>OZ030390.1:67638267-68238267 GCA_964023965.1 Melinopterus prodromus
TGTGTGTGTGTGTGTGTGTGTGTGTGTGTGTGTGTGTGTGTGTGTGTGTGTGTGTGTGTGTGTGTGTGTGTGTGTGTGTGTGTGTGTGTGTGTGTGTGTGTGTGTGTGTGTGTGTGTGTGTGTGTGTGTGTGTGTGTGTGTGTGTGTGTGTGTGTGTGTGTGTGTGTGTGTGTGTGTGTGTGTGTGTGTGTGTGTGTGTGTGTGTGTGTGTGTGTGTGTGTGTGTGTGTGTGTGTGTGTGTGTGTGTGTGTGTGTGTGTGTGTGTGTGTGTGTGTGTGTGTGTGTGTGTGTGTGTGTGTGTGTGTGTGTGTGTGTGTGTGTGTGTGTGTGTGTGTGTGTGTGTGTGTGTGTGTGTGTGTGTGTGTGTGTGTGTGTGTGTGTGTGTGTGTGTGTGTGTGTGTGTGTGTGTGTGTGTGTGTGTGTGTGTGTGTGTGTGTGTGTGTGTGTGTGTGTGTGTGTGTGTGTGTGTGTGTGTGTGTGTGTGTGTGTGTGTGTGTGTGTGTGTGTGTGTGTGTGTGTGTGTGTGTGTGTGTGTGTGTGTGTGTGTGTGTGTGTGTGTGTGTGTGTGTGTGTGTGTGTGTGTGTGTGTGTGTGTGTGTGTGTGTGTGTGTGTGTGTGTGTGTGTGTGTGTGTGTGTGTGTGTGTGTGTGTGTGTGTGTGTGTGTGTGTGTGTGTGTGTGTGTGTGTGTGTGTGTGTGTGTGTGTGTGTGTGTGTGTGTGTGTGTGTGTGTGTGTGTGTGTGTGTGTGTGTGTGTGTGTGTGTGTGTGTGTGTGTGTGTGTGTGTGTGTGTGTGTGTGTGTGTGTGTGTGTGTGTGTGTGTGTGTGTGTGTGTGTGTGTGTGTGTGTGTGTGTGTGTGTGTGTGTGTGTGTGTGTGTGTGTGTGTGTGTGTGTGTGTGTGTGTGTGTGTGTGTGTGTGTGTGTGTGTGTGTGTGTGTGTGTGTGTGTGTGTGTGTGTGTGTGTGTGTGTGTGTGTGTGTGTGTGTGTGTGTGTGTGTGTGTGTGTGTGTGTGTGTGTGTGTGTGTGTGTGTGTGTGTGTGTGTGTGTGTGTGTGTGTGTGTGTGTGTGTGTGTGTGTGTGTGTGTGTGTGTGTGTGTGTGTGTGTGTGTGTGTGTGTGTGTGTGTGTGTGTGTGTGTGTGTGTGTGTGTGTGTGTGTGTGTGTGTGTGTGTGTGTGTGTGTGTGTGTGTGTGTGTGTGTGTGTGTGTGTGTGTGTGTGTGTGTGTGTGTGTGTGTGTGTGTGTGTGTGTGTGTGTGTGTGTGTGTGTGTGTGTGTGTGTGTGTGTGTGTGTGTGTGTGTGTGTGTGTGTGTGTGTGTGTGTGTGTGTGTGTGTGTGTGTGTGTGTGTGTGTGTGTGTGTGTGTGTGTGTGTGTGTGTGTGTGTGTGTGTGTGTGTGTGTGTGTGTGTGTGTGTGTGTGTGTGTGTGTGTGTGTGTGTGTGTGTGTGTGTGTGTGTGTGTGTGTGTGTGTGTGTGTGTGTGTGTGTGTGTGTGTGTGTGTGTGTGTGTGTGTGTGTGTGTGTGTGTGTGTGTGTGTGTGTGTGTGTGTGTGTGTGTGTGTGTGTGTGTGTGTGTGTGTGTGTGTGTGTGTGTGTGTGTGTGTGTGTGTGTGTGTGCGTGTGTAAACGATTTTTGTGACGACGATTCCGGAGAAACTACTAATGGTATCGAGACGAAAGTGCGTATTTAGTAGTTTCATGACCAAACTTAGAGCTGAAAAGCTTTTTGTTCAAAATGGTCCAAAGGAACTAGCTATTTACTCTTAGCATTTTTCAACGATTTTCGTCATTTCTGTAATTTCGACAAAATAGATAAATAATAAATTAAAGTAGACGAAATTTTGAATAATTTATGCCTATGACATTTTTTGGTAAAATTAATACTTTAGCTGCAAGAGCAAATTCTATTTGATCGAGATCGGTCGTATCTGCATTGATATGAAAGTACATAGTAGCCAGGATTTTGACAAATATTTTTTTTGTGCTGTCACACTCGAAAACAGCTGATTCCGTCAGAGGTTGTAGAACCGCTATGGAACGTTACCGGTCTAGTGCGGCAAATTACAAAATACAAATTGCAAATGAAATAAGATCACCAATTTGATTGTTTGTTGATAAGAAATGTCAACCCGTCTTTATATCTAATTCTAAAAACGATAAACTGAGTAGAAAAGTATAGCGATGACTGTAGTTTTATTTTAGTAGTTTTGTAGTTTCGTCAAAGTGGTACCAACCTAACATTTCGTATACAGAAATATAACGATTTTTTTATTTATTTTATTTTAAATACATGTTTCTCAAAAATCAACACAATAAACGTTGATCTCTCTCCTGCCACAAACTAGATAGCGCGACGCGCTCGCGTGCTACGGCGACGCTCCGCCATCGGTGACCCGCCGCATCACCGCTCGTCGCGCTATTCCGTACTTTCGATACTTGTGACATAAATTACTATTATTCTAATGACGTAGTGTAGGTAGTGTCAAATACTGATGCTTTGACAATACCTAGGTACGATTTATCTCAATAAAATCGATTCTCAAGCAGCTAAACTATTAATTTTATATATTGTATGATAAAGTCATGTGCCTGGCCACATCAGATTTTTACTAAGCAAAATGAGTTTTTTTTGTTCCTTATTCCTTGTAAGTTACCTCAGAATATTTTTTGAAAGTTACAGTCTTTTGACATTCTTTTCAGAATAACTCGGAAACAGTTAATAACAGCCTAATACAAGTTGTTGTCAAAACGATTAGGATAGAAATCTTAATCATACACTACCGCAATAGTTATCAAAATTGTTTGTTCTTTCTATAATTCCTTCTTCAGGGAAATATGGTCCTTTAATTATATCTGAAACGGGGATGTTTTGTTGACGCCAATGATGCATGGTAACTTGCCAGAGTCGGTTGTTTATGAACCCAAATGAGAGGCTATTATTTGAATGCGACAGGATTCCATAACTCACAATACAAAGACACAAAGTGAATTCTTCTTAAAAAAAAAGGTTGGAAATGGAGACAAAACTTGCGCTCAAAGGCCAAACTTCCAGTCTATTTGAAATCTTCACAAAAGAATGTGGTTATGACTGCGATTTTAAGTTTGACATTTGATATGAATGCCACCAATCTGACAAACCTAAAAATTCCAGAAAACAGAGTTACAATTTGCTTATTCTAAGTGTCCGGTGTTGCAATATGACTGAATTATACTTGACTGAATTATACTTGGGGCACGGGTTAATGAGTATTGATCGATCTCATACTTCATAAAGAAATTCATTAAGAGTGTTAAGTTAAAAAGAAAAACTTAAATTCATCTTTATTTTCACCTTTTGTTTTTATTACCTAACCAACTTCTGAAATTTTGAAAAGAAAATTGTAGCTAATTATACACGGGATACCAACCTAATAATAATAATTATTTATTGGTCAACGTCTAGACGCCCTCTGGCGCAATTAAGGAACTTTGTTATATCTCTTGTATATACTATTGTTTGTAATACTAAAAATGAAGTAGTTTAGGTACAACAAACTAACAAACAAAATAATTGTTACCAAACTGTATTTTCTTTAATTTTCAATAAGAATGGTCCGTGATTTTATAATGAAGTTTACTGCACGCACTAATGACAGCAGTGATGGTAAGAATTGCAATTCAAACCAACAAAACATACCCATTAATCGCTACTCACTACAATAAATACCTAAGAAAAAATAATGTCTCCTTCCTTATTAAAGTAGTAACAACCACTGCTATCAAATCGCCAATTTACCTAGCAGCACCACTTTATTTATGCCGTCAATTCAAATACTGGGTTAAATATTAAATTAATATAGGTACGTCAACGTAACCTCACCGTCAATTACTATAACCAATACATAGGGAAACAAGGCGAAAGTGTCATAAGTCCACCCAAATATTACACAAACCTATCACATATGTTCCGGCGCACACAAACCCCACAAAGCCGTGCTCATATTTCACATGGTGATCGTATTCCCTAAGGGCTTACCACTCATTGTCCAGGTCCGCATGGGGTAGAGCACGAGCCTACCTTCAACAAGCGGAAGAGATGATGAGAGCAAGTCGAGTAACATAGCAAGTCGGGTACAATACGAGTAACACAACTGAATAAAAACCAGGTGTAGGTGAAGAAAATCAATTATTTCCTGGTGCCCTCGGGGTTGAAGTTAAAGAGCTCGAGTTATGAGAGGTAAATGCCTGTTGTAGGAGTACTCCTCTTCATCTTAGTGGACTTTGCCGTGGCGATAATTCATCGGAAGAGTTGAAATACGGTTTTCTGAATGCTGCCATTGTTATTTATGTACGGTCAGGTTGTCACCTTGATAATACGCTGCGCCTACTTTGCGCCGTCTCGAAGTGCAACGTGATGGATTGCTTCATTCCCTTGCTTGGTTTAGATAAACTGCAGCTTAAATGATGTGGATGTTTGAGAAAGAATTTTATTTTAGTAAATAATTTGATTATTCAAGAAATTATGAACTTATTGCTATATTGCATACCCTATTCTATGCAGTATATTGTAAGCTGCTTATACTTACTTACTTAAATATTTGTTATTGCCTTTGATAGAACAGATAATGGTCTGTTATTTGCCAAATAATCATTTGCCCTCTTCGAATGCAAAGCCTTCGAGATCTACTGCTCATGTCTTATTATAAAATATTTTCTAATTATAGTATTATCTCAAAAATCTCTATTTTTATATCTTTTAAAATTTCCAATTAAACTATTTCCATTATATTCGTATACAGGGTGTCCCATTTTTTAGCACTTTTAGATATGAAACTTATTACTCAGAATAACATTTGGTTGTATAGATAAACTCTAAACAGTTTCATACGTATTTTTATACGTCCTTCATTTATTTGTATATGCGTTCACACTGCTACATCGCTCTTATGGTCGTAACATCTTTAACATATACTTTCCCATTACTAGCCATGGTCATGACCCTGTACGTTCGACTAAAAGTAATTAAATACACTGTCTGTGACTATATTTTCGGTTTTAAACATTCTCTCTCGATAAGTCGAGTGAATTCCCTTTATACTTCTCGATGAACACAAGCCAACAATTTTTAAGCAAATTAATTAACAATAGAGAGACAAAAAAATAGTTAGAATTAAGTTATCGACAGAAAAAATGTTAAACGGGCCCACAATTTTAAATGTTCCTAAAACAAATTCGTAAACAATAGGCATGTTGAAATCGAAAATACACACAAGGAAACATTGTCTCAATTCAAAACAACCTTTGTTAATCCAAAACAACGGTTGTATCATATATACCCTAGAATATACATCGTTCATTGAAGAAAACCGTTGTTTCGATTGGTTGTTTTATTTTAAGATTGTACAATTTCAAATAGATACTATAGTTATTTGACTTAAGACTTACCTCTTTTAAATCAAAAGGGTCGGTAATTAGATTAATAAGCTCACATTCTTGAATTGAACATTCACCTACTACTTTTAAATATGAATATTTTATTATGAAAGCAATATTTTTACGTTATGTAATTAACGCATCCAAAGAAGAAAATTGTGTATTTCTAACTACAGAAGGTGCCACCTTTCAATTCTCTTTCACCAATATTAGATCTGTTGGGCATGGGCGCCCGCAGAAATATTTCCAGGGGGGTGCAAAACGAAAGCTGCCCATGGGTTGGGTTAAGAGTTGCCAACTCCAAAAAATAGAGTTACCGGAAACCGGAGCTACTGCTCCGTTCCGCTTTTAGCATAAAAAGCCAACCGTTTATAACTTTTGCAAAAATTGTTGCATCAATTTGAATCATACCCCAAATTCTAAGTAATTAAAAGATGTAGAGCGGAGTTTTGCCCCACGGACAATTAGCCCTAAATGGCGATAATGTCCGTACGAATAGCAAACGTATTTCAAACATTCGCGACAGAATTTTTTTATAAATTTGGTAAAATTATTGCATAAGTTTCTATCATACCCTAAATTGTTGGTCATTAAAAGACCTAGTAGCCCTTCGACGTTCGGAGTTTTGCCGAAACGTATTTCAATCTGTTGCTGCAGCAAAATGTCAATAACTTTTGCAAAAATTCTTGCAGTAATTTCTATCATACCTCAAATAGTAGGTAATTAAAAGACCTAGCAGCCATCAGACCCTCAGAGTTTTGCCCGAGCGACATGAACCCCCAAATCGCGATAATGTCCGTTCGAATAGCAAACGTATTTCATTCAGTTGTTGCAGCAAAATGTCTATAACTTTTGCAAACATTCTAGCATAAATTTCGATCATACCTCAAATTGTAGGTAATTAAAAGTTCTAGTAGCCGTCAGACCCTCAGAGTTTTGCCCCATTGACATGAATCTCTAAATCGCGATAATGTCCGTTCGAATAGTAAACGTATTTTATTCTGTTGCTGCTGCAAAATACTTATAACTTTGGCAAACATTCTTGCATAAATTTCTATCATACCTCAAATTGTAGGTAATTAAAAGTTCTAGTAGCCGTCAGACACTAAGAGTTTTGCCCCATCGACATGAATCCCTAAATCGTGATAATGTCCATTCGAATAGCAAACGTATTTCGTTCAGTTGTTGCACCAAAATGTCTATAACTTTTGCAAAAATTATTCCGTTAATTTCTAACACACCCCAAATTTTAGGTAATTATCACCGTACATCTGGACTATCGCTATGTATACCATGATTTACCAAAAAGAGTAGTCGCTACATGTATTTTGGTTTGTTTGTGACTATGTTTTCCTTATTAATGCGTTTTGCAAAATAAATGCATTATTATTATAAACTTTATCTACGACTCACATATAATAAGTTAATTGCATACGTATCTATGACTATATAATCCCCATCATTATACTCGCCAATGATTATAATGACACTAGCGTTGTATAATAATGACAGTTCGTTCAAATAATGATCTCATTATTTGAACGAACTGTCATCATTAAACAACGCTAGTGTCAAAGTCTGTCAAAACCGACGTGGATGACAGTTATGTGACAGTTCGCCTCACCATCATTGACAAATACATTTAAAATATTTGATATAAAATGGAATTTTTGAGTCGTAGATAAAACGTCGTATTTGACTCGCACATAACGGAAATAAATCGCTCGCATGATTACACGCTCGCCTACGGCTCGCGTGTAAACTTCATGCTCGCGATTTATATCCTTAATTATGTGCTCGTCAAATAATATACTATTTCCGTCGATCGTTTATTTATGAGTCAGTTTAGTGAATAGGAAATCGTTTATTAAAGTACTACATTAATGCACGATTTCTATTAATGCATGATTTCTTACAGCCAATCAAACGACTGCTTTTTAACCAATCAGAACCAGCGCCGCTGCTGTAACGCCAAACGTCAAATTTATTCGACATTTAGAGGTTAGAATTGCCGTAACCGGTGTACCTAGCTATTGCGATTGCTGACTGCGCGGATTATTACAAAAGATAAAGAACAATGGAAATTGACATGAATGAAGATGACCGGATTTTGACCTGCCTCTGATGTGACAGAGAGTGCAAACAATGCGTCGCAAAGTTTATTACCATCAAAAAGTAAAGCAATTTATGAAAAAACTTTCACGGAGTTCTCTGCTTGGTGCGTAGAAAAAAAAGTAACGCGCTATTCAGAAACCGTATTATTGGCATATTTCTCGAGTCTTGCGGAAAAGGGAATAATTGCTAGTTTATGGCAAAAATATTCAATGCTAAAAGCGACATTAATATTGAAGGCAAACATAGATATTAGTAAATTTAATAAATTAAATATATTCATCAAGAGGCAACTGCAGGGTTATATACCAAAGAAATCCAAAGTACTCGAGAAAGAACACATTCAGAAATTCATTTCTGACGCTCCGAACACCTTGTTTTTAATGACGAAGGTAAATAGACACAAAATAAACAAGTTATATAAATATAATTACATTGCATTGTTTGTGTAGGTCGCACTGATTTTTTGAGTAGCTGGTGCAATGCGGAAAGATTAACTTTTAAAATTAGAAAGGGATGATGTGCAAGATTTAGGATCCAAATTTCTAGTCACAATTAAAGCATCGAAAACCTACACGAGCAGAATATTCACTGTTGTAGGAAATGAACAAAACATGCTGCTTAATTTGGTTAGACAGTATATCTCATTAAGACCGGCACACGTACCACACAAACGTTTTTTTGTTTTTTATAAATACAATAGATGTTCTATACAGCCAGTTGGCATTAATTCATGTTCCAAATTACCGTCAACCATAGCGACTTTCTTAAAATTAGAAAACCCGCATCTTTACACTGGACATTGCTTTCGGCGATCTTCTGCGTCATTATTATCGGACAGCGGTGCAGACTTTGCAGCTATTAAACGGCTTGGAGGCTGGAAATCTACTGCCGTCGCAGAAGGATATATAGAAAATTCTGTTCAGAATAAAATCCATACAGCTGAAAAAATTCTCTTTAACGGCAACATACATGCTCCTCGTGGTTCTACAAGTGCTAAAGCACAAAATATTAGCACCATAGAAGATAACGAAATAAATCTAAATTTAAACTCAATTGACAATAACATAAATACACCGTGTTTCAATTTTAGTAACTGCACTGTTACTAATCTAAACATTAACATTTACAAACAAACTACAGGTAATTCTAATGAATGTAAGTAACAAGCAATTGTATTAAATTTGTTCTTACCCAATAAATTGTTTAAAATATTCCTTTGTTCAAATAAATATATAAAATCTGGCCTGAGTTTTATTTAGAATACGGTCGACGGAAAAATTTTGTAACCAACTCGAATATTAAACGGCGATTAATGATCTCGACAATTTACGCGCTCGCTTCGCTCGCGTGTTAAACAGTCTCGATCATTAATCACTCTCTTTAATATACTTGTTGGTTAAATAACTATTAACTACTACCTAAACATTTTTATCTACGACTCACATATAATAAGTTCATTGTATACGTATCTATGACTATATAATCCCCAGCATTATACGCGCCAATGATTATAATGACACTAGCGTTGTATAATGATGACAGTTCGTTCAAATAATGAGGTAAATAATGAATAATAATGACAGTTCGTTCAAATAATGACCTCATTATTTGAACGAACTGTCATCATTATACAACGCTAGTGTCAAAGTCTGCCAAAACCTATGTGCATGACAGTTATTTGACAGTTCGCCTCGCCATCATTGACAAATACATTTAAAATATTTTGCATAAAGTGGAATTTATGAGTCGTAGATAAAACGTCGTATTTGACGAGCACATAATTAAGGATATAAATCGCGAGCATGAAGTTTACACGCGAGCCGTAGGCGAGCGTGTATCATGCGAGCGTGTATCATGCGAGCGATAATATACTAGTAATGGTTACTTGTATTTATGTCTTCCTTACTTTGGTAATACAAATAATAGCTTTCAACCATTTTTAACGATAAAGATAAAATAAAACAAGATAAATCTATCTTGAATAGTTCAGGCAGTCAGCCAGAATTGAGTTTCATCAGCTTCTAAAGGAAATGACAATAATGACAACAAAACATACATAAATTATGAATAGATGGACTAACCTACTGCTCCACTAAAGAAACAGAAACATAGCGGTAGGTCAGTCTGCCACTAGACTGTAAACGCGTGTATTTTAGTAATTTTAAGTAAATCGCAGTAGCGAGGACTCTAAAGACGCACATCCTGCAATTATTCGTTATAAGTTGCGTGAGTATCGTGCGCACAGATGTGCCGCTGTCAGTGACAACAACTGCAACTGTCGATGTCGTGCCATGGAGAAATTATCGGCAAGAAATCGGAAAAGCGGCACTTTTGAAATCGCGTCTGCGACAATTTTCGATAATTTCAGGAAAGGTTTCACCGCTTCCGGTGCTGCGTGGGAATAATATCCTTATTGTTTCTGTTCTTATTTTTTCGGTTAAAATTGTCAGACTTAAGAGGCAGCTATTATCCGGATATTCATTTGCAATTCTAGATGTCAGTTACTTATTTGTTTTATAACAGATTTGTCAACCTCTCCAAAAAAATTCTTCAACTGCTGCTGCTTAGGTGTACTTTATGAAAATTTGAAATAAAACTTTTGAAAAAAGGCAAAATTGGAAAACTATTAATAAATAATAAAAATGAAACTCACCAAACGTAGATACATAACCTATCTACATGACGCTTCAAGGAAATAAAAAAGATCTGATGTGGCCAGGCACATGACTTTATCATACTACTTTATTTATAAAATTAATAGTAAATGAGATTCTATTTGATCGAGATCGGTCGTATCCGCATTAAAATGAAGCTAGTTAGCCAGGATTTGACAGATATTTTAATACAATAAAAAGTGGTCGGATTGCTTATTTTTGTTTTATTTTACCAATCGCTACGTTTCGTGTCCTACTGGGCACATCGTTAAGCGCTATAGGAAATGAATCAAATCAAACTCCAAAAACCTCAATTGTAAAAACTTAGATTTTGTCAGGCGCGGCCCGTGGAGAACATACAACATACAAAGGTCATAAACAAACATACAGGGTGAGTAATTAGTATCCCGGCGGTCGATAGCTAATAAATCGTTAGAGCAAGAAAATAATGTTCAAGACCAAACTTATTTGGCTAGTTTTTATAACTTAAATTTATTTTCACTTATACAGGGTGTTGCATTTATGCGTGACGTAAAATTTGTACATTTCTTTAAATGGAACGCCCTGTATATTTTATTATTGTGTGAATACTGATAAATTTGGCTATCGAGCGGTATAGGTTGCTAATTCTCAGCGTTAATAGTACCTGAGATATTCAATTATTTCTCCAAAATATGCCCGTTGCAAAGTTTTGTTTAAAACTATGTAAAAATGGCATTTTTGCAGATTATGCTTTTAAACTATGTCAGACAATAGTCAAAGCTACTAGGTAGATGATAGTATCCAAAGGTATTAGATTCAATATACAGGGTGTTCATAATACATACTTAGCAAATTTTGGTGTTTTCAAGTCGCTTTTCCTTGAGTTTTTTAAATGGAACGCCCTGTATTTTATGTACTAGGTGAATTGTCCACCAACTTCCCTTTAATTTATGTCAAATATGTCATATGTCGAATTTTAGTAGTTTTCGTGATATTTACAATTTAAAGAAAAATGTGTAACATTATCTAAATATGCCATTCTTTTCTTGTTCTTTCTTTTTTATTTGTCTCTTAGTTGTAATAGTATATTCATTTAGGAAAAAAAATTTAAGACTATTAGTGTTTATTAACAAGCAAATCCCTTTTTAGTTAGTGAACTATTTGAAGCAAATACAGAAACAAACTATAAACAGTTAATAAACATTGCACAACAAGTAACTGTTATTTTAATTAATATTTGGAAGTTGTTCAAAATGACGCCCATGTTCTCTTCTGCAAGCATTAACGCACTGTTTAAAAGATGTTGAGATACTTCTTAACGCGTACCTCGTATGTACTCTAAGGTTGTCAAAAACATTGGTTATACGAAGTTTCATGTCTTCTGGTGTAGTAGGTGCTGATTGGTATACCAGCTCCGTCGCATATCCCAATAAAAAGAAATCTAGTTTGTTGAGGACTGGGGACCTTGGTGGCCACAATGTAGGATATCCTCTTCCCACTTTGGTTACTTGGTTGGGGATACCGACTATCCGGATACCGCTGTGCATACATTCTGGATGCTACTAATGTATTTCTGTTGGCCAAAAATATAGATCATGTTCATTAATTCTCCTTTGATATAATTATAACTCATTGTTTAGAGGAAAGACAAATATTGTTACTAATTTTGACAGCAATAACTTATTGAGTGTCGTTAGATCTCAATTATTGTTTGTTTCTATGATTAATAAATGCTAATAGTATTAATTACCGTTTTTAGTTGTATTTTAATACAGTATTACTGATTTACAAATGAGAGACAAACAAAAAATAACGGCATTATTAGATAATATTATACATTTTTCTTTAAATCGTAAATATCACGAAAACTACTACAATTGGAGATATGGCATAATTAACATAAACTAAAGAGAACTCGGGGACAATTCAACTAGCACATAAAATACAGGCTGCTCCATTTGAAAAACAAAAAAAATTACTAAGTTTTATGGACAGCCTGTATAGTGAATTTAATATCTTTGGATACTACCTTCTATCTACTGGCTTTGACTATTGTCTGGCATAGTTTAACGGCAAATCTGCAAAAATGGTGTTTTACATAGTTTTAAAGAAGATACTGCAACGCGCATATTTTAGGGAAATAATTGAATATCTCAGGAACTATTCACACTGAGAGTTAGCAACCTATACGGTTGGATGAACAAATTTATTAGTATTGATATAATAATAAAATATACCAGGCATTCCATTTAAAAAAAATGTACATACTTTCCGTCACGCCTAAATGCAACACGCTGTACATGTGAAAATACTTTTACGTTATAGAAACTGGTGAGTCAAACAACTTTTGTGTTATATTTTTTTCTTTCTCTAACGATTTAATAGCTATCGACCGCCTGGATACTAATAACTCACCCTGTATATATGAGACTGCAGGACAGGTTTTTTTTAAATCATATTTTTTCTATTGGCAATAGGCAAAACTTTAGCGTTTGACACTACCTACTGACAGTAGAATGAAACTACATATTTGTCAAATCTTGGCTAAGATGCAGACACGACCGATCTGAATCAAATGCAATTTGCTCATGCAGCTAAATAATTAATTTGACCAAAAAATTTCCTAGACATAAATTATTCAGAATTTCCTCCGCTTTAATTTATTATTTGACGAAATTACAGAAATGGCACCTTATTTGCAAAATCATTGAAAAAGGCTTCCCCCCAATACCTTTAGTAGTAAGTCCGGGTACACAGGCATACGCATTTTTTTCGGCTCGATTACAACACTTTGTCACACTACGAATGGTAAAGTAAAAATAATATGCAACATCTTGTATAAATAACCATAATTTAGTTGCAGGTTATTTGACACAAACACAATGTTGTAATTATCCTTGCAGCCTGTAATCCAGTAGTTAAAAAGAACCCATACAATTGCTGAAAATAGGTACGTTTAGCGTGGTCTCTAAGTTTTAAGCGGCGACTGCTTAGAACAAAAAGTTCCTTAGTGTGCGTTGAAACGAATTTCTCCCGCGCCGCCGCCGTAAATTAGTCGCGCTTAAGTAACGTTTTTTCTTTGTTTTTTTTTTCTTTTTCCATGGCGTCGGTCGCGAGGCGATTCGGCCTCACGACAGCTATCATAAATCCTAAAAATAAATTTTGATTAATAATCGGTGCGGCTATTTTCGAGGCGGCCACGGCTAGCACCAGGGACGGCGCACTGCGGGGGGAGAAGCGGAGTGGAGGCAGTGGCGGCGGCTTGCGGTATAATTCACGCTAATTATTTTTAAAGGCCGCTCGCGTCTTGTCACACATTTAAATATAAATTGTTTCTTACGCCCACGGCACCCTACGATCGTCGAGTAGAAGTGTAAACGTTTGTGTTTGTATTTGTGTTGAGGTGGACGAGGCACGCATGCTGAAAGGACCAAAGGCCCGCCAGGACTAACGCCTTAATATTTAATTTATTGGACGTTTATTTGTACCGGACAAATTGATTTTTCCACTGCGTTGATTGATTATCAGGCGCCCAACGCGGTTTTATAACTAGGTATAAAGAAAATGTTTAAAGTTTAATTGAAAATATCAAGGCGGGGGTGGAACTAGCGCGGCAGGTATCATGTTAATGGATTGAAATGTGGCACAAATATCCTAAAAGTTTCATATGTTTATGTCAATTTATGCGTCCGCACAGAAAAACAAAAATATCCGTGATAATAATTATAATTTTTACTGTATCATACATAATATGATAAAGTATTTAAAACGACTGTTGTGGTCAGGCACATAATTGAATCAAACTATTAAGCAGTGTTTCCCAACGCAAACGCTTATGTTGTAAAAGTACTGTCAACAGTATCAAAATATCTGTCAAATTCTGGCTAACTAGTTTTAATGCAGTACGAGCGATCTCGATCCAATAGAATTTGCTCATGCAGCTAAGCTATTAAGTTTGCCAAAAAATATCATAGACATAAATGATACAAAATTATCTCTTCCTTAATTTATTATTTAACTATTTTGATGAAATCACAGAAATGAAAGGAAAAGAAGGAAAACGATTAAAATTTACATCATGAATTATTTAAAAGATTGAATATAGCTTGGAACATTAAAAGGTTGAATATAGATTAGAACATAAAAATTTTAAAAGTTGATGAGCTATCAAATTGAGTTTTTTAAAATCAAATGAGTTATCATAAACTTGATATAAAGTTGTCTTTGTGGACCTTGGACTTTGGTGTACCGCAAGAAGCCAAAACTATACAATTTTCTTTTAAAAAAACATCACACATACTTATCTTATTGAAATAAATATGATAAAGAAGAATGTCTATTGTGTTTGGTGTAAAATAATTATGTTTTGATCAGCATCACAAAAACTATAAAATTATATCTGTGTATACAACCCAACTCAAAATCATATTGATAATAACGCAAGTATTGGCTTTAATTACTGCGACAGTATAGTGCCTACAGTAAATAAAGTCTAATAAGATTCAGAATCAGTTCTCATATTCTAGGACTCACAATATAAGTTACTGATTACTTATTATAAAATACCAATTTTAATCAACATAGTATTGATTTTAATCAAATAGTTCACTATTTTTATATATTAATACCAATTTATAAAACTGGTTTTAAAACTTTCGAAAAACGATTTTCAAAAACCTACAAACCTTAGTACCAAATTTCGAATCTGTCAAATTGAGCGTGTACTGGAATGCTTGTAGGATGTCCATTTTGTGTCCGTACACACAGACAAATGCTTGTTTCATGTTAAGAAAATTAAATTCTAAACATAATTTGCTTGTTTTAAAACAACACATAATTGTAATAAGCATATTTATTTAATAAAAACAACTTAAATATTTGGTTTAAGAAAACGATTGTTTTGATTTAAGAAAGTCGTTGTCATGAAAATAATGTGAAGGATGGAGGAGGATAGATGGAGCTTTAGTACTTTCCTAGTAAGAGGGATCTACTAGTGATTGTGCTTTTATACCGCCAATGTATCCGACGTTGAAATGCCCAACGGCATGGGCGCCCGCAGAGAGGGGCAAGGAGGTGCACTTGCACCCCTCTGGCTTTTGATACCACAAGGGAAAGATCAACAAGAAAAAAATCATGGAATACATACTGATCTATAACTAGTGTTAAAAACATTTATTATTTAATTGAAAAAAATAATAAAATAATAGTACTTAATAATAAAATAATTAGTAAACGTCTGAAATTACAACGGATTCTGTAATCAATTATTGCAAAAGTTGACTGATTGAAATACGTTTGCTATCCGACCGGAGATTATCGCCATTTAATCGTCGAAGGGCTACTAGGTCTTTTAATTACCTACAATTTGGGGTATGATAGAAACTGATTGAAATACCTTTGTTATTCGAACGGAGATTATCGGCATTTAGGGGTTGTCGTTCATAGGGCAAAACTCCGAACGCCGATGAGCTACTAGGCCTTTTCATTACCTACATTTTGGGGTATGATAGAAATTTATGCAGCATTTTTTCCATATGTTATAATCATTTTTCTGCATCAAATGTTTGAAATACGTTTGCTATTCGAACGGACATTATTGCTATTTAGGGCTAATTGTCCACGGGACAAAACTCCAATCATCGAAGTGCTACTAGGTCTTTTATTATAATAGGTTTGTTCGAGCAGCACCAAAATAAGTGCATAAAGCACTTATTCTTTCTCCTGCGCATGCCAAATGGGGGGTTTACCCTGCAAAAGCCTGCATTGCGTATGCGTACAAGAATCCCCAATTGTTTTGACTGGTCTCGAACGAACCTAATATCTACACTAGGTATGCCCTGATATTCCGGTTGCTAAAATTTTTCAATGTCGACAATATATGTTCGGTGATTGATTGTGTCTGATTGAAAACAGTCTTTCTTTCGTAATATAGGCTCGACTATTTCTTTCAAAATCTTTCGGCCGGGTGGCGTTTAACTCAGTACATCAATTAGTGCACTCATGCACAGTGGTCTAAACTTGCAAAACGTTGGCCAACATTCTGAAACTTGAAATATAACCTGTTTAGAGATCGCTATGGATTGCTGTATAGAGATCCAATATGGCGGACGACAACATTAAGATATGCTTTGATTCAATTTAAACGTGGCCTTTTGCGGGTTTTTGAGGTGGTTGATTTCTTAACTTGAAATTACCAAAAACAAAATGGCGGATCCAATATGGCGGGCAACTACATTTAAAGCTATTTGGTTTACATAAAACGAGTTTTAAGTGTTCGAGGTCGCTGATTACAAATCGGTAACCTAAACTGATGATAATATTTTTTTTTATTTGTAACTTTACCTTTTGGGGATTTTTTAGATTGCTGATTATGAATCTCAATTGGGTTACTTCACGCGTGTTTAATACCACAATTTAACTGAATTCTAAACTTGCCTTTTGAAAATTTTTATTTTGTCCCACAATCCAATATTTCGAGACCATAGTGCCATGGATTAAAGCCAGTGTGCTTGGCGTGTCAGCGGTCTAAGATTTCACGTCTTGTCATCGTTTCCGGCTAAACCTATGTACAGTCACTTGTTGGACCAAAGCGCATTACGCCCAACTACTTTATCCTAGGCCAAACTAATTTATCCTGTTATCGCATACGCCTGGACAAACTGGTATAGGCACTAGGTCAAACTGATCCCATTTAACGGTT
Organism: Melinopterus prodromus; assembly: GCA_964023965.1. Taxonomy (NCBI): domain Eukaryota; kingdom Metazoa; phylum Arthropoda; class Insecta; order Coleoptera; family Scarabaeidae; genus Melinopterus; species Melinopterus prodromus. The sequence continues at coordinate 67,655,128 of OZ030390.1, forward strand.
TTGGAATGTACTATAAACCAGGTGATCCACACCGTTATTTTTGGAACCAGACGAATGCAATTTAGATTAGCCATAGTAGACTGAACATTAACATTTTTGGGATATACTTGATGTTCGTACCTTTTCCGCTTATCCGGAAATGAAATTATATTTTACATTGTATACTGTACGCTATACTTTGCATGCGATAGTCAATAAATGTTTCAATGTGTATACGCGGAAGAATGACAGTAGAATCACATAGGTCATTCCTTTGATTAAAAACAATGAGATATTTTTCAAAACTTCTATACAAAATAACGACAGTGAAACAACAGCTATGACATACACGCTCTCTAACTTGATTTGTTCATACCTTATTGTGTCTGATTGAAAATAGTCGTTTCGTAGTTTATACGTATATATTCGTAATATATGCAAAATATTGCCGCCGAATATTTTATGCTCTAATAGATATAAATTAATGGACTTTATAGGTTAGCTTTATAAATAGCATTATAGATACACCTATTTGTATTAAGTATCTAATATTCGGGGGATGAAATAATAAATTAAGTTGGATATGAAGTTACAAGACGTTGATGATAAATGTAGGGATTGTATATGGTTAGGTCAGGTATTTAAGAAAAGTACGAGTCACGGGACACAAAGCCGGTGCTGTCAACGGGTATCCGGCTCCCGCGGTTTTTCGAAGATCTCCTGCAGCAGCCAGCGGTCTACGCAAAGATGAAGAGGAGACCATGACATTGCCAACCATGAGTAAACATTAGTATAGGTTTATGTATAGCGTATAGTGTATACAGTATTTCTTGCGGGTAAAAAAAGGAACTCCTTGCTGGAATAATTACACACAAAAAAGTACAAATAAAACCAACATTAATGAAGCACAACGGGACAATAAAACTACTTTTTAAGAAACGTAGAAATAACTAGTAAAATAGATAGAGCAGCACTCCCATACATATTATATTGTACCAAGTAAAGGATTTCACAAACTTGTTTAACGCCCAAAACATAAGGTGGGCAGACACCGAAGGAAAATGTAGGTCTCAAGATAGAGTGTCTTCAAATTGAATATTTTGATGTTAAATTAAGGAATCAGAACAAGACGCACGGCATTAATTTCCCGACATAAAAGACTTCTACGACCCATAACTTAAGAAAAAGTGTTTGTACACTTTTTTTGTCCTAAGTGATTCGTTAATGACCAATGGATAGCTGCTAACAGCGCATTGAGATTTTAATTACATAGTACTACTTTAGAAACAGCACACGGAAAATATTTTGAAAGATATCTTAGGATAGCTCTTTTAAAACCAATTAAGTTTTGTCTGGAAGTTTTAATGTGGAACTTTTTACTTGAGCGGTAAAATGCTGGCAAAGAAGCAAAAACGTTGAATTACTTATCCAAATTCTATTGACGTTAAACTTGGTCATAATAGCAAAGTTAATTTAAGTACATACCAACAGGCAGGTAAAAATATACAAGTAATTCATTTCGGTATGCATATAGAGCAAAACTTATCACCGCGCATAAAGTAATTGATAAATTGAAAAAAACAATAATTTTGATTATAGAAATCTAAACTAAAAGCACAATTTTTTGTTACAAAATAAAATATTGCGATGAAACTATAACAACAGTTTTAATAACATTTCCGTTGGCATAAGCTGAAGCCGAACGTTACTTTTCAACACTCAACACCATAAAAACTTTCTTAGGAAACGCTTATGGACCTGCTTTCGAAATGCTTTCTGAAGAAGAGGACCTAATCGAAAGCATACGCCATTTTAATCAAAAGGTTATTGACAAGTTTGCTGCTTCTAAAAATCACCGTATGGACTTTCTCTTCAAATAAGCCAACAATTAAGGCCAGAAGTTAGATAATGTTCTTATATGCATGAAGATTTAAATTTAAAGATAGTAAATTTAAATTAAGCAAGGTGTAGTAATAAATTATAACAACAAGGGATTTGAAGGTCATAAGTTGTAGCAGTCAAAAGTAATAAAAATTAGAGAATTAATGAGTACTGTTATTAGTGTGATAATCATTGACATTTTTATATAAAACTTGTTGCAACCACATTTTTAGACCCGCGGCTACTATTCTTGTTAGTCTTTTTGCATACAACGACGTAAATTTATTAGGGTAAATTACTTAGCTAACTTACTGCATAAATTCCTAAATGTAGTGTAATGTTAAATGCTACTTATTGGAATTAGTTTTTGCACGAAATATAATTAACTTCAACTAAATTTTGTATGTTCCAGCTCTATGGGGCAGTACATACCACATAATTACCCCACATGACCTTACAATTTCCTCCCAATCTTTATACCTTTTAAAAAATGCGATAATTGCCAGAAATGTAAAAATTATTGTATTTCTGGGTATTAGCGGTTTAGATATGTGGGCAGCTCATCGCAATTACAAAACGGCATCTACGGCGTGGTATAGGTCATGGCTTAAAGGTTATGAAATCAGCGATGAACTGCCCACTAGTGACAGCAGAAAAATGGTAATTTTTGACATTTCTGGCAATTATCAGATTTTACAGTTAGCGGAAAAGTTATAATGTTTGGGCTGAAATTGTACCTAGACATAAAATGTATTTTTACCTGATAAAGTATAGTAATCGGGCCGAAAAAAAAATTGAGATTTAGCGGCAATAGGTTGTTTTGGGTCCCCTGATCATTTTTCACCAAGGTACACAAAAAATTTGTTGCGACGATTCCGGAAAAACTACTAAAGATATCGGGACGAAAGTTCACATTAGCATTTTTCAAGGATTTTGCAAATGAGCTGCAATTTCTGTAATTTCGTCAAAATATTTAAATAATAAATTAAAGTAGAGGAAATTCTGTATAATTTATGTCTATAACATTTTTTGGCAAAGTTAATAGTTTAGCTGTATGAGCAAATTCTTTTGGATCGAGATCGTGTCTTCATTAAAACTTAGTTAGCCAGGACTTCGACAATTATTTTCATTTTGACAGTAGGTAGTGTCAAACGCTGTTTTTTGCAATACCTAGTGTCAATATTATCAATCAAAATATCTGTCAAATCCTGGCTACTTGTTTTGTTTTAATGCGGACACGATCGATCTTGATCAAATAGAATCTCATGCAGCTCACTATTAATTTTATATATTGTATGATAAAGTCATCCTAAAGCCTGACCACATCAGATTTTTGTATTGTATCTTGCCAAAAAATATTTTTTATCTTGCCCGACTCCTTATTTATCTAAGAAGTTAAAATGAAAATTTCAGAGCTTGTGAACAATAAATAACGCCTTTATTTGAAAAGGCATTTCTTTGGGGGTATAATAATTAATTCTTAAAAGTAAAAATTAATTCAATGTAATGATATTGACTTCAACAACTTGTTGAATTTACTAAACTGTGAAACTGTTTGATTTAATCTGTTCGCTCCTACACGATTGGATGTATATCGTCAACGGTGCACATCGAACAAAATCCGAGCTCGCGTATTTACTTTGCCAACATGTTGACAATGGTACAGTCGGAGCATATAGGAGAGGCCTAATAGGTGAAGGATAGAGTATTCTATAAACAAATAACATCAGGTGCCGCCGTATCGGCCTTTTCACACAGGACACGGCGCCGATACGGTTTTGTCCGTGTACGGTCGTTGTGTAGCTTTTCACACAGCACGGATTTCAAACGGCACGGCACGGTGGGTGTGAAAGGCACTATTTAATCTCATACACTTCGAACCGTACACGGAGAAAACCGTACCGGCGCCGTGTCCCGTATGAAAAGGCCGTATCGCGCCTTGAAGAAGCCAGTTGGTCGGAACTGAGTTTAGTTTACTTATCAAAGGTGGTATTTCTGAGCATTGCATATACCATCCTCCGACATATCATTAGACCAAAACCCTGGAACCCAGGTGGGGTAAGTGTACGATTAGAATAAGTTAAAATGAAAAGGAAGGCAATAAATTATGAATTCAACACATATTCTGTCCGATCTTCCAATATTGCCTGGCTTAGTACGCAAGATAACTGATTTTACTATTGTTTTCTATTAAGTACCTATAATTCATATTTGAGATTTTTACGAACATTACTGCAGCGATTTTTCATAAACAATTCAATACATTTTCACCAACAGCTGGCCAACAACTTTCCATGCCAAACTATCCAACTATGTATTTTTTTGAGATTGTTCATTTTCTTATTTTCTTTATTCCTACCTTAGTAACTTAATTATTATAGTCGTTCATTAGGCATTATTGTTTGTTTCATAATCTTAATATGTAATTATATCAGTTCCTAATTTTTACTTCAGATGTTGTCTTCGAAATGTTGTTGGTAGTAAATTAAGTACTTACTTAGGCTGCATTCGTTACGTTACTTCAATTAGCTATCCCAAATAACAAGTTACTTAGTTATTAAATCTGCATTCAAATTGCTCAATGTTCTCCAATTGTATATAAACGGTCAAATAAGCAACCATATCCAAAAATACCAACTAGATTCAATTACAATAACCTCAAACCTGTAACTAATAAATCCATGCAATATCACTTCCTCAAAATCTACTAAAAAATCACCCTAATTATGCAGTCGGAATCCTCCAGTATTTACAACCAAGGAATAGTTTACAATGGTAAATGAGACGTAGATTGAGCAGTCTCTTATCTGTCATTCTTCCGAAACACTGCCCACAAGGCACAACCGTACCGTAGAAGAAGTACAGGAGGAAACCAACAATACGTAAAATTGTGCCAGATCCACAAGAGGGTAGGTGCAGTAAAAATCCAGAGCGATAAAACGATTCCGTCCGGCCACACCGGTAATTACCATCCAGTTGGCCAACATTAGCGCTCTAGATCGCTATCGCGACAACCAGGCGAAACAATGAGACTACTCAGAGATGCCTAGAGCAGCAAAAGGGCAGTGAAATAAATGTTCAGTAGATAAGGAACTGTAGAGAGAGGACGGTAAAAATCACCTTCCAGAAGAACGCTTGGTCGATCCTGACTGTTTGAATCGCGGACGCAATACTAAACAATTTAATTAGTCAGGGATGGTTTACCGCAGGCTACGCAAGTGTAGAAGAGATATGGAGTCCGGGGAGATTTATTCAAGAGGCGACACTTCAGTCGGTAGCTTTGATCTTTCCATATTTCGCCAATGTCATCGCATGTCGTGGTAGACTATTACAAGCTTTAAAAGAGAAATTTCCATACAACTATTTTAAACTATTGCACATAGTTTAATTGTCACGAAACTTTATGCTCAATTTGGGAGGAATGGTTTAACAACAAACACGTTTGGGATAAGCGTCAATGTCAACAACCCTGACGCGTTGGGAGTATTTAGTTTTCCTCAGTAGTCAACATTTGTACTGGCACTAAAACCTAATGCACCTAACACTTTGCTAACATTCAAACTAATGTTACTAAATCTTTGACCGATTTTGATTATTATTTCAGCAAATTGAAGGTAACCAAATTCATTTGTGGTAAACAAACTCGATTTACCTTGAACGTTTGCGAGTAGTTACTATCCAATTGGTACCCCCAGAAAACAGCAACCCCCAAACTACATATAAACAAAAACTATTCCAGTGGTTAAACGGGTACTTTTCTTGCCTTTTCTTTCGGCAAACATATTTATTAACTCATCCCTAGGTGAAAAAGAGTTCATTTTCTCATGATCTTCTGTTTCTATGGACAATATTGATAGGACCTATAGGCGTTCTTATCTCATAGTTATAAGTTAATTTTTAATAAGTTAAATTTAGAAAAAAAATCCGGGTTTCGGTTATAACCGGAAGCGGCAAAAATAGTAAGCATACTTTAATACCCTTGAGAAATGGGAGGCGAGGTTATTGAAATTTATTAATAATAATTCGCAGAGTTCCTTAATGGAATTAATTTTCTCAATTTACGATTTTGAACAGATTTTCAAAGCAATTAATTGATCATTAAGTACAACTGTAAGTCATGGTACTTACTAGCCTGTTTTCCTGCCTCATTTTTTAGTACTTCATTTGCAGTACTAGAGTCACAGAAGCTTCAAAACAGTTGTTTAAGTTGAGACATCAATGTACCTAAACATGATACACAATTGACTTTCACGATTCCGGATCAGAAATTCTCGAAACTTCCAATAACGCATAAAAAAGCTTTGTTAACTTTCGACTTTTATTATGGATAGCGGTTTATACCCATGTTCTTGCTAGATCTCTGAATTCATTTAGGAACCGTTGAATGAGGTTTGTTTTCTCTTTTGTGCAATGCTGCCCAGAAGATTGTTTACTAAAATAGAGGCGTTTCGAATGTCATTATTTTCATGTTGTAGGGCGTTCAAAATAGAAGCTGATGGGTGCTAATAGCTGAGAAAAAAGGTACCCACCACTATAAAATCGTAAGTCTCTAACATATTTATTATACTTTGACATTCGTCGCGTCCAAAAGAGATAATATTTGATATTAAATTTAATTAAATGATTAAACGAACTTACCTTAGTGAAGTTCTATCATAATTATATGATCTTTCCATCCGGAATATGACAATCTGTAGTCTCTTTATTTCCACAATAAGCCACGTGTCTTTAAAGCCATGGTATCGAAGAAATGTCCAGTATGACAGGTATGGGTAAGCCGGCCTTGGTATATATCAGTATATATCTGACATTCTCTTGAAAGCATAGGGTCTCTAAATTGGTCAGGGTTCGGGAAAGTCTAAACAAAGGAAGGGTGGGTTATGTCATATTCCGGATGGAAAGATCATATAATTATGATAGAACTTCACTAAGGTAAGTTCGTTTAATCATTTAATTATATTTCCTTTCCATCCGTTCATATGACAATCTGTAGATGTTTAAAGCACAGAGCAATTTAGAGCCAAAACAGCATTATCGTCTGTTTATGAATAAGAAACAACAAAATGCACTTGAGAGAACATGTTAACATTTTGTTAACATGTTATTGCAACAATATATCGTTATCATGTTATTCAAAGTTAAAGAGTCAAATGTAAAAACTTTCATCAAACTTCTTTTCATGCATGCAGTTGTAAAATTGAAGAACAATTGCAAAATTGTGGGTATTTCAACCAATTTAGGCAAACTGCCAACACAAGACTAGATGCCAATGCTTGCATGACTTGTGACAAGTGCATGAAATACATATGGAGAAAGGTAATTATCGGGTAATTCCGTCATCGAAGAAAGCAACCATAGGCACGTGTTTCGGACTATTAGTCGTCATCAGTACGGAATACATATGAATCAACTTTTAATAATTCCAATGTACTAATTAGTATAAATACTTTAATATACCTGTCTATGTGGCCCTTTTAAGGCTATAAACAATAAGAAGGTATATATCATGATGTAGACCTTTGTAAATAATCGGTAAATGTACTTTGTAAAAAAGATTAATATTATAGATAAACAATCGTACCTACAGCAACAGATAACACACATAGATGTATATAAATAAAGACTGGAATTAATTGCATATGGTTATGAATAAAATTAGACGTTTAATAACCATTGGGAAAATCTTTGAACGCGATGAGCAGCGGACAAAGGCAAAAGTATAATTAATTAGATCTTTTAATTAGGCTTTTCTTTATTTCAATAAGTCTAATGGTGTCCCATATTTGATATGCATATTGTTTCTTACTGCCTCGAAAAGTAATATAATTCAATACAATTGCTGAGTACCAAGTAAAAACTTAAGCTTAGTTGGACGGGACTTGACAACACCGTTTACCGGTAGTTTCAGATAACATGAGCGGTCTAAACTTTATCCACAAATAATAAAGAAAGGGTATCCAATAAATTCCTTAGTGTTTTGATGGCTCAGCATCTAATTTACATATGATTGACTATAAAGACAACTCTAGACTGTTTTGACTGTAGTCATGGTGAACTGTCACTTAAAGAACTAACCCAGCAGCGGCTGCGCGGTTATTATTGTCCAGAAGTAAAAACACAAATTATTGGTAACGGTTCACAGGAACGTATCAACAATGAGCCGACCTCCGTATCCAAATGGTTAATATAAACCAGCGATTGCCAACTTAGGGGTCCGCGTACCCCCAGGACTGGAACAGACTTATGGGACTGCCCGTGAGCGGGAGAAGGACCGCAGATATAAACGGTCCATTTAGCTGCTCCAAGTTCACGCCCTTGGTCGATCCAACGCAACAAACAAAGTAATTGCCCCGTTAGCGTAACTTTTGGGATCCATCTTAGACCCAATTATTAAGTTTGTTATTGTAACAAAACAAGTGTAAAAAAAGATAAATATATCTTTCAAGGCTTATATTAACAGTCAGCTGCCTATACAGGAGTGTCAGGAATCTTTGATTTGCGCACCCAAACCGCTCAAAATATCTGAAAAGTGCAGCAGGCATTTCTTAATGAAAGAGTAAAAACCTATTGGGCAGACTCCAAAAGGTATTAATAGTCATGGTACTAATAGTCATATAAAACATATGACACACACGCATGCAACGTTGCGATGCCGTAATGACCGAAGGAAGTAATAACTTCGTTGTGGAGGATACGCAAGTTAATAACGTTGAAAATTTTGGTCAAATAGGCAATTTAAATGAAAATTCCCTTTATCTCAGCCCAAATGTCGCTTTAATTTATGTGAATTTAAAAATTTGCAGCAGAATTATGAGCAACATCTGTTGATTCCATACCTAATCCCTAGCCGGTTTAGAGCTTGGTTGATATCTATCCTGTCAACAGGGAAAGGCTTTGTACAATAGGACAACTGCGGTTGTAACGGCCAAAGCGCACAACTGAAATTTGTTGTAGGATTACTTCTAGGAGAGTATTCTAGAGGTGCAAATATAAGAAAGAATAAAGAATGTTGTTTGCCACAAAAAAAAATGGGGGACTTCAGCCGCTATGAAATTAGGTTCTTTAACCAGGAACAAACAAGCGTGCCCCGATTAAATACTTTTCGGTACAAATAAAAGTATAGAAGGCGTATCCAAACATTGAGTAATCCTTTTGGCAGCAAAATTAATTAGCTGAATTCAGTTATCAGATATTAGTCTATTTTTAATGATCTTGAAGCAAAATCGGCTCTAACTTATTTTTAGAAAACAAACAAATTTTACGTCCTAAACATCCTTGGGATGGTTTGCTTAATCTGTCAAATGCTCGACAGCAATTTTCTTGATACAAAGCAATGCGATAGGGATATCTAAAAGTTTTCATTTGAAAACATTTCAGTCTTTATACGGAGTGAACCACCTTATATAGAGTCATCTAATGACAGCACTCAAGCCAAGAATATGGTAGCTAAGGAATGTTGCTTAAAAGACAAGACACTTTCTTTAAAATAGTCTTGTATAGACCGAAATATATTTCAAATTATAAGGCAACATTAAAAATTTTGCCAATCTCCATTATTTTGAAATATTCTCTCTGAATATTTAGAGTTTGATTTTAATAATTACTAGAGTAACAGAGTAATAGAGCTATAATTCACGAACAGAATTTTGCAATTTTGGAAAGTGATGACAAATCTCAATCTCCACTAAATGTGATTTACTATTAGAGTCACCCGGTTCTTCTTTCTTAAGAAAATTTGGGGGCAGAAACTGATCAGAAGAATTGGTCCACCTTGATACAACATATCTTAGTCGGCCCTGAATAACGACCAAATATGGTCACCCAGATTCTTTGCCCAATGTACGCATTTCAATATGGTCTAAATACTGGGTTCCGATAGGAAACGTTCCTGGTTCTGACGGTTGGGATATTGTATACTGGTACCAAATATAAGGATGTCTGCCTTGAAAGGGTACTTTAGACCAGTCATCAGCGTCCCAGGATATTGCGCCAGAATTCGCAAGATACAAAAAAAGTTGACCTTTGGTCTCTGCATATTGTTGAATAGTTCGATATTCACAATTACAAAACTTCAACAATCAATAACTAATCGATTGGGGAGTTGTTGATGACCTCATTGTGAGGTTTGTCTAACTTAACGGTAAGTCGCCATAATTATTGAACACAAAGTAATAAACTGAGGAACCTCAGTTTGATCCACTAACTTTGCAAAATAGACCATAATATTTTGATGCACATACTCCTCCCCCAAAACTGAGGACTATTATTCTTTTAGTATTCAAATGCGTTGAATCTCAAAAATCTGTAAAAAATTATTTAATTTCTGGACCAGTCTACGGAAATTTTATAGTGTTTATACATCATTGAATTGTGTAATGCGTTACTGAAATTACAGCTTGGCCAATGTCGGGAGGAGGCGCCGACAGCTGGGTGTCAGCAAAAGGTACACTGGCTGGGACCACTGCCAGATAGATATATCTGGCGGCACTCTAGAAGTTTACTGGGTGCTCTCGGTGTACACCAAGAGTAGCTTTCTGTCACTTGTGTTCTTCTTGAAGTGGTGAATGATAGAATGACGCACCTCTGGTGTCCGTCGTCTTGCCCAACATGGATCAGATGTCAGAATGCAGCTTATTACGCACAACAACACGGCCCTCTTCTACATGCGTGTAACTGAAGCCTAGGCATGCCCGGAGGTGGCACTGACGTCTGTGTGTCAGCAAAAGGGCACTGGTTGTGGTTATGACCACTGCCTGCCAGATGCATCTGTCGGTACTCTAGAAGAGTACGGGGCGCTCTCGGTGTTCATCAAGAGCAACTTCCTGCCACTTCCATAAGAACACGACCTTCCTCTACATGGGCTAAAGGAAATGTAGGTAAAGGTAAACATTAAAAAAGTGCAGACCTGACAGCTTGTCAATTTTGACAAAAAATCACTGTTAGTGACAGTGACAGTGAGTGCCGGGGCCATGCCATTCTCCTTGGTATCGTTGAGATCTTCAACGACTAAGCTAACTGGTTAGGTTAAGATTTTGAAGAAGCCGGACGGTAAGCGATGTTAGGCGAGCCAAAAATGTCACCATCTGGTAACATTAGGGCAACCTCCTCTGCATCGTTGAGATCTTCATCGATGATCAATATTCCGGCAACAGATCCGGGAATAAATCAATCATGAACGCTAAGCCAGCTGGTTAGGTTAAGATTTTGAAGAAGATCTCGCTGTTAGATATGCTCCAGATGATGTGGGTCCAGTCCAGACTTGATTACTTCCATCTTCCGTTGGTCCCAGGATGCTCCCATAGCTAAAATTTTAAGCTCTGGTAGAGAGCTGAAAAAAATGTGACGTGACATATCACGTGAAAAAAAAGAATGTCAGATATATACTGATATATACCAAGGCCGGCTTACCCATACCTGTCATACTGGACATTTCTTCGATACCATGGCTTTAAAGACACGTGGCTTATTGTGGAAATAAAGAGACTACAGATTGTCATATGAACGGATGGAAAGGAAATATAATTGATATTAGACTTTTATGACCACTGAATATTTTATTTATGGCGACTAAAGCGTCACTTCGAAGACCAGTTAGTGCATACTCTTTTCAGAGTAATTTTACATTTTTCAGATGAATCATTACATAACGTTGCCCGTTTAATGCCATTAATTACCAAGAAATATAAATTATTTGAAGTCAGTCAAAAAAAGTAACAGTTGATTTCATTTCATTCAACAGCATCATTTATAATTAAATTTAATACGTGTGCTGCACGTTGAACATACATGGCATTCTGTATAAGGGCTTGGATAAATAAATTCCAATCTTCAATAAATTATATTAAATTTTGTATTACATTATATTTAATATATTTAGTTTCAAGTCCTTCTGCAGTACAATCGGCTATAGATCTAAACCCCAAAAATGATTTGCAGGTTTTGATTTGTTTGGGTACATTATTACTTTTTGTTGTCGAGACATATCGGAAAACTACGGAAAACCAAAACAATATATTTTCTAACTGTGGCTTCAAGGAAATTAATAGTAACATTTCCAGATTCAGAATCATGATTCTGAAAGGTAAATTGCACGACGCTAAAGTAATTATAACCACATTTACTACTGATTTACGATTTTCCTCTCGCATGTTGGGGCCCTCTAGCTTGGGGGCTCTATATCATCCATGCTCAGAAAATACTGAAGTAGGGCAAAGGTAACGCGGGTCCCCAGAACGCAACTTTTCGTAAAACAACTGCAATTACTTCATAATTTTATAATGATTTAGTACTATATTGGTGTCCTCACAAACACCAATCCCCGCCGGTACATCAAAGGAACGCCCCAACTTCAAGGGCTAAAGGTAGCATGCGTCACCTCAGTACACTACTTGTCGTTAAACACTTTCAACTTTTGTAATGAACACTTATTTGGTACCCTCAGAAAACACCAACCTCGAAATTGGCACCTCAAAGGAAAACACTTTTCTATAAGATTGAACATTTACTTGCCGTATTTAAATAGATTTTCTTCCAACCTCTAAAATTGCCAACCCCAAAATTGGTGCTACTAAGGAACACCCCACAATCGGGAGACACCACTTTAATCAGTTTAAACTCCATACGACTTTGCCATGTGGTTTCACTTCTAGTATTTAATTATTCCGTTAATGTCTTGCTATTTGAAAAAATTCTCGACTTTTAATAATGAAAATACACACATTTATATCAAACTAAATATCCTTCAAAGCTTCAATTGGTTTGGCCCTATGACGTTTTCTGCACCTTTTTTAAATGGCAACCCCATATTTTTTGTACTGGTAGTGATAGATTTGATTATTGTCTTAATAGTAATTTACAAAATCTAAAGTCTTACATTAGAACATTTTTGAAGTGACTTGAAAAATAAGTTTATTTGTGCGAAATACGAATCCGAGGTAACAACATTTGCAATCACGTCGGGAATCGGGCACACCATCTTAAAATCACTGTGAATGCTTCAATAAACAAACTAAGGTTTACTATGAAACCCTTTTGCGGTTTCTCACTTAATGAGTTCAGCTGGCTTAAATATGCAATAATTTCCGAATTTCGGCCGTTTCCAGGATGAATATATACAAAATGATATGTACATATTATTACACAACTACATTTTATAATTAGGTTGGAAATAAACTTTTTCTACTCTTTCCGAAATCGCGATAGAAAATATTGGAGCCTGGCTTTGTTTTCAGGGCATACATTCTACACAAAACGTATTTTGATATTCATTTCATAAAATGTTATCAATATTTTGGCCTTTTCAATTGCTACAATTTAAAAGATCTCCCAACTTCCGTAAGAAAACACGTTTTTACAAAATATGTATTTTAATAATGAAAAATCGAAGTTTTGGAATATTAACAATAATCACAAACCGTCTCTGAGATTTCCTCATGTTTCCATACTTTACTTAGTAATATTATGTATGTCGAAGAAAGAGAAAGGATGATTGCTACATTGTGGCCATTTAACTCGGAAACTACCCAGACAATTTATGAAATACTTAGTTATTCTCGTCAGGTTCTAAAGGGCGTGAAATAAGGCCATATCTACTATATCTGAATGTTTGTACAGGATAACCTAGTTACAAGTAAAACTTCTCAATTTTAATTGGTTGTTGAATAACATTTGTAATACTTCATTACAAGGCTTTACAATTTTTGATTAAAAATAGTATTAAATCATAAATAATAGTAACAAAGTCTCTTACATTCTGAACATTTAATGCCATATCGTCCATATCTACATTCTTGTAGTAAATATACAGTTAATTGCGCTTAATATTAGATTATAAAACTTTTATTACACTATGTTAATACTAGCAATGCATGAATTTAAATATATTAACCAGATAATAAATAAAAATAAAACAATGGGTAGAAAAAAATCAATGCCGGCATATTCAGCCTGCAAACAGAACTTTTCACAGTTCCTGGTAGAACAAAAATTACACATACTTTTACTGAATCTTTTACAAACATTTAAATTTTGTGATCCATCAATAAATAAAATTTGAGAATATAGTCTAGCTATTCTCGATTTTGATTCGGAAATTCAAATGCTAAGAAACTGATACCAATCGATATCTTATGGTTCCCGTAGTAAAATATTAAAATGTTTAAAATCATAGTTAATAGGATCATTTTTAATTTATTCCTCGAATCTCACAATGTATCTGACAAAACGAGAAAATGGTTAATTTAGTATAATTGAATAAGTACGTAGGCTTTCACGGCCAGAATCATTTAGAAAATAAACTGCTTCCGGGTTATGGCGTGTGTCAAGATTTGTTAATGCTGACGTTTCGCGAACCATGTTGCTCGCTTCTTCAAAGCTAATTGAATACTGAATACATGGTTCGCGAAACGTCAGCATTAACAAATCTTGACACACGGCATAACCCGGAAGCAGTTTATTTTAGTATAATTGGTTGAAGTAATGTTTTGCGATTCCATGTCAATCGGTCAGTGGATATTAGAAATGTCCGCTCTAATGGTAATCGATTGTTTGCTGCACATTAGAAATGAAAACTTAATTGTATTAATTATACTAAATTAACCGTCCATTTTCTCCTTTAGATTCCCAAATAATTTTGATAGTAAATTTTGTCCGCAACAATGTGGTATATTAGTATTGCAATTATGTGAGTGAGATTCGAAGTATAAAATTGAAGTATAAAATCTGACAGGCATAATTTTTCAATAGTTTTTGATTAATAAAATGTTTTCCTATTAGCTATTACACTAACCATTCTAATATGTTACTACTGAAACCATAAGCTATCGATTAATCTTCCGAATACAATGTATATCAAAAATCTAGAATGACATAGATAGGGCTTAAAAGGTACAAAAACATAATTTTCGTGGTTACTTTTTCATTTACAAATTCATATGATAGTTTTGATGAATTTGCTTATAAAGTGGGCAACACATGGTTTACTACAAGTTTTACCTGTAATCGAATTTCTTTTACAAATATATGAAAGTCAGTAAGCAAGATATGGGGTTGCCATTATAAAAGCGATGACGTCAAGTCAAAAGCGGTCGGAAATTGACATACGTTTCAAACTTACTGTCATATTTCCATACTTTACATGATCATATGCAAAATATTTATAGATGGTCTATAAACATATTTGTTTCACATGATAATGTCTGAAACGAACGTCTTCAGCAGTGGCTGTCGACAAGTTATGTCTATACTGGCAGCTACCGTTGGACGTTACCAGCAATGGAGAGAAGAAAAAATTATCTTAGGCGGGCGGTGACGTGCCGTGGCACCGTAATTCATCAAAAGGCATCCGTCCAAAGAAGGAGAGAAGCCAACGTAAGAGTCCAGTGCTCACAATGGGCAGGTAGCGAGGGCGTGGGAATGCGAGGTGAGTATATGCCGGGCGCAAAGCGATAATCTGAGCTGTCATTCCATTAAAAAATCGTTTGTTACACGTCTGCGACGGACGACGTCGGCCCAGACCAGAAAATCGCCTACCGAATTATGGAATTAAGAGAATACCGGTGAGACGTATGGGAATCGCATTTTTAACGTCGATATTTTCTGATTAGTCATTCCTGAGTATTCAAGAGATTTTGTCTGTAAGAAATTATATTATTTAATAATAATTGTCGTATATATGATAGGATGACGACATAATAAATGTGACCCAAAAAGTTGAGACAAATGGGATCAAAAAATGAGTTTTGTGTTATGAATTTGTTCAGAATCATATTTTTTTTAGTTGAGGGGCTATCGACTGTGTGAAGTGTTGAGGAGGGTACAATGAAAAGCTTGTCAGTCTTTGATATTTATTCTCTGGCTATTCACATTTGCCTACGTTTCGCCGATATTTGTCTTCGGCTTCCTCAGGCAACATATTTTTTTTAATATGTCTCCTTACATCATCCATATATGTTACCATTTTAACAATAAGAGCTCTATTCTAATAAGAGTTCTATTCTAATAAGCTGTCTTTATTGCACAGCCTGGTCAGGGAAGGCTGGTCACAAAACAATGATAGTTACTTCGTGCATATCAATGTCATATCAATCCAGCCATTTCAACTAAGAACTACGTTAAGTAAAATCCAAATTAAAAGAGCACCATAGATTATTTAGCGATCAGGAAAGGGATAGAGATATACAGAGCCACAGTCATATTTCGGTTTGATTGACAAATCGGAACAGGAAGTTCCAGTCAAATGCTAAGAAATATAGGTTTTTTCTTCATCATTCTATTTGTTTTTGGGGTGCTGACTCCAAATTTCAACTTTGCTACTTCCCACGGATATGGGGTTACAACGAAAATAGCAAAAACTCAAAACGTTCGTTTTTTGCAAAAAAAATCATAAAGCTATCCACTTTTTAAGGTAGCCAACTACATAAAACGATCAAATATATTATTATTATATTATATTTCCTGTATTTATTGTTGAACGGTTTTGCCGCTAAAGCGCGCTGAAAGAAAAATTCCTACTTGGTGGAGGGCCCAGTATTCTAGTTAGTTTTTCGGTTGTAATTCAAAAACTAAGCTTGTCAAAGCTTGGATTCTGCTAAAACTACATTAAATTCCCTACAAGCCGCGTACCCTAACCACTTTTTGGCCAAACTGTGCAGCGCTAGAGCCCGTTGAAATTTTATCTCATATTAAGATCTTTTAACCCGTATTGCACTTCCTTGCTGCCAGTTCATTTACGCTGTTTATTTATTGCGCATGGACTCTCTCCTTTAACAAAAGCCAGTAAAAAAAAACTAGTGGACTTAAATACGGAGACCAGGAAGGCCATAAAATTGGACCAATACAGCCGATCCATCCAAACTGTGGATAATCTTGGTAGAAATGATTTCTTATATCTAGTTTATAATAGGATGGTTCAGTTTAATACTTTTTTCTCTGATTGGAAAAGCCTACTTGGGAGAACAAGCCCAGCCATACCAGAAATACACCTGCAAAATTTGTTTCGAATCGCTAAATATCTTCTGTCCGTTCTGACCGTGAATTTTTGAAATTTTATGTGAAAACACTAAAAGTTAGGCTTTTTCTAAAATGGACCTAATTGCGTCACTTATACGTTCTAAGGGTCGCCCGGCGACGCAATGTCTTCATAATGGAACATAAACTCAAAATCAAGATCAAAACTGTTCCTAGTTAAAACGCCAGGGAGTGGGTAAAAATGCATGTTTTCGGTGAAAACCAAGCAGTGTTTGTGCAGATCTTTGCTCACTTGCTACCATCAATGCTTATGAATATCGAAAAATTCAACAATTCAACAATTCAACAGCGCCTACGCGTTTGTTTTATTTTATTTGTAATTGCGTTTGTTCATAATCTGTATTTTGATAAATTAATGTATTTTTGTTTATGGTTAATGGTACCACTATCAAAGCAGACACAGATATCTGGTACTAACGTTACAACCGCCCCAAACAGAACCTTCCTCCGCAGAGGGCATACTTCAGAGCAGAATATACTTGGACGGGGAAAAATTCGGAGCTGACCATATTAATTTGGTCGATATGCTGAGACGACTAAAATGTGTGTTATCAAGTGCAACAATTCTTTAGATTAGTTTCTATCCGCAATTTTCCTAATAAAGGGGAGCGGTGGCTAATAATAATACTCTAAGTTTAAAATTTACGTCAATTTAACAAAATATTTATTAATATTTTACCCTGCTTATTTTTTGCTATAGGCAAAAAATGCAAGGGCACCATTTTACAGCAACTATAGGTTCAATAATAATATGACAGTTAACTTACCTCAAGAAATAACGACCAAAGTCAATGGAATGGTTAACAACATCTTGGACAAACTATACTGCAAAATTTACATGTTATGCCCTATAATTGTAATATATGTGGGACTATTCAAAAATATTTGATGTGGCCAGGCACATGACTTTATCATACTATTATAAAGTTAATAGATTAGCTGCATGAGATTCTATTTGATCGAGATTGGTCGTGTCTGCATTAAAATAAACCTAGTTAGCCAGGATTTGACAGATATTCTAATTCTATTGACAGTAGGTATTGTCAAAACATCAGCGTTTGGC
Organism: Melinopterus prodromus; assembly: GCA_964023965.1. NCBI lineage: Eukaryota > Metazoa > Arthropoda > Insecta > Coleoptera > Scarabaeidae > Melinopterus > Melinopterus prodromus. The sequence goes on from OZ030390.1 coordinate 67,673,078, forward strand.
TGTAGTAAGAAATACGAGGTAGAGAACGCATTGATTGAAGTCGAAAGAAATAAAAAAGTTAGAAAGTAAATCAGTCTTCTTGGTGTTCTTTTTCTTCTGCATTTGGATATCTACGCTAATTCCTTCGCTAATCTGGATTGCGTTCTTCAACGAAAAAGGCCTCTTTTGACTCCAATCATTCTTCGAAGTATCATTTTTTCACTGGTTCCAAAGGTATAATCTTCTGAGGTCTTCTGAGGTGCCATAAGCTGCAGTAACCATTATTCTTTTTTACTAGTCTTTTGAATTTTTTTAAACTTACCAGGTATTTTTTCTGGGTGTGACGATTACTCTACAAACTCAGTTTGCCGAAAATACCTGACCGGGTATAAAACTCCGTATTCGTATTCAGCACTACAAAATCTATCCAAATGCCTTTTTACTTTTCCATTCACAAAATCCTTGATTACTTTTGCACACATTTTCTGGTGTAGGTAAGGAAAGTATATTTAAATTAAAAATTTGTCAATCTCATTCCAGATTCAAGTATGTATACCCACGGGTTGCCACCTCATTTGACGCTTGTTTTTGTTGCTCAAGTAACTAAAAAATGTTGAAACTTTGATACCTCAAATTTAAATAGTTTTTTTTTTAAATTCAAATGATACATCACTCTTATTGGTTAGATTTTAATTTAAAGTTAGTTGATGATTTAAGGTCGGTTGTTAGTAGTATTTTTTACGTAAAAATGCCATTTAAGCTATTGTATTGAAGCACAAACATTTGTCCTGTATGGCTTTTAGGTTTGCTTGATTTTGTTATTTCGCTCTCTGGTTACAGTATTTTTGCAAAAAAATTAAGTAATATATAGCGGTTGCTACCAGCTGTCACACGTATTTAAATTTGTCACAAAATCAAAAAAATATAATATTTTTGTTTCATCATTTTAATTGTTGGTTAATTATTTAAAATTGTTAATCAAAAATTGTTAATCACAATTCTTTTTGCAAATTCAATAACTGCCGCTATTCAATAATTGCCGCTATTTTGGCATCTAAACTCAAACGTTTATTGGTTAATTATTTAAAATTAAATTTACTTAAAGTTTTAAATAAATTTAACTTTAAATAAATAACCAATTAACGTTTGAGTTTAGATGCCAAAATAGTGGCAATTTACAGTTATTGAATTTGCAAAAAAACGAGAATCGAAGACAACGAGAATAACAGCAAATAATATGATGCAAATGACAACGCTGATACTGTATAATTTTGTTTCTGTAATTTAAATGTGTCAGAAGTTATAAATTATCTATACTTTCTGGAAAATTCATTGCCAAAAAATGTACAGAACGGGTTTTAGTGTTTGATTTCCGCACCAGCTGGCGTCAGTTCGCCATTGAATGAACAAACGTATTTCTTTTTGTTTTCATTAAAGTATATATAAATTTTGTTTATCATTAGTAAGTCGACAGCTGGTAGCAAGCTCTAAATATCATTTAAAAATTATTTAAGAAATGCTGCTATTGTTTTCAGATCATATACCGTTTTTAAAAGATATCATAAAAAAATGTTTGTAGAGTAATCATTGAGTAGGTACAGCCAAACATCGAGAAAACACAATCTGACATTGATCAGCCCGCGGGCTTTGAGTAATATTGTAACACGAAAACGTCGCGCCAACGAAACTTTAGTGGCCAGATATTCGATTAAAATGATATTTGGTCGATACACATTAAAGAAAACGACAAACTAAATTAAACTCAAAATGTTTAATTGATAAAAAAGCAGTAAACAAATATTCAATTTATCAGTCTTGTCGATTTTTCACTTTTGTAATAGTTTTAATTGTTGATTTTTTACTTTTTTAATAGTTTTAAAGCACAATAAACATTAACAGAAGATAGACGGGTTTTGCGGTTATTCTGCCAGAAATTAAAAAAAAGAATTATTTGAAGAATACATTTTCATTTGTCTTTTAGATTTTATTTTTAAATATATCTATAATAAGTAAGTAAAGATCTAATCTAATTTCAGTATTAAAATTTTCATGTATTAATATTAATACCGGTACCTATTAGACATTTTTAATACCGAATGCCGGAATTGGGATTTGGCTTGGTATTGTATGTAGCTCTACCCACGATGACACCTGCACTTATCTTGGCGACACCGATTTGATTTTTTCGCGCTCCCTTTGCAACACTTTTATGGTTTGGAAAATTGCATTTATCGGTAATTCCAACAAAAATTTTCGTTGGTAGATGCGCGTGCGACACCATGTAATTATAGTGTATTCACAATAATTTAGCACTTTAGTAGAAACTTTATTTATGTTCAATCTATAAAATATTTTGCTTCAAGTTTGACAACTACTTACTTATTACTATCTAGTAATTATTCGAAGAAATCCAATTTCTTTATTGTAGTCAATAATAATATCTTGCGTATATACCTATGATCGTACCAACTATTTCATTCAAAAGATTCTTTCTTCGTTCAAAAGACACTTTTCTGCGTGTAGCGTTATTTATAGTTTCACTTCAGCTAAAACCTACACAAACAATGAACGGTTAAAATCTAAACCGACACAAATACCGCGAAGAGTATTTTTAGATATTTTTATATGCAAAATGTGGATGTTCTTAATAACGTTCAAATGAAAAATATAGTATTCCATTAAAAAAATCTGACAAAAAAGTCAAAAAAATACTACAAAATAAGTTTTCAATCGGTTGATAACAAAGTTATGGTCTTTCTTTTGATGCAGCATGTATGTAAAAACACGTTTCAGTATCACAGTGTCACGAATCCTGTTATCTACAATAAAGTTCTTTACGTCTAAGTCTGCGCCTTTAAGCAGGAAGACAACGACATTTTAAAATAAAATTTTGTACAAAAAAGCATCACAAAATCTTTAGCTGTGTTCTAGTGAACAAACACCTAGTTTGTACATGTAAAAGTAACGTGGACCACATGTTTTACATGTAAAAATAATGTAGTCTCAGTTTACGGTGGAACACAAAATCTAATACCCGTACACTACGAAAAAATAACAGTCACGCTTCCAGCCGGTGCAAAATTCTTGCAGCGAAGTTTACAAGTTTCCCGTGTCGCGTTACCTGTCACTACACTTGTTTAAAACATGTACGGTGTCACCATAGCCTTACGTTAGCCAGTAGCTGACATACATGTACACCAAGCCATTGTTATCGCTTATAAACAAAGTAAAAAATAAACAACATCTCTCCTATTCTCTTATTCTTAGTCCTGCTTCACAACGTTTGCTATACACGCATACTCCTACGTCTAATTCACTCCTTGATACAATTGAAAAATTCATTCGAAATCATCTCTTTAGTGACGAACAATCACAATCTTCCAAGAACCGCGAGCGGGTATGATTTCTTCGAAAATCCGCTTCTTCTATTTTTGCTTTGCCACAAAATTCACGCTCAATTCATGGCGGCAGATTGCCAACAATAGATTCCTTCCATCCCATTGTTGATCGTACAGCGCGTATAGCGCAGCTGTCAAATAGAACTTCTTCATTAGGCCGGCGAAGGCGCACGTTGGCTGCTCTTTATGCAGCGACAATTACTGCTTGTTTACCTTCGAACATCACGCGCATTGTGCATCCGGAGAGAAGAAGTGGAATTAACGATTTCCTAAAATCGGATTTCGAGACCAGTACTTCGTTAGCTTTCCCATAGGCCAGAAGGATATATGGATGGGATTATTTAAAATGTAATCAGTGCATTTTCTAGACCAGCTTTCTCGTCTTTTTTATGCTTGTGGCCTTCAGATTGGGTTGAAGGACAAGGGAACCCCAATATACAAACAAAAACAAGTGGTTGTACGTATATAGACAATATACAAGTTCACTTAATTCAGTTGTTATAGATAATAATATTGATATTATATATTCATAAGTTCATAAGGACAACACAGTTTCTGATACCTGTGTATCAAAAATAACTTTTCAACCGCGTTTCAACCGAGTTTAATCAAGTCAAACCCGGACATGAAGCTCGTAAAAGTAAAACACAACTACAACCCGTCATATTTGGGTAAGTATCTAAACAAAAGAATTAATTGTATTATAAATATGAACTTGACTGCTACCTGAATACAGTTAGCACTGAAGAAGCGAGCAACAGAGTATGTACTCTGCGCAACAAATTAGGAATTCGTAACCACAAAGGCGTGCACGACCGAATGTGTAGTCGTCACAACAAACTAGAATTGACAATTGAGTTCGGCAGCTCGACATATTATGTATTTTCACGTTTTCGGACCAAAACGACTTTTTATGGGTTTTAATTAATTTGAGTTAAACTTATGAAGCGCTTTAAAAACCTACTTTAAAAATTCTTGCTTAGTGAAATTATGATTTAGACGAAATTCAATTAAAACATTGTATTTAATAGTCAATTTCAATAATTCAGGTAACTTAATTATAACAAAATATAGTATAAAAATGTATATTTGAAAACTAAACACATATGCTCATCCACTGAATAAAGTGCACTATCAACAAGATATCTCTGTAACGTGTCATAAAGCTAATTACCGAAATTATCCATTGCAGCATTAATCCTATTCTTTATAAAAGTATATCAGAAAGCAGCACCGTTAGCCTCGGTGGAATTGCGGCATTATTATCACAAATTTGAAACATTTTATAAATCACTTACACATGCTCATCCAATATTTTATTTTCTCATCTAAAATATCCAATATATTTATTTTGTATTTCGCACGTCGGCTTTTTATACTACTCTAATTAGACGATTGAAGTGACGTCTTAAGGATTAAATATCAGGTATTCCAACTTAAAACTTGGACGAATATTGCCAACAAAAGAAACATCCTCTAGATTTCTTACTCAACATTAGGAAACATGACCTAACAACAGTCAAATTTTCAACTGCGAGATACCAAAATAATTTTTGTTTCTGAAATTGAATAATATTGCACCTTAAAACTAATGCACTTATGTCGGATAGCAAATAGGTGATTGTTTTATACATTTAGTCATGAGTAACAAACAAACAAAACTTATAAATTACAGCGCAGAATATAATAATTCAAAACCATAATGCAGAATGACATATTAAGTACAAATAAACCTTTTTGAAATATCAAAGTATTGCTATCGTTAAAAAGTTGTTTATTTGTTAAGTAATCAACAAGATATGCAACACTGATTGAGCAGTTATGGGAGCAGAGGTTCTTAAGTTATGAGATTTCAGTGAGTTATCACATGACTTTCCGTTCATAGCTTTACAGATTTTAAAGCTTATTGATCCTACTAATAAATACTCATCACGTTGCATTATTATTTTGAAGACCATTAATAAATTTTAAGAATAAGATTTTCTGGCATTTTGTGTCCTTTAAAAAATTTGATGTGGTGGATATTTCTTTGTTCGCAGCTTCGTAATGGAAAATAGCCAAAGATGTAGAAGTAAAATTAATTTTTATCTTTCCAAAAAATTATTTTTCATCCAGCCCAACTCGTTATTTATCTAAGAAGTTACACTGAAAAATTCATAAACTTTGCACAATAAATAACGTTTTTATTTGAAAACGCATTTTAGGAGAGGGTCTTAATGTTTCCCTTATCCGAAGTGGACAGTCGTTTTAGAGTAATACAATCTGTAACTACATAAAATGATCTCTCCAAATCGAAACTATGTACTTAAATGAGAATGGTCACAACACCGGCGAAATTAATTTTCCACAGGATATGTACAAAATTCTTTCAACTTGTGTCAATCAGGAATTTAATAAAATTTGGCTTGCATGTTTGTATTAAAATTGAACGCCGAACTCACCCGTGAAATTTATTTGTACAGTTTGGGGATCAGTTTTGTCATTCCGTCCGTCAATCACAAATTTTGATTTTCAATGTATTTTATTGCTACTGGTAACTGGCGAAAATGATTTTCATTACATTGTTACTAATAAATCTGGGTTTACAAATAGTTTTTCAAATAGCACGCAACAATGCTCCGTAGTCTTTTAAATGCAAAGCAGCTTTCATTACGTCTACAATTTTGTGTGTGTATGAAACCACATTTCATTTTATACACACAAGGTTTTTAGCCAGGTACCCCAACGTGTAGATTCGTTATTCTCTATAATTATATAGATACTGTAAGAGGCGATTTTAATAAAAACGTCTTTGTTACTGTACTGAGTAATGCATCCGCATCTGGAGATTTGTCTCTCACAAGACAAACTGAAATGCGATGTAGTGTAGGCTATATATTTGTATATTTTTCGTTTAATAATAATTTCCCTGATTTCACCACCAACCACCTTTTATACTTGTCCTTGATTACATCACATATTAGAATCAGACAATCATCACCAAATGAAAAAAATAAGTTAGCAATAACCTGTTCTGATACCTGGCATTTTTTTAAAAGAAACTTTATACGAAATGTTGGGATTAAACTGCTTATGACAACAGTAAGTCCCAAAGATGAGCACAAAAGCGTTAATCCGTTAATTAACAAAGTTAAAATTTTTCGTTAACGAATTAATTTTTAAGTTAACTCACAAAACCATTAACGGAGTCATTAACTACCGCTAGATTCGTCATCCGTTAAATCGAAAAACATTTCAAATTGCTATAGGCATTCGGTGCAAGTTCGGATTTGGTTTTATGTTTTATGTTTATATTTGGTTTATGTGTGTGACGTACTGTGACGTACTGCTTTGTACGACGCGACGTCCGCTATAAAGCATGCGGAGTTTCAGGCGCTTTGTTCTTCTTGTAATAACATTTTCTAAAAGTTTTATACCCTTTGTACAAAAAACTCAAAACTTGTCAAAAATTTACATTTCTTCGTATTTGTTCCATCTTTCGAATAGCTGACGATTTTTCAAGCAACTAAATGATTTTGTTTTAAATGTCTTGTCTCTAGTAGTCTCTACCACATTCAAATGCCGAAAAAGGGATTTATATTTCGATGATGAGTAATAAATATATGTAAGGGCAAGGTTAAAAGCAGAAGGAAAATGCTGCTATAATTATGACTTGCGTACTTGCGTACATAAGCATATTTTAATGAAAATGAAGACAATAGAGTCCTATAAAACTTTTACCGATGAAAGAAAACCGTTTGATATATTTATTCAATGTAATTGTAATTGAAATTGTATGCAAGAATGTATTTTTGTTATTCGTTTCATTTGCAGAATGAATATGCAACCGACAGGTCTGCTGTTAATTTCTTTGCATACTCACCGGCAGCAACATAACCTACTTTTTTTATAAAAAGTTAGCTACTGACGATTTAATCAACTTCCGTTAAATTTAAAATAAATTGACGGACTATTTGTTAACGAACTTAACTTTTTCCTTAAGGAATTAACGGTTTACGAAGTTAACTTTGTGATTAACGTTGCCCAGCTTTAGTCCTATAGTAACCTATAGTAACCAAGGTCCTATAGTAACTATAGTAACCAAGCCTATCGTAACTATATTCGAAATATTTCAAGAGTTATTGTATATTTAATCAGGGCGGTCTTGCTGCGTGCTGCAGTACGCATCAAGTTTTTGGGAGCCTCTAAGCATCTTGTGCAAGAATGAAGACGTTTTGTAGGTAATCAACCACGAAACACGTATCTTCGGATTTAAAAAACGGTCCTGGTCAAAGCCGGGACTTTCTTATCTAGGTCTGTGCTGAGAAATGATAAGATTGAAACCACCCCATTGGCGCATTTTCCCGGAAGGACCTTTTATGAAACGGTGTACACAATATGAAATTGAATTCATCAGACTTCAAATTTGAAACACATGTTCAAAAAAGTATTTGTTTTAGGCTGGCTTGTGACTTTGTTGCTACATAACAATTGTTCTATTTTTATGCAAAATTTTACAGTAAGATATATTGTACAAAATCTGAATCATTTTTTAAGATAAACAGAAAAGCTCAGGCCAGTACAAATTGGCCTGAGGCGGGTTGAGCACAAAGACGCATAGTTTCTGAAATGCAAATGCAAATATTTATTTATTAAAGATTAAAATGTGTATTCGTTAAAATTTAAGTTAAGAAATATGGAAAAATGAACTAACTCGCAGTTATATTTTAAAATAACATAAAAATAAAATCCTAAAAAATGCTCTTTTTTAACATGATCACGCAGGAGAACTTCCGATATGACGTTTAAAAATCTATCGTATATTCGTCTATTCGTATATTCTGCTAAAAACGATGTAAATGCAGTATTTTCCTGTGTGGACATATTATTATGCTATTTTACCTATGGGTTATTTTTCAGATATATCAAAGTCAACCCTATATTTATGTTCAAACAAAATGTATACTTTGAACAACATTTTTTTAATTATTATGCACCCTCCAAATTACCTGTAGGCACACATATTTTAACAAATGTCAACCACACCGGAACTCTGACTTATTCAGAAATCACCTGTTCGTAATCCGATCCATACGATCAAAGGTCTCTAGATATTGACCTGATAAGTATCAGTTACCAGAGATAACGGCACGAAATTGAAAAGTACCCCAATTCACCCGTCAATATTTACACGTAACACATGTTCGTCCGATGATCATCCACAGCTCGTTCGATCTCTCCGAAACAATCAGTGCCGGACGAATGCACAATTGAGTCACAGCAGGCCGTGACTTTTACTGTACCTACCGTCAAGTTGGGCAGGTGCTTGCGGCATCAGGTGGGCTATGCATTACGTACACACACTAGGATGTCTTTCTTCGTGGAGGACGGGTTCAAAGCCTCCCTCGATGCACCGAAGAACGGACCCAGTGAGCGATTAAATTAATCGTTTTTGATATGCCTGGATTTAGGCTGTAGGTAACTGCTTTTTAAAACTGACGCACGTGTATCGTTTGGGATTTTGTAATTGTGCTGGTTACTTGGGCCAATGGATGTGACGAGTAATTGATTGGTGGGTGAATATAATGGATAATTCATTTGGTGCGTAATATATAAGCGTATAGGATATATGTAGAATGTAGATATGAGGTGCAGGTGTGCATGTAGTATGGAACCTATACCATTGCCTGATGTTTTAATACCGATTTAGCAGCTCATTGGCCCATTATACACACCATTATACATACCATTATTCATACAGGTATACGATGACATTCAGGTGTCTCATATGCAGAAAATGAAAAAAATGTTCCATACAAAAGTTGCTTTATTATATATATTTAAGTTGCCAACAACGCTAACGACAGTAACGCCATTTTTATGTCAACGTATGACCAGTTGAACGCATTGTTTTGCTTTCTTAAAAATGTTCGGAAAAAGCCAAAATTCAACATGGCGCCTATAAGAAAAACAAATTATGACAATTTTTTCTCTTCTAAGCCTTAAAACGTGCATAAATATGAAGAAATGAAGTTTGTAAAACATTAATTAGTATACCCACATAAAATGCATTAGTTATCTGCGCTACTGGTTGGCGCGTATTTCCTTTAGACATCATGCTAAAATAATAAAAAGTAAACTATTATACAGCGAGCGCCTAAAGTATGGAAACACGAGAAAATGTTTGAGGCGGTTTGTTATTTAAAAAATCCTCGACCACGTCGAACACGTCCTGTGACAAATTCAAGTACCGACCAACAATTATTACTGAGTTATGTTGTAACGTCATTGACACGTTTTTTACATGGCAAGTCCCTTGTTTTCTTACTGATTTTGGTAATTCTTTTAATTGTTTTAATGGTATCGCAAATATTGTAATATGTGTATATTTGTATATTTTCGAGAAAAACACAATTGAAAATTGTAATATATTGATAAATGTAGGGATAATTTCTTTTGTGAATTCAATATGAAATTGCGTTTTGAGTAGAATTAATTGTCCTGAAAACAAATCTGGAACAAAATTTTCTGTCGCACAAGATTTCCGAAAAAGTGGGGTTAAAGAGAAGAAGAAACGACATTTTGGTAATTTGTACAATTTATACCTCATTAACCCATTGTCCTAGAAAACTCAAAATTGTCTCATAGCAAACCTTAATCTATGAAGTCCTACCTAAAACTTCCGATCTTAGATTCGCGCTCAGCGCAAATAAATCAATCGAAAACGCCTAGTCTATATTAAGTATTTTGATTTGGCGTGTTTTTTCTCACCATTTCACATGCGAAAAAGTGGCTTCTTAATTCTTTATGGAAAATTTGGAGAGGCCTTTTCGGGCGCGCGGAGCGCGCCCGTACCGCTATGTGGACAATTCTACGTTGCGTGAGTTTCTTAAATCGACGCAAAACGGCCTCTAGGACGTTTTTGCTTCAAAATTTTCCAAAAAGCGAGCGATTTTGGTGAACGCGCCTCAACATTCCAACAGCCATTTATTACGCGTCGTCATGGTTGCCACCTAAGAAACGTCAAAAGCGCAGACATAACCTTACCATAACCTCAAACCTATTAACATTGCAGTAGGTACTATCTACAGAGCTAAGCGATATGTTACGTCCCCACAAGTATGATTTGAAAAACCTATAACCATGTTGTTCGTATACAAATATGTATTAATTTGCGTTAGTCTTTATTACGTACGAATGCGTACCTACTTAATACCCTACCTAATTGGAATGATATGGTAAAATTTGACAAATAGTGAAATAGCGAATGCTTCCGCGCAGTTAAGTTACTACGAAAACAGTAAGTAAATTAATAGAAATGATTTCCGTTTCCTTTAGTATGGCCGTTTACTATCCCTCTAATTGATTACAGTTTGAGACGTACCTAGCTCTTAGATGGCAGCAATGAACACCAGTCGGGTCTGCGCACAGCGCCAATGTCCGTCCTAACCTAATATTTTGATGGTGAGATTTCCCAAACAACCGCACTCATAGCATAAGGTGAATTTATTGCTGATTATTTGTAAAACACATTTACTTATTTATTAATAATTTCAGGTTGTAAACAAACTGTCGTACAGTAACTAATTTGTACGTATTTAGCCCCACATTCAATAGATCTTCCAGGTCAAAGTATATCTAAAGACACAGATGGCATATAACTCAGTTTACCATACCACAGCCCCTATAACTACCAGAAACCCGAAGTTAAAATAGTGTGCGAATTGACAGAGCGCAAGAGAGAAGCCTAGAACGTGAACATCAGATCTAGGGGTGGGCGATCTTGGAAATATGTGATCGATCTTCGATCACAATTTGAGATCGATCTGATCGATCGATCGATCATAATCGATCTAATCGATCTGATCGATCCGATCGATCCGATCGATCCGATCGATCCGATCGATCTGATCGATCCGATCGATCTGATCGATCCGATCGATCTGATCGATCCGACCGATCTTTCGATCTTTCAAATTTGAAGATCGAACCATCGATCAGATCGATCAGATCGATCGATCGATTTTTTTGCCCAGCCCTAGTTAACATTGCTTTATGTTAGGATTTTGTTGCCTTTGACGCCGGTTGTTTTATGGCATTATGATGATAGCCCTATGTTAACTACCAATAGAAATAAAAACCATCGATCTTTCATCGTGTTTGTATATCGATCGGATCGATCGGATCGATCACATCGAAAAGATCGAAAAGATCGATCAGATCGAAAAGATCGATCAGATCGATCAGATCGATCTGATCGATCCGATCGATCCGATCGATCTGATCGATTCGATCGATCCGATCGATCTGATCGATCCGATCGATCTGATCGATCTGATCGATCTTTCGATCTTTCAAATTTGAAGATCGAACGATCGATCAGATCGATCAGATCGATCAGATCGATCGATCGATTTTTTTGCCCAGCCCTAATCAGCTCATTATGCCAGAAATGGGGATGACTCGAAAGAAAATAAACAAGAATTTTTCCTCTATCAAACATTTAGTACAAGAATTTGAAGGAATGAAACTATTTATCGTTATTTTAAGGTTACATTAATTATTATATTTTTAGTTGAATTTCTTTTAATTCGATTTTTGCAGAGGTAACATATACGATGTGATAAATAGCCTGAGGAACAAGGAATCTAATTTTGGGTTAAAGAAAGTTATGTTACGTCGAACAAAACAGATTTGTATATATCAGAACAAATGGGACGAATATCAATATTGGTGATTCGGAAGGGTTATTGAAGCAGACTTATCGCAATATCGCATTGGTCAATCGTAACTGTCGATCACCCGTAATGTTATTGTCAATTTCATATACATACACGTATCAATCATATTACAAAGAATACAATTTCGAATCAAGGTCTGTATTGCTATAACCATAAATGAGGACAAACGTTGGATTTAGTTAAAATGTATTTATTTCAAAACGTTTTTGCACAGCTAAATATGGCATTTTCTACGGCTAAAAGGTGGGATTCTACGTATGTGTAAATTGACAAAACGTTTTCTCCGGGGCGATTATGGAAAAGGATTCTATTCAAATTAACAGTTACATGTTACTAAGAAATATTTAAATTTGTAAATAATCCATTTTTTACTTATTGTTTTCTGTAATATATACACATGTATACAACAATGATGTGCAATGTTCTACAAATATATATTATATGCACAGTCTCTGTAAAGGAACTAATTTAATTTTTAGCCTCAATTATGTTTTACTTTCTTAATTATCATTGCTTATTTATTATTTAAAAATAGTAATCTTATTATACATGTATTACATATTCTGCAATATATGTACAATGTTATTAATCTACAATACCAATCTGTATAAGTAGTGACCAACTAAGTAGTAGAGTGTATAAAATGAATTTTTTGGAAAATCAAAGGTTTAAGTTGATTTATGTTATCTCTATGGGCCCACATATAACATCAACAAGATTAACCCAATTGAGAAAAAAATAGGTCTCCCACAAGAGGCCTAATATATATAATTTTTTTCAATTGTTTGTTGTAGTTAGGTTAAAGTTTTTTTCGAGTTGAAAATTTTCAACTATAGTTTGTGAAATAATAGTATATAAATATTACTTTACTGCAAGATTTTGATTTCCTGCACTTGGCATAAAATTGAGTAAATTTAACAATTGAACCTTTTTTTGTATTCCACGTAATGGAATAACTGGGAACAAAAGATAACAATTGTTTTTGTTTTCAAGTGACAAACATCTTTAATAAAATCTAAAATAATAAAAAAAAAACAAATCAGAAAAATGTTTTCCATTAAAGCCTTCTATATAAGAGTAGATTGTAGTTGCTGGGCCAACAACATGCCATTATATGAAAAATAATTTAGTGTTTAATTTGATAAATAGACAATTATACAAAAATACATTATATGAGTTGATAAAAAGGTGTCTCTACGGACCCACGTATACCACCAACAAATTTTGCCCAATTGAAAGCAATCTGAGTCTTCCACAAGTGATCTAAAATATGTTTACATTTTTGTTAAGATCATGTTTGCCACTTGAAAAAAAAACAATTGTTAGATTTGTCATCGTAATATGCATTGATTATATAATCAAATAATTATGAACGTAAGCTAAATTTGTTAAAATTACTAAATTTTATGCAATTTAAGTACGTTGCATTAGAATACTATATTTTTATACTTTTGTTTCACACCATACGTATTGTTAAAATTATTCAACTTGAAAAGAAAAAGCTACCAAAAAAAAAATCAAATTTATAGCGACAAATTATATTTTTGTTTTCAATTGCGGGAGACTATTTTTGTTTTTACTGAACCATTTTTGTTTTATATATGAGCCCATAGAAACAACTTTATAGGTAACAACTTAAAAGTTTGGTTTTGGAAAAAGTATTTTTTAAAGACAGTAGTGTATATGCGGTCTATCGATTCCTGCGATGTACCGATTCACTGATCAACCCAATAGGCGGTCTATAGGTCCACTAGTAGCTTGTTAATGTTTTTTCTCGAAAAACTTTCTTATGTAAGGCGATACATTTCCTGAATTCTTTTAAAAAAATTAACAGATCTATCAATATCAGTACAAAAGAAATATGTGGTTGCCATTTAAAAAAGTGTTGACGTCATAGGTCGAAAACAATTGAAGCTCGGAAATTAAATTTGGTGTAAAAATGTATATGTGTCCGACGAATCTTTTGTAGGTCTTCAGCATTTAGTTAGCTCTGAAGAAGTGAGCACCATGGTTCGCGAAACGTCTGCACTAACGACCTTTGACACACCGCGGAAGCAATTTACTTTCTAAATAGAAAATATATATTTTAAATACGGGTTTTATCTTTAAAATATCAGTAAGTACACGAAACAATACATAGTAAACATAGGAAAACAAAAACAGTACAAAAAGCTCAAAATATTATCAAATGATAAATGCCTTAAAATGAGTCCTTCCAAAATATCCAAAATATTCATAAATTTAATAATACCGATGATCTAATTTTGTTCACTATCTTAACGCTGTACGGTACTGATGAGGAAGAACTGGCAAAAGAGACTGAATGGGCAAGAGCTAAAAGCAAAAATAATAAGAAAGGAAAGATGAATACTTCACTGAGTCCACCTCAGCCTTGACAAGCAGGCTCAATAACTATACAATCAGAAACAATAACATCCAGTTAATGGTCGCCACAACTTTGGCGAACATGAGCCTTGCCCTGAAGATGACTTTGTCCACAAAATCGGCATTAATTCTCTGTTGTTCAATCTTCGCTGTGCATGCTCTGGTGGGAGAAGTTGTTGAGTCAATTGTTGCGGAACAATTGCAAAGCCTTAATTGCTAAGATATATCGTCGGTAAGCTTGTCTGCAAATTTTTCTAGGCTCCAGTCTTTCACCATGAGGTTTTGCCTCGAGTACTCACTTGGTTATCCTTGATCCTCCATGTTGACTACGTGATCTGCCCAGTGCAATCTTTGTTACCTTACAAACCCTGATGCCGACTGATCATAAATCTCAAAGTTACATCTGAAGAGCACCATTCTCGCATTTAGGACCGATATTTTCCTTTTGGACGCATTCACGTAGACATTTTTAGTATTATAGTCCAGATCTCAGAACCGTATGTTCGGATGGATCTGATTATGAATAGCATCTCAGTTTATCGTTATGTGTATCGTTTGGTAGGCTTTGTAAGCTCTTACTTACCCAAGACAAAAAGAACACCTTTGTATTAGAACCAGTAAGTAAAGACTTAATTAATTGTCGTTAATTATTTTAATCATTCATAACAGGTGGATAGGATGACAATGAGATCCTATTGGACAGCCGCCAAAATTCCAAACTTTGTCAGCTATAGTTACCGTTTAGAAAATATGAACTTAGTAAGGAAACCCTCGTCAATCTTTGTATTTCGATTAACGAAAGTGTTGAAATCGTAGATATTTAATCAAGTCCCCCGTAGTCTGGCCCTCGACGAGTTCTCGTAGTAAATCTTAAAAGTAAAACCGTTTCGACCGGATGACCTGACCCCGACTCTGAGCCGAACTGTTCAATAAACCACTTGTAGTCGTGTAATTATCATTTCTCTGGGCCGTTAAAACGGCCAGGGAAGCCTTTGTGGTGAATGTGCCGGGTGCCCCAAAATAAAACCCCCCACGGATGCTACCTGTGGGGGCACACCACGTTTTCTAAAACGATATTAGCGCCCGCACCAGTTATTTATTTCTCATAGTTTAATACGCAATTATTGTTTGCTCTATTTAGTCTTTATATAAGTTATGACCAATGATTAGACGGGCTTTTGTACACAGTTCCACAATTTGGAACTGTGTACTAAAGCCTTAATCCGTTAGTCTTTAATAAACGGAGCTCACTTCTTCGAAAACGATTTAACTTTCAAGTTAACGTTAAATATTATTAGCTAGCTCATAAATCTTCATAAATAAACGTTTAATAAAAAGTTCTCTTTCTATTAACGGTTTTGTATTCTCACATATAATTTTTGATTATGTTTATGTTTTTTTATTAACGATGTTCATATTAAATATGTTTAATTTTAACAGCCTCAATCTGGATTATTGAAAATTTTGTGTTTTCTTTATTTTTATTTTCTTCAACGTGTGAGAAAAACCACCGTCACACAAAGGCGATATTTGGAAGGGTGAAGAAAACTCGTGGGGCATTCTTTTTTTGTCAAAAAAAACTAGACATCGTCGAAAATAAAGAAAAAACAGTCGCATCGTCCTTTTTTCTGGAATTTTACTGTTAGTCCACAAAAGCTCTTATTATTGAAGCGATTTCATGCAATTTTGGTTCGACAAAACATGGCAGCTTTCATTTGAATTTTAGAATAGTAACAAAAAACTAGCGCATATAACATTTTCGGCTGTTAGCTGAAGTAAGCTTAAATAAATAACCAAAATATACGACCATCTATAAGAACATTTAGACAACAAATAATTAAGAGTTACAAATTCTTAAAATAAGAAGCGCGTACTGCAGATTAAATTTTGCCACTTATAATATAACTAGATTAAGTTAAGTTGTGCATCCACGGTTTAAACTGTAAACTGAACTGATGGGCTTATTTTTTAATATATTAGGAATACAGTCCAACTAGAAATATAGGCAGATATTATAGAATTATGAAACCATTTTGAGCTTAGAAGGAATGTTGGATTTTTTAATAGATTCAATGACTATTTTTAAATAGATCAAAGACTACAGTAAGATTAGTTTTCCTGTTTCTTTTGCTACTAAAATATAAGGGCAACAACTCAACTAGACTTATTAATACATTACTCATAGTTCTTATTATTCTTGTCGTCTTTAAAGTAAATGTTAAGTTGTTAAAGAACAAAAAAACTAACTCATCGCTATAGGCTAGCCCCTGTAAAATGTAAATATGCAATGAAATGGCTTGCCACAAACTTTTCGTTTAAGTTATATCGTAAAATACATAATATATTTATATTTCAAAGCAATAAAACGAATAAAATTATATATAAAATTATACAACCAAAGATTTGACAGCCATTAAATTTAAAAATATAATATATTCATCTAAAATATAACTACACAATTTTGGAATCCGTGATTTATTTGCTACATTGCACCATTGGTTTCAATGTTTATATATTACAAATAATTAATCTATACTAATAATTCATTCACACTACTTACAGTAGATTTGCTTTTATAGTTATTTAAATTTTCAATAAAAATAACGCCAAAATGTTACGCAAATTCACTGGAGTTTGTAGGTTATGTTGCAAAGTCAAGACTGTTACCACGTCTGCGACCAGTTTGCCAAGCAATAAAATGTTAGTTCATATACCAAAATGTGTTATTATTATCAAAATATGAAATATCTGTTATAGTTCATCAGAATATGTCCATAGTAATCATTATAGTAGCACCGTTGAAAAAAATCATCAGTTTATTGTTGAAGAGGATGTCTGGCAACACGGGCGAAACCCAAGTGAATTTCGTTAATTTAAGCGCAATGCTTCCAGACGGAAAGGTATACTGTCATTACACGGTTAAGTTAATATTAGGTTGAATTAAAAAACGTAAAATTCTGCGGTTTAATCTTCAGTTTTCAGTTGCCGTAAACTTCGGTTTAAACGAATATCAAACGAAAATCAGGTATTTTTCAACTGATCACTCCAAATTAAGGATGTGAAATTAAAATAAGTCAAATCCCATGAATGTTTAATAATTAAGTCTAAGGCTTAGCGCGTACGAGTGACTTCTGTCTCCGAGACTGTTTTGTCACTCTTGTCAGGTCTGAGGATATGTATGGAGGTGCGCGTATGGTACGGCGTGATAACCGGGTGACACATTTGTCCGACGACCCGCGAGCAAACCAGTGACAAAACTGTTACTGCTCGGGTAGGTTTTGATAGCCTCGCGCGCACTGGCGACAAAATTGTCACCCTCCATGCATCTCCTATGTTCCCGCTTAACAATTCGCTTTCCAACTATTGGAAACGTAACAAGTAAACATGCCGACTGTGCACGAAGACGATATAGATAATGATGTGCTGATAGACCAAGTTGAGAAAAGACCCGCGCTTTTTGACAAGAAATTGAAGGAGTATTCCGACACTCAAATATTGAAAAAAATTGTTTGGGTGTTGTCGAAGTTTATGGAATATAGAATTTTTTTTTCCTCATTAGCCTGTCACACCAAAGGAGGTGCGGTGCACCCAGGATTCTTTTTTACGGTATTTCTTTTACGCGTTATGAGTTCGCAGACAATGACCGTCCCTTCCAAATCCATGTCGCCAAACGACGCCTAAAATTTAAAAAAGATTGGTGACTGTCCTCCTTTGTTTTTTTTTGTCACGGTGAGGGTAGTCACCTAGGCCTTAGGCCTAGCGCGCACGAGTCACTTTTGTCTCCGTGACTGTTTTGTCACTCTTGTCCGGTCTGAGGATATGTATGGAGGTGCGCGCACGGTACGGCGCGGCGTGACAACCGGGTGACACTTTTGTCCGACGATCAGCGAACAAACCCGTGACAAAACTGTTACCGCGCGGCTAGGTTCAATAGAAGCGCGCGGACAGGTGAAAAAATTGTCACTCTCCATGCATCTCCTATGTTCCCGCTCCACATTTGCTTTTCAACTATTGAAAAGGTTACAAGTAAACATGCCGAAGTTGAGAACCCCGGTCTTTCTGACAAGCAATTGAATGACTATTCCGCACTCATTTGAAAATACTGAAAAAATTTACTTGAGATTAACTGCTGTCGAAGTTTATGAAACATAGTATAAAAATGTCCCCATATTAGCCTGTCACACCAAAGGGGGTGCACTCACGATTCTTTTTTACGGTATTTCATTTTACGGCTTATGAGTTCGCAGATAATAACCATCTCTTCCAAATCCATGTCGATAAACGCTAAAAATTTAAAAAAGTTGGGTAACTGTCATCCTTTGTGAGCGCACTCCACTTTAATGACGTGAAGAGACAGTGACAGTCACCGTGACAAAAAAAAATATGTCACTGTCACGTCACCAAAGTGGAGTGCGCTCACAAAGGTGACAGTCACCAAACGTTTTTTACATTTTAAGCGTCATTTGTCGACATGGATTTCGGCGTGTTTACTTGTTACCTTTTCAATAGTTGTTTGTTACCCGTGCGCACGCGTCTGTCGAAACCTAGCCGCGCGGTAACAGTTTTGTCACGGGTTTGTTCGCGGGTCGTCGGCCAAAAGTGTCACCCGGTTGTTACGTCCTACCGTGCGCGCACGTCCATACATATCATCAGACCGGACAAGAGTGACAAAACAGTCACGGAGACAAAAGTCACTCGTGCGCGCTAGGGCTAAGATACAATATCGTACATGACACACCGCACCTCAGCCCGGAGGCCATATGCCATATGACTCCCCATTATGTGCGGACTCCCTCACCCAGCCTCAACCCTTCAACTCTGTCGGGATTAGGAAAAAGAAAGATCCAGTAGTTGTGTCGTTAGGTCTCGCGTGGTTAATTATATTTTTCACTCAAACAATTGATATTAAAACATGAAATTGGAACATGAACGAAATGTTCTAGAAATGGCGGAATTACGTAAGCTTTTGTTTTGAAAAAGATCGGCACCTTTTCCTGCCGTTGTTTTGCATTAAATAGTTGGTTTTATCAGCTTTTGATGTCTTAATCTTCTTCTGAGAATATTTGCGCCATTTGTCATTCACATAAGCACGAGCATCCATTTCTAAGAATCTCTAAGAAGCTAACTACCAGTAATATGATAAAAGAACAAATATAACATTTATTCTTATCGAAGAACTAAAATTATTTTAAGAAATTTAAACGCACGAAAACGTGTTATATGAAATAACTAAATAACAAAGACCACGACAATTTCAATGCAAGATTTCTAGATGCTGAGCTATAGAAAAAGGACCACCGTTCAAATCGTCATTGCAATTTAGGACATTTTAATTACGGAATACCTGGAATCACTCTCTCAGTAATGACTGCTACCGAAAAAGCCCATATATACTAATGGATTATTCTAATCCATCTTCCATGGGCCGTTGAACTCGATCGGTAATGCACATTTAATAGAGACATTAGTAAAAAAATAATCACCGTTTTAATAATAATGGTTTCCCAACACCTACCAATTTTTCTCTATTCTTGGTACCGCGTATAAATTTATGGTAGTTTCAAATTGCCGATATGTATATTCGTACCCAAGAATTTGTTAATACCTTGTAAGGCTGTTGAACTCAATTATTAGGCATTCTGGTCCCCTCCTGCCTGTACGTGGGCAATTAAAATTACACGAATTGGACAATTAGTGCGGTTATTTGTATCCCAAACGTATCAATTAGGTGGATGAGATTATGGGTTACCGCCTATAGGTTATCTGATCTGTTAACGTATAATTTTCCTATTTTCGGTGTGCTCTGGGGCCCGGATAGAGGAAATAAGTGTCACTGCTAGACAAGCAAGTAGTAATTTGGTCGAATTATGACCACCCGCCCCTTCAGTTAATTGTCTTCCTGGATGGACCCCCTCTAAAGATTTATGATATTGTGCATGTTATGAATAAAATTATCATACATAATTGAAATTGAGTTGGTGGGTGGTAACAAAGTATTTATACTAAGATATACAAAAGGTGATATTACAGTAGTCGTTACAGTGTCAAATACACGATACAATTGTGTTTCAGTCATGGCAGTGTTTCAGAACTTATCATAAAATTTGTAGGTGTGATAGAAGGATGTAAAACAGTTTAATTTCGCCTAATGTGGTAGGGTATTTTGGAAATCAACAGGTTTTTGTCTTCTATGCTTTATGTATGTCTTTATGTTCCAAAATACACTCAATCATATTGAAAAAATATGTGTTTGTTAAATATATATAACAATATAAAAAATGAATAGGTTACAAAATAAACTACTTCCGGTTTATGCCGTGTGTCCAGATTTGTAAATGCTGACGTTTCGCGGACCATATTGCTCGCTTCTTCAAAGCTAATTGAATACTGAAGACCTACCAAGAAAATCTCCGTTACATACCTAAATTTATACCTCACTGTGCGTATATGGAGCTACCGCTCCCATGTGCTTTTCCACCTGACCGCGTTAGGATCGATTTCCAGACCCTACTAATGTCAGTACCTTCCTCGCGTTTGATGTTTTCAGGATGATAATTACCCACCCTTGCCAGTATCTGCACGTTATCGAAATTCAGTGTGTGTCCCGACTCGTGGCACGGTTGAGCAACAGCGGACTGTTGAATCTTGCGTAGCCGGCTGTTTCTACTGTGCTCCTTGAGTCGACATTCGACACTCACATGTTATCTTGTATACCCCTTCGTTCTTCAGGAGTGGTGTATTATCCTTAGGGTTAGGCAAAAGATCCTATACCTTTGCTGGTGCTCTGTACCTTATCGTGATACTCGATATCTTCAGTAATCCACCGATTCTTTCTGATACCCCACTTACGTATGGTAAGAAAGCGAACCCCTTTGACTCTTGCCGCTCCTCTGAGACTTGCAGTTTTCTTTGTGCTTTTTTCTTTGTGTTTGGGTCTTTAGTATTCAATTAGCTTTGAAGAAGCAACATGGTTCGCGAAACGTCAGCATTTACAAATCTTGACACACGGCATAACCCGGAAGCAGTTTACTTTCTAAATGATTCTTGCCGTGAAAGCCTACGTACTTACTTAATAAATAGGTTCTTGGTCTTCACTAGGCGAAGCCTTTTTTGTTCTGTTGTCGTCCGACCGGAAACGACTGGAAAGTGACTAAAAACATGTTGAGAGCAACCCAAGTCACGCGCAAGATTTATATACAGACGCTGCGTCGCCCATAGGAGTACGTCACACACATGTAAACAATACCAAGTCAGAACTTGCACAGAATGTCTATAGCAATTTGAAATATTTACTTGATATTGATACTTGATTTTCGATTTAACGGACTTGAATTAACAGATGATAAATGCAGCGAAAGTTAATGAGTTTGTTGATGGTTTTGAAAGTTAAGATAAAAGTTAATTAGAAAAATTTAACTTCGTTAATTAACGATTAGCGGATTAACGCTTTTGTGGCCAGCTTTGGGTGCTGGATCCTAATCGGACGTCTGCCAACTACATTTCGTGACGCAACATTGAAAAAAGTTCAAAAAGAAAGTAAAAAGTCTGATTATTTTACGGATTGTATTAAATAACTTAAACATTGTACCTTTACATATTATACGACCTCAATACGGCATTTGCAGAAAACTGGGAGGAATTAACTAGTTAACAGCTTTTAGTAATAAATTAGAAATGTTTTCACATTTCCTACCATGTCGCACAAACGGCTCATTTTAGGACCCATGTTGGATTATATTGAGGTCTCTACCATACGTAAACCAAACATTTTATCAGCTTTCTGTCTTAAAAAGTTGCCTTCCACGTTCAGACTCCATCAACTTCTGAGTTTATGGTTAGATTTATTTTAAGGATATTTATTTGGTATCTACCACCAGTGAAAAACATCCATTCAAAGCGGACAGGAAGCATCCAAATCGATCCACGCAGTATGGAATGCGCGAACATCAAAGCCGCGGAAAATATCCCTCTTCTTGAAAATTGTATTGTAATATTCAGGTTTTCCTTGGACCCCCATCAACTAGAATAAAAAAAATATTATAATAATTTTGTCAGCATAGGAAAATAGCTTCATACTTTCAAATAAGATGCATTTTGAAATATGCTACTGAAATATTTTCTATTCACGTCTTACTTAAATACTTTTATTTAACTTAACCACGTTTGTAATTAATGTAATTAATTATCTAGTTTTAGTTTTCGAAATCAATCGACCTACCGAACAAAATAAAACAGAAACTTGCTGTATCATTTCCTTTCACTATATCTATTTGTTACATTACTTTAATAACAATGTTTCGATTATTAATTCTCAGTAATCTTCATGAAGTTGGAAAAAGATATTAATATGTCTAAAAAATAAATAAAATTAAGAATATTATGATTTATGATCTCTGTTTTCGAGTTAATTGGTATTAAAATAAAACCAATCTACTATTACATTGTTTCTGAAAACTAAGATTTAAAACTAAACATAACTTTAAGCATAATTGTTTTTACAAAATATATAAGGAGAAATAGTGAAATATTGCTTTTTCGACTATAATTTTAGAATAGAAATTCAATTTTTGATTACAGAGCAAAATCATAAAAGAATAAAATAAAACATGTGGAATCTATCAGACAAGATCAATGGACCGAACGTCAAATTCTTAAAATATCTTAAAACATGTGTTACAATAAGTTACAAAGTTCGTTCAGTTTGTAAATATAGAAATTTTTTTTTGTGTAGTGACTTTGTATGATATAAATTTATAGTAAACTTGAACATAATGACATATTGACATAAATGGTTAATGTTTTATACCTTTTTCGTGGGGAGGGGGACCAAGACATGGCCAGGGCCCCAGACTTGTGGCGAGGCCAAACATTTCCCTCGGCGGGCCAGGCAAACTTACATGAGAAAATACCCCAGCATATATCGTAGATATAAATACGTGCCGAATTATTTTAAAATGGCGGATGATTTAAATAGATTATGATTTTTTAAATCCGTAAAGTGGAGTTATAGTTGAGTTTCAATATTCTATGGCGTCCGCAAATTTTATCAAATTGATACCTGATACCTTTCAAAGCTAACACCCAACGTGCATGCTCGCGGTTTTTCGCATTTTATGGCAAAACTGTCACAATTTCGTAATTTTAGCACCTGTACAAAAATAATGCTTATAAATTTGTTCACAAAAGAGGTACTTACCTTTTTCTTGAATACAGCGGCTCTCAAACTACGACCACACCACCATAGTGGTGTACGTCTTTTTGTGCATAATTTTAAAAGCATTAATGTTAAATAAGCTAAAAAGTTAAATAAGCTAAATAGTGACCGATTTGGGTAAAGTGCAAAAAACAGCGAACGAGGTCTTTAAGGAGAGCCGTATTGAACTTTTTCCTTTCATGAAACCAACGTTTCTTTAAAATACAGCGTCCTGCAGTGAAACATACGGGGTTTGAAATGTAATAATGCAATGATTGTTTAAGATATTTTAATATTATTATTTTTTATTTAAAATGTTAACACGTCAGGCCATATTTACCTGTGACGTGTTATCTCGGGTTAACTCCTGTTAACACCTCAAAGTTACGGACACCATATCACTGGTATGAATATGGTATAGTATGTGAATATGCTGTTATGTGGTATCTAGCTGAAATTTTCATGTGATGTATCGTGTTATCAAGAGTTAACAGGTCACGTGTGAATATGACCAGACGTGTAAACACGGGTTAATACGCCACGTGTGATAATGTGTCCGTGGCTTAACTTCCAATGCTAACAGACGTGAGCAGTGCATAGCAAATGGAGGTCTTCATTTGAGTGATGTTATTCTTTCTTCATAATGCCTTTTCGATTTTTTTTGCATACTTCTTAAACGCCCATACTTTCCGTTTCAAATAAAAACCATAAGAATAAAATATCTTGGACATTCACTAAATTATTATATTTCAAAAATCGACCTATTTCACTGCCGGACCTTGTACTTCTGAAATTACTGCCAAACAATGAACTGGCCGGAGTTTAAAATAACTTTAATAGTTACAATAAGTACCAACAATAATATGAGAGTCATAATTTAAAATTACATTCCACGAATTTGCTTGCGTGCGGTATATTCTTTCTGTTAAACAACGGTTATAATAATATATTTTTTAGCGTTTACCCGCAGCACTAAACATTGAAAGTTTGTTAATTTTATTTGTTTTCTTACAAGGTTTTTATCTCCGTTTGCCACTTGTTTATAATAAGTACAACAATAACTAAAAATACAACGGAAAGAAAATATACCTATATCAACAAATACAAAAAATAAACCTCATAAGCTATTTATTGCCAACCTTATACTTTTGATCTAATCCTGTTAGTATCTTCATTTCAGATTTCACATGTGACAAAAAAAATCGATTTTGACGAAAGCATCTAGAGCGTGTTGTAAAAGATAGGTACCTATAATACATTTTACTTATAAGTGATCTTATTATAGATGTATGCCCCTCGTTACAACAATGAAGAAGCTCAATTACATGCATATTTATTATGTAATCCGTAAACTGTTCTTTTCTATAAGCAATGAAGGCAAACTGGCATAAACTTACAACATATTTAACTAGACAACCATAAAATTCATCCAATCTAATATATCATCCTTCTAATGAATCAGACATCTCATTCACTGATTATTTCCTTCCTGTCGACCATTCAACAGGACACAAAACCGTTCATAGACCTCCGTCCGACCAAAAAACTGAATTAGATCCTAGTAGCATCCCTAAATAGTTTATCCACGGTAGTTCCGATCCACCCCTAACAGCATCAACCTCCCCATAAGCGTTCCATTTCGTCAAACACCACTACCACCAGCCATTGAGCCGAAATTCGCGAACGTATGCTACGGAGAGCGTACCCTAGCGGCTCCGGTCCCAATTAGTGCCAACGTTATCCCATCCGAGAGGCTGGATAATGACGTCATGTGTCACGTTGCACTTGCAGAGGCTTGTTGATCCCCGGCGCATGACTTCCCCGCGTATTATTAGGAGGGTGGTCGCGACGAAGTCGTGACTTTAAAATAGGGGTTGTTAAGGGTGAAATTCGATGCGATGCAAACGGAGCTAAGGGGGAGTAGTCAAGTGCGGCGCGTCGCTCTCTCGTATTTTTACTAATGATTTTCCTCGACTTGGCTGGCGGGTTCTTTTCTTCCATGCCGGCTTCCAGTTTCTCTTTGATAAGCACTTCTCTCTTGGCGATAACAAAGGCTCCGGTTCGACACGGGGCCGGGGGTGTGGTATGGGAAGGGTGTTTGGGTCTTACGATGTGCGTAGTGGGTTTGTGTTCGTACTTGATTGATTGCTTCTAGTTCAATTTCTTCATAGTATTTTGATAAATAAGCTTGTAGATTTTGCAGCATTTTGATGATATTGGGAAAACAAATTTGGAGATTTTTTCGTTATGTTTTGATAAATATGCAATTGTTTGCTAGTGAATTTTAGTTTAAAATTGATGGGAGCATATGCAATAGTACACCCGCAACTATGGAATAGAAATGTCAAAAGATAACAGCTGTATAAAAGATAAGTTCACTTCAAGTGGAACACACTGTTCCATATATTCCGTATATTTATTCCATATACCTCAATTTTTGGCTTTTGCTCATAACGCCAGAAATATTTAAACCTTTTGTGTTTGCAACGGGTCGCTGACAACTCAAAACATACAATTTCCGCTGAGACCGGTGAGCAACGATTGCATTCGCTGACTGCTCCCAATAAACTAGTCATTTACAATTTGATGGAAAAAATTAGGTTTTAATTATATTTCTTTTCGACACTACTAAGAATTGACTAGTCAGCCGGTGACTGCAGATGCTTACCCACTAAAACCGGTAGCCTATTCTACTAAAATTCCACTAGATTTTTCTAATTTATACTAAAATATTCTACTAGATAATGAAAAAAGAAACATAACATATAATAGAACACAAAATAATAAAATTAATAAAAATATGAAATGACTCAAATAAAATAATGGTAGGTACAAGATAAAATAAATATAAACACATACATGTATTTTGGTTTAACTACCTAGAGATAATATTTGAGACAGGACAAATAATATATTCTAATATATGTGATGTAAAATACATAACTAATATAACATCAAATAAATATGAAATCAGTGATGGCTAATATAGCAGTGAAAATGGGAAGCAGCAGACGATTTCTCAGTTTATTTTTGACAAGATTCATAGAGCTGAATATGCGCTGGACTTCAGCATTCGAGTGAGATAATATTAGTGTCTGTAAAGTAAAATCAGCCAATTTAAAGGGATTTTCATGTGCACCATCTTTATAGTTATATATCTCATACCTAAATATTTTTCTATCAAATTTATTCCATTGGATAATGTATACAGATTGCTATTGATTTTGATATTGTTCAATAAAATCTCAAAGTTTTCCTAGTTTCAAATAGACGATAAGGTTAGTTTTATTTGGTTTGCAAGTTTCTTCAACACTTATGGATGAAAGACAATATGTACATATTAATATTATCCGGCAATCTTATGCTTATCTGATTTATTTTTAAGGTACTAAAAAATTGACACATAGCGCCCTAAGATTGATTTCGCCAGAAAATCTTTTTCTTTCATTTCCCGCAATGTGGTTTCAAAATTGTAACTTAAATAACAAAATTAATCTATAGACTCATAGGTACTCGAAACCAGCAGGCAGCAGGTTTTGTTTGTTACATTGATTTGTTTTGTCAACATTTGTATACTAAAAATCTACTAAAAATCCCACTAGTCAGTAAACTCCAGGTTTCTCCACTAGCACTACATGAGAATCTACTAAATCTAGTAGAAATTCTACTGGCAGTACTGGTGAGGATTGCGCGTCGCGAGGTTTTCTGTGTTGTTTACTATTTACTCTTGTTTGGTTATTTCGTTTTGTTGTAAAATAAGGTTATATAAATTATATTATTATAAATTAAATTATAATAAACTAACATGAAATTACCTATAATATGGCAAACTATTATTTCTACACACAAATCTCCGGGTGCCTACTGTTGCCAGATTGTGGCAGTGATGAAATGAAAAAGTGGCTACCTTACCTCCGGGTATTGTTGCCAGATTGTGACGGTCGTGAATTGACTTTACGTCGAGAAATCTGGAAACCCTACCTGAACGGTGATAGTCATGGTGTCGCTTTTGATGCGTTACATACGAAAATGCGGGAAAACCAATTTAAACCTAAGGCTACGCGCACATTGGACACGCTCGATGTCTATACCCGTTGTTCTATGTTTAATTTTATCAACTTAACTCTCTCACCGGACACAGCGAGCCCTGAAGATGCCTAAGAGCTTAGGCGAAACGTTGGCAATGCTGTACAAATAGGAGCAGAATAAACAGAAGAGACTAATTAGCGGAAACCGTGTTTTTTTTTTCACATACCTGATAATCTATGATAATCCATGATATAACTTGGTATGCCTGTCTGTTCAGGTTTCCTAGCGAAGAGGGTTGACCGCAGCCCGGGATCCCTGTGCCCTATAACTCCCCATCGTGTACGAATTTATTCTCCGCTCTCCCCTCCCCTCTAATCGCCCTCACTCAATCCGTCACAAGCTGTTGCGATAAACTGTGACAAAAAAATCGCCTGTTCCGACGAACCGTCCGCATGTCCGCTGATAGTTATATCAGGTTTATTATATATATTTTAGGTGTATTATAATTAATATGATGACCTGTGTTTAATTTATGTTGATACGTTTCTGTTTGTATGTTCCGCCATCCGTTTTACTAACTTCCTGCAGGTTTGAACTAAATGGTCAGAATGTAAATGTGGGTTCTGATTGGTGGTAATGGTAGGTAATGGTAGGTAGCAGACGAAATTATAGTATTTCTCGCCAGACGTGATTGTGACATATATTACTTTGCAAGTACATAAAAATGAGTCAGAAATACTATAATGGCGTCTACTACCAGTGCCATTACCACTAATCAGAACGCACCTTTATTCCATATATGTAGGTCAAACCGGAAGGAAGTTGGAAAATACATTCCTCGTCTTCATCTTGAATGTGCACACACGCATAATAACCTTCCAAATGCTTTGCTTGTTCGACATGTTCATCTTTTGTCCGCTTTACACCTGCTAATTACTGTCGCCTCACCGGTAGATGTTCCCAACTGGGAACGAAATCGTTCGTGAAAAGTGTAATATTTTTATTTTTTATTCGTCAATAAAAGATCAATTACATTTTCAACTTGTATTTTTATTTATTATCACTTGACGAACATGGAAAACATCATCGCCCATATTGGAAAAGATAATTGTAATACCTACATATTTAGAATAAATGATTAAATATTTTGTTTCTGTTTTTGGTTCTGATGAAAAGGGTCTGAGATCTTTTGAAAATTTGCATGCTTATACTTAAATAAATATTTATTTGCCCAGAAAAATACCTATCCTTTTAGAGCAAGGGGTGTATATTGGCCGTAACATTATTTGCGTCTAAAAATTTTGATAGAAACGAAAAGGACGACTCTTTAAATAATAATAAACAAATAATCTTAATCACTTGTCAAAAGATATTACAATACCTTAATCAAAATATAACACAAAAAATAAAGCATACAACTCATCATCACTATGTACCTGTCCCAGTCAGGTAACTACATCCCAACTCTTTAATTGCATCATTTAGCTTTTGTTATTGCAAAAACTAAAGATAATACTTAATTTAACTATTTCCTAAATAATAATTTTTACCATAACCTTCGATTCCAGCATTCAGGTGGATAAACAACTGCAGAATCATAATGCCGGTTTGAAACCAGCGTTTGTTCACAAGGAGGGCAGAGTTGATAATATCCACTGTATTTGAAATGAAGTATATAAAAGGCTCGTTAGCACTATTACTTTTCGTCGGACCAAAATCGTATTTTTTCGGTCCACCGACTGTAGTTCAGACCATAGGTAGTTTGACTTTGCAAAAGGTCGGACAGAGTTTATACTTGGAATTATGTTCATTTTGGAAGCTCTAATGCACAACCTAAATTTACAAATTTACACGATATCTGCCGTAATTTTAGAGCATTTCATCTCAAATTTGATATACAAGCTTATCACTTAAAAAGAAATGTATATTTTCATTACATTGTACGCTCTATCCACTATTCTGTTTTTATTGACTAGACGGCCATATGATAATTTCCGGTCTTGTCTGCAATCTTCTCGAAATTTAATAGAATTTTAGTTCTAGGTAACCTCTTGTCATTCCAAAAGAAGCTGTAACGCACTATGGGTTATCAATACAAAGGCGTTCAGATTGAAGATGTTTAAGTACCCGCGGTTGTGTAATATACTTCTACTAGAGTTGGTCGGTTAAACATTTTTATGAGGTATTTTGTAATGTTTTTTTTTTTATTTACCCTATATTTTAAATACAAGATGACACATGTATTTAGTTTATTTTAGAGATAGAATGCTGAACTGCATTTCGTACAGTATTGACTTTTTTTAAGTGTAAACCCAGCCTACTACTACATTGCGAATAGGCCCAATTCCACATATTTTGCGATGGATTAGAGATATAAAAATATGTTATTATAAAAACCTGTTCAGAATCGATTTCAATTACAAATTTGCTTTTTTGTCATTCATTCATTGAACTTAAGCATATTTAAGTATCATTCTACTAATATATGGTTCATTACTGAAACAACATGGATTGCCTACACAGTCTGCACCTTCAGACCCGTACAAAGAGTTATTGCCTTAGGTTTTATAAAGAGTCGAAAAGATGCCAAAACTCTAGATATGTTGGCAATTTTTATCTACAAAAGATTAATATCCAAAAGTAAAACAAACTAACCATTACCCGTGTTACGCCAAATATTTTGCATAGAAAACCAGCTTAGAATGCACAATGAGACCCTGTACCGTACCCAAATACGACATAGTATGTATTACTAGTATAGGGTAGGGGTAAATCCGCTAGGGGTCCTTCTAGCATTGCGCTGCGGTCTCCACTAATGAATGGGTTTGTATAATCCGCGTGTCCAGCACGTGCCCCATCGAATAAAACACCGGAGGATCGGGCAGAAAGCGTAATACGTGCCGACAAGTACCCTATTACCAGTCGACGGCCGGTGGTCCTGTCCATTTTTGCCCTGTCGATTCTTTTTTTATGTTGTTGTGTGCGTACGCGAGCTAAGTTTGGACGCTCGTAGGGGAGGCGTTCTTTTTCATTAACGGAGGCATTATCGAGGACTTTATTTCCCATGATACGCGCCTTTTTGTCCTCCCGCAGAGCAAAGCACAAAAAATAGTAGTACGATGCGTACGGTTAGAAGGGTGGTTTTGAGGGTGCAATTGATATGCTGTCCCGCTTATTAAAAGTGTGTGAAAATGCTGGATCAGTTTCTCGTGTGGTTTGTTCTGGGTTTGTTTCCTAAATGCGATTTGCTTTGTGATTTGTTTGTTGGAAATTCCTTTTTTTCTTGTCAAATTTATTATATAAACACCGCGCGTAAAGCATGGAACGGTTTGATTACAAAATACTACAACACGTTAAGACTTTTAATTACCTAAATATATATTTTTATTAAACCGTTAACAATCGTTTAACAGACCTACTTGTGATGTTTGGTTAAGTTGGTCAGGTTCTTTGGTGTTGGGTTTGAGTAGAGGAGATGGAAGTGGACAATAAGCTTATTGTGATAATAAAATACCAGTCTATCATTTTTTTAAACGGTTACGAAGAAATGTAAAATTTTACATATACCGTTGTTTGTCTTTTTTACAGCTATAAAAACACGAAGAGTAGAGGACTCCACCCTGCTGCACGGTATCGCCTTAGAGCATTTTCCGATATCTTCCTTACAAATTTAAATGAAAAGATGATGTATTTACACATATTGTATAGATTATGGATATCTTGGTGGGTGGGACTATTCCCACATCACCTAGGCCTCATTAGACCTCCTTTGCTAACCTCTGAGGGGTTCTTATGGCTTAGGCTGTCTGCCTTGAGCCATCCTGCGGGCTCCGTGAAGGGAAGTAGGTCGCTCGGCGGAACCTCTCTGATGGCGGATAAATCCAGCCATCTTTCACCCAGGAAACCTTCACGTAAAGTCGAAAGTGACGGTCATTCGCACAGAAATCAAGAAAACATCAAGTAATGCCCGTAGTACATACAAAATGTTATGTTCCACAAATTTTTTGGTTCTCCGTTTGAATATATTACTAAATATTTTGACGTAATCAAGTGACTTGCGTATCCACGCAGTTGAATAACAATATAAACAATTTGGAGTTGATTGACAATGCAGACAATTAATTGTCAAACAGAATAACCTTAATCGCCAAAAATGGACATTGACGATTTAAAATTTACAACATTATAGTCCAAGATTTGATGTATCTGACATATAAGCCACGGCAATGATTAATGCCCGCGCTGGCGTTAAGCATCCGTAATGTCCTCGCGGACATAAAGTAGCTGTTTTCGTCCCGGTATCTAAGGTGTAAAATGTCACTTTATTATCATGTATTCAAAAATATTGAATTTTTGTGTTAGTGGCCTGCAGCAATTTTGAATAGCCATTGTCTTCTAAAGTTCTAGAAAAACTATAAACATACTGAATTCCTAAACATAGCTTCACTATTATCATTTAAAAAACATCTTGTCCCAATCAACATTATTCCCACAACAAAAAGACATTGGGAAAAAAAGGAGATAAAATTCAGTGCGATTATCTAACATACATATACTTATGTTTTCAAAAAAATGGTATGATGAATACTGGAGCTTTCTGTAGAAACGATATGTACTTTTTTCGATAAATGTTCTGATTAATTTACATTACTGACGAGTTTACGTAATAACCATTTTCCCTTGAATTTATTCATCTCTATGAGCTGTTTAGTAATAAACATTTAGCGATTCCTAGTTACCAAACTTCTATCTGGCCCCAATAGGTGTACCGACGGGTTTGTTTAATTCGAAACTCGGATTGCAAGTCCTGAAGTGACAAAAAACCTATAAATTTTCACAGCCTCTGTAGCTCAACTGGGAGAGCTGTCAACCGGAAATTGGAGGGCTCCTGGTTCAAATCCAGACTGAGGTGTTTTTTCCAAAAATTATCCTCACTTGGTTTAATTATCATTCGGTTCTTTAGTTGATTCTACATTACTGACGAGTTTACGTAATAACCATTTTCCCTCGAGTTCTGATTAAGCTATAGAAAAAAATAGTAACAAGCTGGACATTTATGTATTGCTTTATTAAGACGTTTCAAACAATATATAAAAGTATCCACCGATGTATGCGATCCGAAAAAAAAATTAAAATTGTCTACAAAGTAGTACTTTTGATTTTTTATCTCGAAAAACTACCTCTTTAAAGATATAGGGATCTCTGAAAGTAATGTACAGTCAACTTATATGTTGACTTCGGATAAACTAGTACAACAAGCGGACGTTCCCGTGTTGCTTTATGCACTATTTCAAACAATATATCAAAAGTCCCAACTCTACTATTACTGCAAACATTATAATGAAATAAATATATAAAATGAAACTTTATATTCTCATTATTCACCTACACGATTTTAATACCATATTCGATATTAAATATAAAATCAGCGTTTAATATCCAATATAAATCTAATAACTTCGGTGATAATGCGTTTTATGCATTGTTTAACTGCCTCGTTCGTATACAGAACGAATACATTAACGTAATTGATACAACCAAGCAGATTTGATGATAGAGATAACATACATTTAATGATAGACGGCGACAGACTAGTTATAGTGGTTCCACGTCCACGAAATATTAATTTTATGTCTTTTCAACTCACTCTCTCGGCTCTTTATGAATTGTTAATTTTATTGGAACGCATATACAACGTATAATATACGAATGTTTACACATTTTAACGATCGTCTCTGTTGTAATATGCAATAAATTTTATTTATTAGCGTATATTTCGATTGTGGCCGGCGATTGTGTGTCTTATTGTTGGTATCGGTCGTTAAAAATTTAACGACCCCTAAAAAACTCTTCCAGATTAAACTTTCGAGGTGCCGTTGTGTAAGAATTGGAGGTGGATACTAAATTTTCAATATGATAAAACTGCGTTATCGTAATAATTGTCGTATCATATTTCTTATTTTAAGCAGTATTATTTTCCTTGTGTTCGTACAAAAAGCAATATTTATAACAAAAGATTCTAAAGTGAACACATTAAATATTTGCCAATTTTTTGTTTCTGAATGATATTCGAATAAAATCTAGAACAATAATTTTGCTTTGATAATTGATAATTTTTGAGTTAGAAAACTAGAATATGTCTCTGTGCCAGTACAATAAATGTAATATTATCATTATGCAGCCAGACGCCGTTTAGTATGCTATATAATATGATGATACCTTTTGGTTGAAGTTGATAGTTGGCCGACATTTGTTTGAATAAGATTTTAGGTTTTAGAAAGTCACTTTATCATTTCTCCAAGCATTTATTTTTTGTAGTGGCACCTTATAATAATAAATAATATTTTGTGTTTACCACCAGCTATTAAATTGAATTACGATAAATGAAATTTATATAACTGAAGAAAAAAATATAACTTTATGTTTGTTACCATAATAAAATTGACTCCAAACCAAATCCCTTGCTGTACATTCTTCATTGAGTTTCTCAAAAAACTAGAGATAATAGACAACTTCTAACAGATCAAATTCTAGACAAAAAGAAAATCATACCAGAATCAATTGTCAAAGAAGATGCCGGTTGAAAACAAACCATGTTTGCGTTGTTTGTCGCAAACATGGTTTGTTTTGGTTTGTGTGATGTATCATTAGAATCAGAAAAAATCTGATGTGGCCAGGCACATGACTTTATCATACAATATATAAAATTAATAGTTTAGCTGCATGAGATTCTATCGAGGTCGTGTTTGCATTAAAGTAAAACGAATTAGCCAGGATTTGACAGATATTGACAGTAGGTATTGTCCAACAATAAGCCTTTGACACTACCTACTATCATTAGAATAAAAATATCTGGCAAATCCTATATTAATGCAGACACGATCTCGATCAAATAGAATTTGCTCCTACAGCTAAACTATTAATTTCACCCAAAAATGTCATAGACATAAATCATACAAAATTACCTCTACTTTAATTTATTATTTAACTATTTTGACGAAATTACAGAAATGGCGGCTCACTTGCAAAATCCTTGAAAATGCATAACAACATTGCTATCCGCACTCGACATACACCGTGACTTTGTAAACACCATGGAACCACCAACCTGTTTCTATATTGTTTCACATAGCGTACGTGTGCGAGTGTTTCTCCTCCTCATCGCATTCTCCATGCATTTGCGTGTTGAATTGACGTTTCGCAATCGCTGACGTTGTCAAAAGTTTCAAAATGTCCTGGCTACCTACTATTAATACAGACACGATTTCGATCAAATAGAATTTGGTCCTGCAGCTAAACTATTAATTTTTCCAAAAAAATTCATAGGCATAAATTATACAAAATATCCTCTACTTTCATTTATTATTTAACTATTTTGACAAAATTACAGAAATGGCGGCTCAGTTCCAAAATCCTTGAAAAATGCTTAGAGGAAATAGCCAGTTCCTTTGGACCCTTTTGAACGAAAAGCTTTTCAGCTCTAAGTTTGGTCGTAGAACTTTCGTCCCGATACCTTTAGTAGTTTGTCCGGAATCGTCGCCGCAAAAATTGAGTACACACATACACACACACATACACACATACACACATACACACATACACACACACACACACACACACACAGACATTTTTTTGTACCTTGGTCAAAAATGTTCAGGGGACCCAAAAAGACCTATTTCCGCTAAAATCTCATTTTTTTTTTCGGCACGATTACAATACTTCATCATACTGCGTATGATAAAGTAAAAACAGAACTATATTCGAATAAGAATATGGCGAGTTTAGTTCGTTGTTTGAGTAAAAAAATTAAAAAAAAAACCGTAATTCAAAGTTCTATATTTGTTGTCAAAACTTCAAAAGGCTTGTTCAGTTCGTTGATCAACATAAACAAATGTGTCCCGGTTTGTTCAAGATGTCCTGATTACAAGTTTTCGAAAGGTGGCAACCCTAATACGTAATACTGTTATTATATTATATTTATATGAGATCTATTCCTTTACCCAATTGGCTTTTTTCACTGAGTAATTAACAGGGGAAGCCACTCCAATCTCTCAAAATGTAGGGCATTAGTGGAAACGGATTTAAAAAACTTGGTGGATCTTTTTGAAACATAATTTCTATTGAATGTTGCAATTTAATTACAATTTAGCTTCGTAGGATCACCACTGAGTACCAGATAATAATTAACTTAAACCGAAAAAAAAATTAACGAAATTAAAAAAAAAATAGTTAAGTAAATTTGGAAGTAGGGTGTGAAAATAATAAGCCTCTTGGTTGCAAGATGTGTATTTAATTTACTTCGGACCGGTTTCGCCTTTTTCAATCAGCGATATTATGCTGATTCGCTGAACTGTCGAATAGGGAGAATTACGGAAAATCCAGCATCGTCGGCAAAACACAAACATAAAATTCCAAACATAGGCGAATTGGGTGTATAAATTAAATTATACGTAGATACATCTAGAATACAGTTGGGTATATAAATTACTAGGTACTTAATTTGTAGGTACATATGGTCAAAATGCAGACGACGATAAAATGGTCGTAGACAAACAATTTAAAAAACTAGTGCCGTGCCGTGGTGCACTCGAAGACGGTCGAATACTGAACGGGGCATCTTGCAACCAAGAGACTTATTATTCACACACCCTACTTCTAAATGTATTCTGCAAGAATGGATATTTCTCTAAAGTTAAATAAGTGTCGGAAAACATCTAATAAGAAATATATTTGCATATATAAGTAATTTGTTCTTACTGTCCAGTGTCCATTCTTCAAACAATCGATTTCGGCCAAAGGTTCATACGAAGTTCATACGAAATATTTTAGAAAATTAAATCAAAATTTCATATCATTCGGAATTTCCTGGAATTTCTATATTCTGTCTATCAAGACTAAAATCCATTCATTATATTAATCTTAGTTCACTTATTCCGCATGCAATTTCTTTTTATTTAATTTACTACGAACATCGGATTCTTTTTATGGCTGTGATATCTGTGATTTTGGTCTTGTCACATGTATTGTGGCGTCGTAACTTTTATTCCCACCCACGTGAAAAATGCATATGCCGTTTTCACGACATGCATCTGCTCGGATGGTCTATTCTTTGAATTGTCTAACCATCAAGCAGATCATTTCATGTAAAATGTAATTTATTGACATCTTCTTGAGGTATGCCCCACCTAATGTAATCTGAACCACCCTCTAAAACCCTCACCTCAATTACGAAACATTAGAATATCGCACTAATCATCCATCTTGATCTGTTACCACGCCTACTTCCGTTCTACCACCAGCACACGGCTAATTAAAGACAGACTCAGTTTCTAGAAGTATATGATATCCCAAAATTAATTCCAATGGTAACGACCAATTTCTATTTAAATGAACAACATAAATAATTCAAAGTACTACTTTATACTGCTCACTAAAGCAAATGTAATTGAAAAGAAACCACAAACAACCTCATCCAACCATTTTATCAAAGACTAGAAATATAAAGAAACGAAACGATGGTATGACGTTCCACCCCACTGCACTATGGTCTAGAAGCCCGAATTGTTGGCCAAAATTCAAATTTTCAAGTTTTGAATTCTGTTAAATTCTGTACCCTATATGAAAGTAAACAGGTTAATTCATTAAGCACGCGTGGAATTGATGCTTAATTACAGCGCATTTAGTCATACTAATTAACCAAAATGGCGCATAGTGCGCTTCTACCACTATTCATTATTTTAAACGCGCTCAGCAAAAATCGAATACTGAGTATATTGTATGTTTATTTAGGCTCTAAATAATGGAAAGTGATATCTTGGACAATCCTACTTAAGGTAGATATTTCATATTACGTAAATATGAACGACGAAAATTTTAAATCACCACAATTATAGAAGACACAGAAGAGCGAATTAACCCAAAATTCCGTTAGACATTAAAAAAAATGTTTGCACTTGTTTGCACTTATTTTAGGATATATTTATGATTCCACTCTTTATCTACAAATCCCAATTATATTTTGCTGCATCTAGCTGCGCCTTCTCCGTAATTTATTTTTCTTCGGTAGGTTAACGTTTTGCGAGAAATCAGTATACTTGCGTTAAACGCAATACTTGCGCTAAGTTTCAAATAAGTTTTTGGCTGTTATTTATTTATATGAAGTAACAAGCCATGCATCAAATTAAAGATAAATACTCTTTATAATCTTCTGTCTATACCACTTTGGTCTAAAAGTAACATATTATTGACAAATTATACTTATTAAACTTGTTAATTCAATTAAACTAAGAAAAATTTTAAAGTTGTTTCAAAACTGCAAATTCATTTATGACTATATATCCATGGTACTGGAAGCCTGCTACTGTCCATAAGGTACTACTAGTTCACGGAAAACAAATAGTAGCAAATTATTTACTGCTAGTTTGCTATTTTGGAGAGGATGGCTCTGAAGCCAGAAATAAATTTTATAAACAAGATCGAGAATTTCATTCTAGAAAAACTAACAGAAAAAATAACTTAGAAGATATATTTAATAGAGCCATAGACACTTCGGGCCCAATAATATCTAGCATTTAAAAACCCGCATACACCGCCAACAAAAAATAAAGATTCTGCTTCCGAACGAAGTTATTTCGTTAATACGACCATTTATATAAGAAACTGAGCCTTCTTGTTCCATGAATACACAGAAGCGATACTGCGAGAATGAAGACTCAGACAATGAAGAAGAAGAAGAAGAAGAGTATACCAACGAGTTTGTTGATCTATCGTCACTTGATAGTTTAGAATTAGAGACGGAATAGATTGTAAGAACACACTTTGTTTATTATTTAGTTGTTAATTTGTATTTGATATCTGTTAATATGTACGTAAAAATATATTATAGGTAAAACTTACTTAACTAACACGTAGCTATCTTGCAAATTTTATGTTCATGATAGTATTAAAAGCAGAATATCCCATGCAGGCAATGTTTCAGGTAAACAAAATAGTTTTTGAAGTAAAATTTGCAGTAGATACAGATTTATAATTATGACTACGCGTCCTCGGGCCCGTTTTCAATAAATTAAATAATTCTTTAAAGTAATCGTCCGCCATATGCAATCCGCAATTTTGACTTTTTGAAATTTAGAGTTCAGGTTCATCGCTACCATAAAAATCCTCTAAAGGCAAGTTTCAAAGCAATTAAAGCATATTTTAAAGTGGTTATCCGCCATATTGAAAGCACCATTTTGTTTTTATTAGAGTTCAGGTTCGTAGTCAGCGACCTCAAAAACTCCCAAAATACACGTTTTAAGTAAATCAAAACATATTAAATGTACTCGTTAGCCATATTAGACTGGCCATTTTGTTTTAAAAAAATATGAGTTCAGATACATAATCAGCGACCTCAAAAATCCAAAAAACGCCATGTATTAACTAAATCAAAACATCTTTTAATGTAGTCGGCCGCCATATTGGATACGCCATTTTGTTTTCAGAAATTGCGAGTTCCGATTTATAATCATCTACCTCAAAAACCCCAAACAGCCACGTTTCAATTCAATCAAAGCATATTTTAATGTAGTCGTCCGCCATATTGGATCCGCCATTTTGACTTTAGCAATTTAGAGTTTAGATTCGTTTTCAGCGACCTTAAAATCCCTTATATACCAAGTTTCAGAATTTTGGCCAACTTTTCGCGAGTTCAGACCACTGTGCACTGTTAAAACCAATCAATCGTACATGGATAATAAAACTGAGTATGTTTGGCAAGTCCATAGTCAGACGTTTTGCATTCATATCTCAGTATACGGCATTCTAGTCCCCAGTTTTTAGTAGAAAACCTATTAAGCCATGGCAAAACTTTTTTTATGTAACCTTACATAATGACAGATACTAGATGGTAGGGTATAAAACTTCTAGTAACAAAGTTTTATTGCGGCTTTATTATTACTTAATCATATTATTTGTTCTTTCGACTATCAACTACGGAAATCAATGAGCGCGTCTTCTCTGGTCTCGGTGGCCTCTCAAAGTCGTTACACAGATGACTATCAGTGAAAGATAGGCATAACTGAATATTGTAATGCGATCAAGTCGCGTTTTCAATGGTTGCGACGCGCGCGCTCGCAGTCAGGTTGATCCTAATCGGCGATATTGAGGGACCTTAATACCCGTCATTGTTCTGCATTTTTTGATGGTCACCATAGGAAAGCCGACTTTGAAATGCCGTTGGTGCGCCACATCTAAGATAGTATTCAGTGCACTGGACACAAAAATATTGCCTTATAGGAATTCGGGCCAATAATAATGATTTCTTTTGGAGTATCGTCCAGGAATCTACACAAATCGAGGCATACTAAATAAGGATGGCAGGTGGTACAAGTATAATATAAATTTGAAAATTTAATAAAAGCTCGTTTTATATAAGTTCATTTAGAGCACTTGCACAGTTGTCGCCAAATGCACGCCATCGAACAGAGGGGCAAAAATGACCTTTCGGAGACAAAATACTGTAACTTTGTCAATTTTAAATGAATTCCTATGAAATTTGGTGTATATAAAAAAGCATTAAGTTTTAATCTCAGTAAAAAAACTAATTAAAAATAGTAATAAAGTACAAACAAGAATCTTTTGTGGCGCAAGCTTGCTTTAATGCCAATTATAATGAAACTTTTTATTTAAGTTGTTTTTATGTCACTGCAATTATAAATTGTTAGGCTGATTTTAAAAATTCAAAATGGTGGATGCTATATGGCGGACTCAAAATCCAAAATCTAAATCTCCGCGTGACGTTAAAGCAACACAAAAATTTTAATTAGTTCTACGTTTACCATGAAAAAATGATGAACGTTATAAAAACTACTCCAAAATATTTTAGGAAATAATAACTTAAATGCTATAGTAAATCTATAACTTCTTCGACATCTATATGTTTTGCGAAGAGTGGTTTCCATTCCTCGTTATAAATGGATCTGATGTGCACCGCAAATGATGAAACGCTTCATCATTGCACACAACTAAACGTTGTCTCAATTCAAAGCAACTTTTGTTAATCCAACACAACGGTTGTTTTAAATATACGCAAGAATATATATCGTTCATTCAAGAAAACCGTTGTTTTGACCGGTTGTCTTACTTTAAGATTGTACAATTTTAAAAGGATACTATACTTATTTGACTTAAGAATTTGTTCTCTTTCCTTCAATATTAGAGCTGTTGGACAATTCTACCTCAGGTACATTGACGGCATAATAGCACAATCACAGATGCTGCATTGACATGTATGCGGTTATATACCCTCTAGGAAACCTCTCTTACAACATTTTCATTTTCTTAAAGCAAATGTTTAAGGTGATGATGATGTCCCAATTGTGTATAATTTTTATTTCTAGTATCAACCACTTTTGGAATAATAGATTATTATAGGATATGTGAAGAACTAACTATCGAGCGTGTGGTGTTGAAAGCCCAAATCTGAAAGTTTCCTCTCTTATTCGTTTCTGCAAAGATACAATTTGCTTATCTATATACATACATCCGAAGAAGTAAATTACCAAGAAAGACTTTACATGTTACAAACCTGTTATCGTACACTACTTAAGAATTAAGAACAGTGCAGAATAAAACTTATGGCATTGTATAGCTAGATAAAAAGGCTATCAAACGCAGTATGTTATATGGCGGAGGCAGATGGAGCCCAATGTTTTTTATTACATATTATTTTTAACATGGACATAGAGAATATTTTATTTTAGAAAAACTACTACGTATTGGGCAATTAAACAAAGCATTTTTGAAATCTAGAAGAATGTTCTGACCTCTGATGAATAATACGTTAGAAAATGTTATGCATATATAACTGTAAATCACTACTTAAGGCTATTTTTCACTTCACTACTTTCGTATTTTTGTAAACCTCTTTTTTGTAACTAGAATTTTTTTTAAATGAATAAAGATGGATATACTAGACACACTCTTTATCTATTTCAGAACAGCCAACCTACTGCATTGAAGTTGTTGTTTGGTAACTTTATGCCGGTTTATTTCTGCAATATTTTGCTTTAAGTATGTCGGTGCAAAGTAATTTACATAAATGAAACCAATTGTACAAAGCGTAGCGAGTCACTGTGACGTTAAACGTATACATTACTGCGGTATGTGAAAACAAAACAAAATGATTTACGTTCGCACTGTTGGCAGACTTTATAAATACCTAACCTACGCATGCGTAATGCCAAGAAAAAGTTTAGAGATGTAATAGTATAGCAGCTCCAACTATACTACTATATACTAGGTCAACTTTTACGTCGAGTAGGAGAACAACAAGAGGTTCAAATAATAAAATGTTTGGGCAAATCAAACTTTAATCGATCTACTTTATTATAAAACTAATTTGTACTTTGTAGGAAGTAGTTGGTGAAAACCACACTTAAGCCATGCCATGCCACTTAGGTGGGCGATCTCCCTTGGAACACGCACCAAGGAGTCTGAGAAATGACCCAGCATAATATTTAATTATTGTTGAAGACAAACGTTTTGCAAACTTTTTACCATGTAGTAAGGTATCACCAGCATTATCATTTCGTTTAAGTGTAAAAGTGCCTTTGGAACAGTATTTCTAAATAGCGAATTAAGTAATGTACTATAAACCGGGACTGCCTTCAATAATAAGTATTAAATTAAAAAATGTTCTGGTGATTCTCTTTACTGGTTTGTAGCATGTCACGTGATTTTTGGTTTTACGGTAGAAAGGTTAGATGTTTCTTTCCAGACCTGAAATCACTAGAAACCAATAAAGATTGATCATCACACAAAACATTGTTTATTTAATCTATATCACCTGATGAAAATCGAGTCCTTCCCAGCTCAATTCAATAATAAGTTTGCGTGATATTGCTCAACTATGTAACATATTTTTGTCCACCCTCAGCAATAGTTGTATCCTTCGTCTGAAACATCAAAGGTGACACTTGCGCAACCATGCCAGAGGAGACTCCAAAAACATCTACGAACAAACAAATATACACATCGCAGCAAGCTAATACTAATTAATTATTTTCGTCACAGTGACCTGAGTTCGACGCGACTGACTAAGCGTCTGATATATCGCAGCAGTGCTCGTCTCGGTACGATATCCGTCTTACACACTCGGCTAATCGTTATTTATCGGTTGCCTGGAGACTTTACAAACAAAAAACAAAAAACACAAGAAGAAATCCGGAGGAAGTCCGTTTTGTCTGCGTCCGCAGCCATCTTTTCAAACGTCTGTCTTCTACGCACATTAAACCACGCTAAATGAAGAATTAAGACAAAGTGGCGGTGAAAAAAATCGTGAAGATGTGAGATTAAAGCAGGGTTGGGTAAATACGCGTAGAAAACTGTTTTCTACATTACGCGTAGAAAACGACGTCGAAAACTACTAAAAGTGTAGAATACGTATGATACGTAGAATACCACCGACATGTACTGTATTTGTATGTTCCATACTGCGCACCAGCGGCGATGCTCTTGCAAATGTTGTACGAGATGCTGTAGAAGTTGCAAGCACTAAATATTCAAATAATATGTATGCGGTAGTATCGTAACGCGTGTCCAATGGTCAAAATGGGCAAGCAAACTGATTTATTGCACACTCTATGCAATAGCCACAGTTCTAATCTGCTAGCAAAAGATTTAGTTAGCCAAGAAATAACATCTTTAGTTCAATCTGTGTTAAAGGAATTTAAGCATTCAGATTTAGAGCAAAAGATTCTTAAACGCAATGGATGCACACTAATGGAGAGACCAGATGATGTTCATACCGAGAAGCGTTAATTGTTTATGGCAAAACATTAATATAATGCGTATCATTGCTGGTGAGGGTAATTACAAAATAAACCAAGACGTCAAAAGGCTTTTATGCGATGAACATTTCGAAAATCAAGTAGAGGAACGAATTAAACTGTTTAATCCAGTATGTGGTTGATTGACAGATGCCAAGCATCTGACAGCAATATCGCTGATGCGGCTGAAGAGTGGCTGACTTTAAGATTACCAGAAGGATCTGCTGAACTTGAACTGTTAACTAAACGACGAAATAAAGTATTAAAAATTTACTCACTAGTAGGCGAATTATCTACGTCCCATGTGTCAAACAAAACATTTATTAAATAATGAAGGTCTTGACCAGATAGCTGATGTAGAAACTTTCCTTTTACATGATTTAAAAGCTGATAAGTCCAAAAGTGGAATATTTCGTGTGTTTTTTTCAGAAAAAGGTCTCTTCCCCAAAAACATTTTGGTGCATGTGCAAAAGAAATCATCCAGAGTTAAGTAAACTGGCTTAAGACTACTAAGGGTGGGTACCTACCTCTACAGCGCAAATAGAAAGGTTGTTCTCTAACTGGTCACATGTGCATTCACAACATCGAAACCGTTTGACTTCTGTTAGATCAAAGAAACTCATTCACATTTACTACTCTCTCAAAGTAAAAGATGTTAACAAGTGTGATGATTACTGAATTGATTCAACCGATGATTTGATTTGATTTGAAAATAAAAAATATATGTGCGATATGACTTTGAATAATCTATGATATAACACTACTTCTCAACAATCACTAATATTTTTAGTTTTCTACACGTAGATTACCTACCTGAATGTAGAAAACTGCCTGATATAAATTAAATGATTTCTACTTGGTAGAAAACCACGTATTTTACCTCATGTATTATACCTACCCAACCCTTCATTAAAGCGGTAATTTACTGCTTATAAGATAAACTAAAACATAGTGATCGTATTCTTCGTTTTCTGCTTGACAACT
This sequence comes from Melinopterus prodromus, assembly GCA_964023965.1. Taxonomy (NCBI): domain Eukaryota; kingdom Metazoa; phylum Arthropoda; class Insecta; order Coleoptera; family Scarabaeidae; genus Melinopterus; species Melinopterus prodromus. Next base: position 67,717,572 of record OZ030390.1, read on the forward strand.
GTTAATGATAATGGCGATATACCCATGATCCGTGCAGGGGACACCTAAAGAAAACCTTGTTACAAAATCTTTTTTATATATTTTTTTTCTAAAATTGATTGGACTACTATAGACGTTTGTAACCCATACCGTATCAGGAAAAGACGGTGGTGTCGCTGCTAAAATCGTCTCAAAATCGTACATTTTGCTCTTGAGAAACTTAGCCGATTATTGTTTTGTAGATGGATGATGGATAATTTTGAAATTTCAAACCGGGAGAAGCATTACTTTTAAAAGCAAGAAACAAATTTTGCTTTCATGCAACTTTCATGGAGCCCAATTGTTGAAGATGTTAGCGTTTCTTGTGGTGAAATGATATATAGGGATTCATCTCGTAAATTCAGTATGTAAAAAACATCTGGGAACAAGAAAATAAATTGAAAACCAACACGGCATGGACGTATAACCAACAACCCCAGCGCGCTCCTTGTGATGTATAATTTTGTTGTTTTGTTTTTGCTTCCCAGGTGCTTTTCTTATACAGTTTGTCTCTATAGAAAATCTGAACATAAGCAGATTTTTCAACAATTGGGAATGTTCCCATAAAAGTAAGTTTGAATGCCAAATAATACAAAATTTTAACACGAAACAAGAAACTGTGCAAAAGTAAGACGTGATAACACTGATTTTGCCACAAGAGATGTGAAATGTAATCATATTTCAGAAAATTTACAAGTTAAATTGATATTGAATTCCAGAACAAAGAAAAACGAATCGGAAATTTCCAGCTATGAAGAGGTTTGTGATGATGCTCATCGGTCTTTTATATACATGTATTAACCGAATAGAAAAAATATTCTTACCGGTTTTGCACTGGTAGAGCGAATTTATTTCACGTATAAAATACAATTCACAAGAATATAGGAATGTTTTAGAAAGAACGGCTAACATTCAAGGGCAGAGAAGCAATTTTTGGTCTAATATCGTAGAGTCTATAACAACATTTTAATTACCAACAAAATTGTATGGAAGAAATCGTCTAAGGCCTGCCCTGGTGAATAGCCGACTGCGCATGACTGAAATACGGTTGCAAATGTACGTACAAACATTTTTCAATTGAAAATTTGCGAGATTAGTACGATTCTAATCCAGACAGGTGATTCGGATTTACAAACATTGTGATTGGAAAGCGATATCCGTCGAACAAAACAAACCGATTTAACACATCAATTTCGTATCGCGGCCGATCAAAATTATATCACAATTGCATAGCCATACAATTGCCATCCATCCGTCTCTATTACTACACAAATCACCACACAAACACAACCACATTAAGATTACACTATGCAAAAGGTTCTTATTGTTGATAAACCAACAAGCAGCTTACAACGATTGTACGTACGTAGGTATGAACCTGGAAAATGTAGGTCATTATCACTCTGAGCGAGAAAGACCGGAGTGGAGCGATACCGATATGTTCCTGGCACCGTTGATTTGTCACCAGTTGCAACACAACTGTAGTGTTGTCTATTTTCTTGCGCTGAACAGGCACGGACTTCATCTTTCTTTATTAATTTTCTCAAGAATGCATTAAGTTAGACCATACGTTATTTGACACAACATGGTTATTACGTCCTTGGGCATATGCTCCTTCAAGATTAGCCGTCATTGCTGAAACACCCTGTATTATACGCGGATACTAGCTATAGTCTGCAGTGTCAGAACAGTATATTTGATTATTCTTGCACTCCTTTTTCTTGTTATTTTCTTTCACGGAGACAGTGTAACTACGTACCATCTAATCTGAATAAGAGCTAAATTTTCGATAGAATTGTACGGGAGAAAAATTTGGCCTTGTTTGTGAACACAAGACCGGCAATAAATTTGCCGTAATATAACTTTGCTTGTGACTTGCTTGTGACAGCATAGTTTGCAAATAGCTTGCTTGTGGTAGCAATACTCCTAATATTACTCTGATGCGTGGGCATACGAGTATTAGTCACTATTAGAAACGTATTCTTTTCTACTCTTTATGTATATACAATATATAACCGAATACAAAACGGTACTATAAAGTATAACATATTATCATTAGATAATATTTTATACCTATAAACCTGCGTGTGACAGCATGGTGTGCAATTAGCTCAACACTTGTGTTCAAGAATGGATAGTTCTTCAGGACACTCACTTAGGTCGCTAAATTGGGCAAAAGGAATGGTTAGTAACTATAATCAGAAAAAATAGATAAAGATGCAACAGGTGGAACTGACAAATAACTCTTTAGACTTTGGAAACGGTTTTCTCCAAACAACGATAAAACTCACTTTTAATAACTGACAAAAACAACAAACAAAAGCTAAGTAGTCGTTATTTTATTTTGTTATAGATGAATGACAGATTAGGTACAATAGTTCGGTCCCTCCATAAAACCGTCACAGCTTCTCATGCGAGGTCACAAATGATGGAAACAATCCCAGCTCACAGTTATGATGAAGATGTTACACAAATGGAGACATCGGACATGACAAACGCTCTTGTTTTCTTTTTTGTCCTCGTCCTCGTGTGGGTGACACTCTTAGGTAACTACCTGGCGTACGCTTATGTAAATTTTATGGTACAGGGTCGTACTAGCGCAGTAATGATTGGCATATTTTGTAACATTATCCTATTTTAGGACGTCATTCGATATAGACAACGTTAAGCCTCCTACGGGGCCTATTTCCTTTTTCAATGGCACCGTTTTAGTTTGTTTACGTGGGAATTTGGGAATTGGGAATACTTTTTTATCAAATTTTTGTTTTCTAAAACAACTGATATGTTTGTGTTAATTTCAAGCTCCTCTTCTGAGGAATTATATATATATATATATATATATATATATATATATATATATATATATATATATATATATATATATATTTTGTGTAACTTTATTTTAGCCTTGTAGATTATATTGAAACACAACTTTATTGTTCACAGTCTATCTGTGAACAAGACACAAACAGTGTCGAAACGTAAGATTCAATGATTCTTTAATATGTTGTACCTTGTGACTTTTAGTTATAAGTTTTAATTGTGTTAAATGTGACCAAGCCTACAGTGCCCAATAATAATAAACAATTTTAAAATAAAGTTGTGTTTCAATATATATATATATATATATATATATATATATATATATATATATATATATATATATATATATATATATATATATATATATATATATATATATATATATATATATATATATATATATTTTAACGATATTTCACGCTGCGACGAATTCTCATCCAAATATTTCTAAACATTAAGTTTATTCGAGACTATGGTTTGACACTCAAATCAAATCTCAAAAAGTCAATAAAACTTATTTTGTCTAGCTACCAAGATTTAACCCAAAGCTTTGAAAAAAAATCTGGTAGGTATTAGAAGTAAATACGAACTTTATAAAAAAAAAACCTTTTACGATGTATCTCATAGCTAGATAGAGAAATAAATTATCATATTCGATAACTTACAAAATTAATTACGACTTTTACAAAACGCTATATGTTCTGAAATTAAATCTACAAAAAAATTTAAAATCGTTTCAAACTAACATAAAAAAACAATTTTTAAACAATGAATAACGCTCTTAACCAAATTAAAAAAATTCTTGTTTTTCGACCACGCTGTATGTTGTCAAAAATCTCACTTTGTCTACAGACTTTTTAGGGTACTCAAAACTATTTATAAAGAATATTTTTTAATATTACATACTTTCATTATTTTCACATTTTACATTTGCAGAAATATTTAATTTCTCAAGGAATGATATGATATTTAACAAATTGTGCAATTTTAGATATACCAATGTGTATAGTTCACAAAATACAATGCCAACAAAATAGTTGCAATTACACGAAGTCACAATACGGTTCTGTTCCTTTATTAAAATATACGACTAAAATCCGGCAGCTAGTCCGTTATCTCTCGGGTCCTTCCCGGAGAAAACTGCATGTGGCGTATGGCCTCTGACCCTCTGATAGGTGCTCTCATATCAGATGACGACCGTCACAGTGTCGTAATGGCATTCCACGTTTATTCTCCATTTCAGGCTCGATGTTCTACGCGCGTATGCAGCGACATCTCGCATGTTACCGTGCATCACACTAATTTATCACCCAACAGTAATTTACAGTAATCTCTATAGTCTTCATTACACCTTTTTGCACAATTCTGTCGTCAACTTATTTTACAGTTTATTATGAGTTAAAGTACGATGCTTATAATGTAGGACATTTCTTTAAGCTAAGTGATTTGTTTTTGCTTTAACAAAAATGCCTGTTTCGTTGTGTATACTCAAATCACTATTAGTAGAGCTCTGAGAGCGATAGACCAAATCGTAAATTTTTAGATATCTGAGAGAGATATAGTTATTCTCAGCCAGTGTGATTCGCCCATATCACATGATAATGAAAGGAATATTTGTGTTGATAAAAAAAATACCATTTTCAAATTCTATTCTGCATATCAGTTTTAAATCGCAAACAACAACAAAGTATTATGTAATGTCTTGGAGATACCCATAATAAACAATATACTAACCTTACCCTTGTTGGATATTTTGATAAAATTTGATGTTAAATTTCTTCTGAAGCCTATTTGAATGATTCTTTTAAAGCAATTTTGAAAATAATTTTGTAAGCTATTGTGGCAGAGGCTACGTGGCGTGTTCACGGTTAAGAATCCCACAGGAGAAATGGGGCAACCAGGTAATCTAATATGGAATTTTTTTGCCCGTTGGTTGTAGTATCAAGTAGTAGTTTTTATTGGGTTTGAAGGGCTCCAAATCAAAAATTGTCTATGGTTTGACCTTTTTATTAGTCCAATATTTCGCCGATAATTTGTGGCTTCATCAGGGACTAAAATAATACACAACAGTGGCATTTAGCAAAACAATTACAAATCAAACATACCTATTTATGGTCTCAACAATCAATCACATTCAGACGAAGCAAACAGCATTGCAAACAATATCAAGCAACAACACTTCACAATAGTGCAACGATCGATTTCAGACTGAAGACACCGACGGTCAGCGCAAGGTTATTATTTCCGTTTTTCACGTTAACAGGTACTATTGACATGCCGCAAAAATCACAAAATGCAAATACAAAGAAAACGCTACATATGAACATATAAACAAAATACATTTCACATCCTATAATGAAACAATTATAGAAGTTGCAATACAAAAAAAAATTATACACAACATAACCAACTAAAGGAAATTACACAATTCAATAAATAAGTCCAAAAACACATAGCAAAATGGTACAAATTGTTATTAAAAAATTAGCTCACTGATGTCACCAGTGCTGTCCATAATGTCTGACCGATCATACTCTAAATTAAGTAGAAAACTGTATATGTCACTTAAGTTGTCAGTGTCCGACCGCAAATTCATAGTGCTGCTAGTTGTTCTTATACCGATCATTTCAAAAAATAATCTCTCACGCAAGTTGCGTTTTTTGAACAATATTCTAACATTGTCAAAGTCGATGTTGTGGTTTTCATTTACGGCATTCTGGGATAAGGCGCTACTTAACTTTTTGTTTCTGATGTCCCTTCTGTGTTGGTCGAGCCTGGTCTTAAGATAATTACGCATTTGACCCACATAACTCATTTCGCAACTGCCACAAGGAACACACGCGACATTACTCATATATTGTGAGGGAGTTCATTGTTTTAGCTTAGTAAAGAACTCTCCCACAGTTCTTATATTATAATTTCCTTTCATTCCGGGATTTTCACATCTCATATCTCGCCTTTTTTGCATAGACCGTTTAAGAGTTGCTTATTATAATATAAGAACTGTTGGGGAGTTCTTTACTAAATTAAAACAACGAACTCCCTCACAATATATGAGTAATGTCGCGTGTGTTTCTTGTGGCAGTTGCGAAATGAGTTATGTGGGTCAAACGCGTAATTATCTTAAGACCAGGCTCGACCAACACAGAAGGGACATCAGTAACAAAAAGTTAACTAGCGCCTTATCCCAGCATGCCGTAAATGAAAACCACAACATCGACTTTGACAATGTTAGAATATTGTTCAAAAAACGCAACTTGCGTGAGAGATTATTTTTTGAAATGATCGGTATAAGGACAACTAGCAGCACTATGAATTTGCGGTCGGACACTGACCACTTAAGTGACATATACAGTTTTCTACTTAATTTAGAGTATGATCGGTCAGACAATATGGACAGCACTGGTGACATCAGTGAGCAAATTTTTTAATAACAATTTGTACCATTTTGCAACTTCTATAATTGTTTCATTATAGGATGTGAAATGTATTTTGTTTATATGTTCATATATAGCGTTTTCTTTGTATTTGCATTTTGTGATTTTTGCGGCATGCCAATAGTACCTGTTAACGTGAAAAACGGAAAAAATAACCTTGCGCTGACCGTCGGTGTCTTCAGTCTGAAATCGATCGTTGCACTATTGTGATGTGTTGTTGCTTGATATTGTTTGCAATGCTGTTTGCTTCGTCTGAATGTGATTGATTGTTGAGACCATAAATAGGTATGTTTGATTTGTAATTGTTTTGCTAAATGTCATTGTTGTGTATTATTTTAGTCCCTGATGAAGCCAAAAATGATCGACGAAATATTGGACTAATAAAAAGGTCAAACCATAGACAATTTTTGATTTGGAGCCCTTCTAACCCAATAAACACTACTACTTGATACAACCTGGTAATGTTTTCAAGTAGGTAGTCTGTTATAAAGCTGTATCAATTCTAAACATGATTCGTCCAAATACCTGAATATTTGTAAATAATACAGCTTTACAAGTAAACTTTGTAATTTTAACTGTAGCAAAGCCTTATCAATTTCCAACATTTTGTTTTTGTCTTTGTCCCAATATCTGAATGTTTGCGTCTATTAGAAGTTTTACGAGCAACCTTAGAGCTGAAAGAATTTAGTCCAGCAGGGTCCGAAGCAACCGGAGATTTACCATTTTTCGACGATTTTGCAAATGAGCCATTTCTGTAGTTTTGTCAACATAGGTAAAATTTTTTGGCAAAATTAATAGTTTAGCTGCATGAGCAAATTCTGGTTATGTTTAGATCCGCAGTAACCACTAAAATTCCCTAGGCTAGTACCAGGCTACCATTGGTACCACGTTACGATTGATGAAGACATAACCATAAAGTGTTGTGTTTAGATTCGTAAATATAGACGGACACATATGTATCTGATAAAGTGTCATAATAGTATATTATTATACAAGTTTTCTAGGACGTCAAACTGGCGCACGAGTTGTTTTGGGCACGACGAGCGTAGCGAGACATTTAAAACCAAATTTATTTTTAGCCTTCGGAAAAACCATTGTTTTCTCTTTTTATCGTGTATTCCCAGGAATAAAAAGGTATATTGACAAGGTTTCAAAATGTTAACACCAAATTCATTGTGCAACCCCTTTAAGGTTTAGACATGTTTAGCATTTTTCCGGTTATATATCGAATACCTCAAGTGCATTGGAAAAAAATTATATTGTCCAGTGTAAAATCCAGCACTGTTGCCTATTCGGTAAAATCTAACTAAACATACACATTTTGCTAAGTACAATGTACGTTGTTCACAATATATTTACTCCTACAATAACGGACTTACGAAGCGCACCATGTAACAGCATCCGACATAGGGTTAGTGTCAACTTTATTTTAGTTCATTCAATATTTTGTATTATTTCGGTTTAACTTGGTAGCTCAAAATCAACATTTTTTTGGTGCAACCATATTCGACCATATCTCATCAGGCATTATTCATCTCGGTTACCTCCATAAAGCAACCCAGAACAAATACAGCTTAAATCAAACTAACTGCTTATCGAAAAAATCCAATATCCTAAGGGCCAAAACCTGTAAATCAACTACAAAATTTGTTCAAACCCCGACCGCCGTTCATCGACCAACGCTCTTTAACTTTAACTTCGGCGGTCGTTCGAGCTGTCAGCGAGCAAAACAAACGGCTATTAGTTAATAATTTTTTGTTTATATTTACCTTTAGAATTATGGCTTGGACGCCGGCACCCACATATCATCGCTAAATGGATGAAAAGAGATGACGAGGAGAAGAAATGAGACACGAAGATGCTTCGTATATACCTATATCCATATATACATAAAGAGAAAACAAACGGCTAACGCCCCTAAGCGAACCCATAAATTTTCGATGCATCAGCACCAGAGAGCAGCGAGGGTTGGATTCAATTTGTGAACCAATTTCAAGTTGCCCACCTATAAAAATTGATATTGTTTGCTTGTTCTCTGGGTATAGTATATGAATTCCATTCGGTTTTAGTGCGAGTATTAATTTTTAAAGGTTGTGTTGTGGTGGTGGGGCGATGAGTTCAGGTTATTGTTTGTTATTACTTACGATTGCTGCCCATACTGGCGCTCGCGCTGCTGGTGAGTTTATTATTATTGCATTCTGCCGAGAAACGCGTTCGCAGGTGATTGGAACTGTAATTACTATCATTTGCGTTTAAAATAACAGCGGTCGCTAGCTACCTCGTAAAATTTTAGAGCTGCCGACGACGGGAACTGCCTGCCTTCGCGCTGGAGATGGTGTCCAGGGAACAAAGCTAATCGGACAATTTGAATAACAATTTGTTAGTGCCCTGTAGTTATAGTTTTTGTCTGTGAAAAGTTTAATTCTATCTATCTATGTCCGCGGCTTCCTATTTAGTACAGTTTTTAGAAAGAAATAGGCAAATTCTTCATTGAATGGAATTGATATCTTTATTAGAAATAAATTATATATTACATATTATAATAATTTAATTTCCTCACATATATCCACCATTAAAGAGTGCAATTATGCGTTCACAGTTCTTCTCTCCCTTCTTCGTTCGTTCGAGTGATGAGTTGGCTTTTCTTCGATGGATGGTGTTGACGGTTTCGTGTAAAAATGTCCGAAGTTTAACGATGTTTTAGAAACATGTCAAGGTTCGATAAAAACTTGGAAACAGGAACCAGCTACAGGAAAACGATGGTCATCATCCTTAAAGGAGTCCGAAGGAGACGACATATTAAATCACAGAAAAATATTGTATATAGGAATATAATTTTATAGGGAACTATTTACAACCCGGAAACACATACAAAATGAAAACCAAAATCGAGCCATGAGAAAATGACCGAGAAGATCAGGCGCCTTATATCTTGACGGGTGAAGTACATTCCAGCACTGAATTGAGGAAACTAGGAAAAAAAGTCTCACCGCCACTTACGATTCTCTTCAACGAAGAATATTTCGTTCCACGACAATGGTTAAGACCGAAGCAACTCTATTATATCGGACTGCGAACTACCAGCCACTTACACTACTCTCAATAGTATACAAACTAGCAAAATTTTAGAAAAGCGAATTTCTATCATACTAAACTAATCCTAACCGATTGATCAAGAGGGCTTCTGAGAAAAGAAAGAAAGAAGAAATGAAAAACTTATTTCTCAAATTAATTGCTCAGTAAAATGTGTAAAATGCAGAGCAGAGTAACTAAGGTGTTGGTGCCGCTTATTTAGGTCAAAGTAAGTATAGGACATTAGTGAATAGCCTGTTATAGTCCGGTGCCCTGGTTTAGGAATTTATACTCAAATTGATGGTTAATCTTTTTGATTAGTTTCAATATGTTAAGCATCTAGTGATTATTGATAAAACAAAAATAAATATATGTATTGCATTTAAAACGCACTGTGTGAGATACTACCAATTTCAAGCAACTTTTGAAGCAATCTGTCTGCCTTTGTGAAATAGTATTACTAATCGCGAAGAGCGTCAGTGCGTAGCGCCACACCTTCAGCATCTACTTGACCATTTGTTATTCAATACTATCATGATGATTTTAACTTTTTTACCAATACCAACTGGACACAAAACAACAATTGCTAATACAACAAAAGACGCACAGAGGAAAACAGTCGATGTACTGCATAAAATACTACCTAGATCTAATTGCAATAGGACACACCGGCAAATGAGATAACCCGGCGGCATTACACGTGAGCACAATACTCCGATTTCCCATGACACATTTCACTCGTCTCATATCTCCTCGACAAGATCGCAAAAAGCCCAGAGGTTGCCGCAAGAATAGGAGCAAAATCTTCACGTGCGTGAGCGTTTTTCTCTCTGCTTCGCAATAGAACGTGGCGTGCGTTTGCTGCTGAGATAGCGGCTGGAAACGTAGGTAGACAGATTAGTCACCTATGCCGACGCGATGGGTGCCTCATGGTGATGCCTTCGGACCGCTATTCTGCCATTGCATGCCCTGTTATTATCCAGTAAGCCGCTCGGAAGCTGTAGGCGCATCTCTACCCTGTTATTAAGCTACTGGGACTCTGTGCAGATGTAATTGTGTTTGCTTAAATGTATCGACTGGTTCTTCTGTTGGCATGTGTGTGGATGAGATTTGCTGTGGACTTGCTAAATTTGCGCTCTACGCCTTCAGATTTTTGTATATATTATAAGCTTTCAGATGGAGAAGAAATGTGACAGAAATTGTGGTAAATTTTTTTGCTTCTATCTATTAAATGTTCATTCATATTGCAATTTATGATAAGTGATATTAACCATGTCTTTTTACAAATTTTTAACAACCACCACGAAGCACTTCATAATGATCGCAGCTATGCATTTTTATTATTATGTGTCAGGTGATATAAGATATTGTTAATTGCATAGTCGTAGAAAAGGCATAGTGTTTCATTCGCAAGTAATCACAACTACTCACTAAATTAATTCCATTACTTGCTCATACAATAATACCGAGTAAAAAATATATACTGACAAAATTCGTGATGTTGGATATTGTAAACTAGGGCGGTTCATATTTTTCAGAAATTTTTTTTTTTTTTAATTTGTGAGCCGTAGATAAAATGTTGTATTCACTCACACATAACAGATATAAATCCCTCGCATGATTACATGCTCGCCTACGGGGCACGTGTAAACTTCATGCTTGCGATTTATATCCTTAATTGTAAAAACCGAAAATCCGTGGATTTTCAGGAAAAACCGTGGATTTTCACTGTTTGAGAAGCTGAGCTATAGGATTTTATTGTGGGGTTCCTCTCCATGCATATCCGATGTTTTGATTACACAAGAAAGAGCTTTGCGCTGTTGCTGGAGTGGGTTTGATTGACTTCTTGCCGCATCATATTTAAAACATTTGGAACCCTAACCGTCTCGTCTGTTTACGTGGTTGAGGCGTCATGTTATGTTCATGGAAACCGCACGAATTTCCAGGCAAATAATCATGGCTATCCTACAATGACAATCCGCAATGACAATCTTCTTGTTGCACGTCATAGGTTGCACACTACGGAATTATCACCGAGTGTTTTGGGGGTTCGTATTTACAATCACCTGCCCGAGTCGCTAAAGCGCTTGTACGTTTAAAAAGATTTTAATTCAACGCTACGGAATTTATTATTAGATCAGGTAGTTTATACTATGAACGAGTTTTTTAGAGCCGATTTCAGCCAACTATAATTCTTTCACTAATTTTGTTATTTTTGTTGAATTATCATTTACTATGTTATATTGCTTTGTTTATTTTCCTTTTAACTGGCAATGGTGTATTTTGAATTGTTATTTACGTTTATTAAGATTTTGTCTGCTCTCATTGATTTTGTAACTGGACATGTCTCATACTTTCTGTACAAGAAATCAATAAAGTTATTATTATTATTATTACTATATGCTTGTCAAATAATATACTATTATTGCCCAACAGCGAACCAAATTGAGGACAGCAATATAATAGTTGCAAGAAGTTGTAAACGAATAAGAACAAAAAAAAATTAATATGGTCAGACACATGACTTTATCATACTATACAGCCGTGTCAAACTGTGTCAAATTCTGATGTTGTAACAATACTTCAATAGAATCAAAATATCTGTCAAATCTTGGCTAACTAGTTTTAATGCACTACGAGCTATCTAGATGAAATAATTTGCACAATTGCAAATAATTTGCAGAATTTGCTCATGCAGCTAAACTATTAAGTTTACCAAAAGATGTCATAGACATAAATTATTCAGAATTTCCTCTACTTTAATTTATTAGCAAACTATTTACATCAATAGCGGCTCATTTGCAAAATCGTTGGACAATGGTAAGAGTAAACATCCAGTTCCTTGGGATCCTTTTGAACAAAAAGCTTTTCAGCTCTAAGTTTGGTCATGAAACTTCTAAATATGAAGTCGTCCCGATACCTTTAGTTGTTTCCCCGCAATCGTCGCCAACAAAAAAAATCTGATGTGGCCAGGCACATGACTTTATCATACAAAATATAAAAGTAATAGTTTACCTGCATGAGAATCTATTTGATTGAGATAAATCGTGTCTGCATTAAAATTAAACTAGTTAGCCAGGATTTGACAGATATTTTAATAGTCAATAGTATCAATAGCAGGTATTCTCAAAGCATCAGCATTTGACACTATCTACTGTCATTAGAATAATAGTTATTCATCTCACAAGTGCCGAAAGTACGGAATAGCGCGACAAGCGGTGATGCGGCGCGTGACCGCGCGTCACCGATGACGGAGCGTCACCGTCGCATGTGAGGGAGTCGCGCTATGTAGTTTTCGACAGGAGTGACATCAACGTTTTTGTGTTGGTTTTTGAGAAATATGTATTTTTAAAAAAATCAAAAATGGTTATATTTCTGTATAGGAAATGTTAGATTAATACCGCTTCTACGAAACTTCAAGTTTAAAAACTTAATTCAAATTCTGACAGATTTATATTCGTTCATGACACTCTAGATGTCACATCCGTACACTCCTACACTCATCGCTATACTTTATTTACATGTTTCTCAATTTATTGTTTTTACAATTAGATATAACAACGGGTTGATATTTCTTATCAACAAACAATCAAATTGGTGAACTTATTTTATTTGAATTTTGTATTTTGTACATTGCTGCACTAGAGCGGCAACGTTCCCTAGCGGTTCTCCAACCTCTGATGAAATCAGCTGTTTTCGAGTGTGACAGCCATAGACATTTCTGTGGTGACAGCACAAAAAAATATTTGTCAAATCCAGGCTACTATGTAGTTCGAGGATGTAGTTTCATATCAATGCAGATGCGACCGATCTCGATCAAATAGAATTTGCTCTTGAAGCTAAACTATTAATTTTACCAGAAAATATCATAGGCATAAATTATTCAAAATTTCCTCTACTTTAATTTATTATTTAACTATTTTGTCGAAATTACAGAAATGGCGGCTCATTTGCAGAATGTTTCAAAAAGGCTTAGAATAAACTACCAGTTCCTTTGGACCCCTTTCAACCAAAAGCTTTTCAGCTCTAAGTTTGGTAACAAAACTTCTAAATATGAACTTTCGTTCCGATACCTTTAGTAGTTTCTCCGGAATCGTCGCCACAAAAATCGTTTACACACAGACATACATACGCACACACACACACACACACACACACACACACACACACACACACACACACAGACATTTTTTTGTACCTTGGTCAAAAATGTTCAGGGGACCCAAAAAGACCTATTTCCGCTAAAATCTCAATTTTTTTTTTCGGCATGATTACAATACTTTAGCATACTGCGTATGATAAAGTAAAAAATCTGATGTGGCCAGGCACATGACTTTATCATACAATATATAAAATTAATAGTTTAGCTGCATGAGAATCTATTTTATTGAGATAAATCGTAGGTATTGTCAAAGCATCAGCACTTGACACTACCTACACTACGTCATTAGAATAATAGTTATTTATGTCACAAGTGCCGAAAGTACGGAATAGCGCACCGACCGGTGATGCGGCGCGTCACCGAAGGCGAAGCGTCGCCGTCGCATGTGAGCGAGTCGCGCTATGTAGTTTACAAACAAAATCAAAGATCAAACATACTTGATAAAACTGGCATCAATCGATTGCTGGTTCCCGTAGTAACAGTATTAAAAGCTTTATAATCATAGTTAATAGTTCCTATTAACTATGATTATAAAGCTTTTAAAACTGTTCCAGTTTTATTAAATTAACGAAAAACTATCGAAAAAATGTCTCTCAATAACTTTTTTTTCACTCAAATCTTTACTTCTTTTAATAAATGAATCAGACATATTTTATCACTTAGCCTTGATACAGCAACGAAAATTAATACAAATACAATTCATTAGAAACGTAACAATTAACTTAAGATATTGTGAAGGGCACCTCTAAATTACTAAGTGTAATACTGAAAATTGATTTCAATAATGGGATGTAGCGTATTACTCAAGCCAACATAATATATTTCATTCCATTAATTACCTTAATTTCCACAAATAACCTACAATTGTAATAATTAATATATAATTTTGGTCAATTTCAAACAATCCAAACATCTTCTAGACTTCTAGAGAATACAATAATCTATTTTATATGACCAAACAACAAAAATCGAACAACTGAATGGTAACAAGTAACAACTGGTCATTATGTTTATCATATAATATTTTGGAAAGGTACTGCTTTAAAAAGAAAATTAAAAAACATCAGGCTAATACCTACAGTATAGCATAGTACGGTATTGAGGCCGGGAACAATATGTCTGTTTCTTATATTTCGAATATCGAAATTTTGTTAGCAGTATTTTTTATTATTTTTTCCATGATCTAACTTTCGTGATACTTATTTAATAAAACTGGCGTTATATAAATTAACAACCCATATCGGCCCATAATTCATTTATTTTCATTAGAACGGCTCATCCTGTATATCACCGACGAGAGAGGGTCCTAAATTAGGCAAATTAAACTCGTATTCACGTGCGCTTTTAACGAACCGAAAAATACCAATTTCCACGGAACTAGAACGCGACTACTTTCTATATACAAATGCCTACCAAATACGCAGCTAGACTTGAAACAGACCTGTTATAACGTATACCTCTATACACGATTCAAGCAAGGGTGTATCAGGTGACGACTGGGTCGCGAAATTGCCATAATTAGTGACAGGCATGAGATAGGGGGTAGTATATGATGGGGTGGCGTAGCTGTATATAGCACAGTCGAACGAGCGCCAGATCAACTGGGAAAATATTTTGGACGGTTCCCGACGAACCCCCACGTGTTACCGCCACTGATTTATTCGTCGCCGATAAATTTATGTCATTCCATTGTGACAGCGTTACAGTGCCGAGGTGGTTCTGGTGTTACGCGCTGGGGTGGGTTTCACGCCGGATGTGTTTAATAAATAACTGCGGAAGGTAACGTTCACGTGTTGGACAAATTGTGCAAATAACGCTTATCGTGGTGTAATAATAAAAATGTTTCTTTGTTATATTGTGTAATATGTGTACGATTTATGCTAAACAGCGTGTATGTAAGAATCAGATATAGCAAAATAAAATAATAATAATAAATTGCTTGGTTGGTTTTGATGTATCTATATCAGAGGTATGTTTCGGAATTCTATTCAATCTTCAATATTAGATGTTAAAATATGAACACTTACAGTCGGTTTTAGAGAGATAACTTAACGAAATATTGCAAGAATCATTGCGTCGTTGGTCTTCAAAGTTGTCTTTTATCAGGATGTGTCAATTATTAGATTATAAAAGCAGAGTGATGATTTTAGTCGTACATTTCTGCATGCTGTGTATGGTGACAGGTACGGGTACCAACTATGAGGGAAGGGAACCCCAGGAACAATCTCTCAACTCACTATCAATGTCATGGGATTAGCAACCTTAATTGCATGCATACAAATGGCTGGTGTAAATTTGAAGCAATCAAATTCAGATTAACAGTCTCAGGACTGTTAAATTAATGACCCAAGTGGCAATATTTTGTAATAAAAAATAAGAAATTTTATATTTATACTAAATCAAATTTAAAAAAGTAAATAGAGGTTTAATGTTAAAAATGTAATTGTCATTCAAAAGTGTTTTGTTTGGATTTAATTTGCTTCTTTAAATCACTAATTGTTCAAGTAGATCCATCTTGAAGCTTTTTCAGATTTTTCGATCAATTTTGTGTTCCCGTAATCAATTTTGTGACATATGTTCAAATCGTGCATCCGCCACAAAAAGTTGTCGCACTTTTTCCGGGTTTTTCAGAAAGAAGGTCCCATTCTGAGTCAAAAGTGTCACGTACCTGTTTTCGAATTCCCTAAACAGTAGTAGTCGTTTGAATTGTTAAAAAATAGCATTTTAAATAGCTCTCACTGTTAAAAAAACTTTTAAAAAATAATAAGATCACATGATTCTTATTCAGAATGATGTTTGAGGACTGTAGTAAAGCAGTAAAAGACATTTGTTTTATTTGTTTCTTCATATTTTATTCAATATATTTTTACTCTTTTTATTAATATCATTATACTACATACTATTAATATTTATTTAGATTTTATTGTTGTAATATGCGAACACACACGAAAAGATTTTTTAAAACATTTGTGGTAATATTTTTTTGTATTGTTAAAGAGCGTGACGTCATCCTTTAAAATATTCGTTTTTGTGTGTCCGCCTTAATGGGTATTGTTTGGTTTTTCCTCAGGGTTTCCAGTGTTTAACATGCATTCCTTTCTTATTGTTCTTTGTTAAAACAAATACGTCGATGAAACTTTTAACTATTTATTTTCTAGAAAATGCTAGGAAAAGTAGTGGGGCGTCCTGTTAATGCGAGGCCTACGATATGTCCCTGGGATTCAATTTCCAATCCAAAATAAGGAAAGTAATGTTTGTAGATCAATTCAGTATGTCAGATAAATACAAACTTTAAGGGTTAGTTTGATATTATTTTAAAGTTTCTAAGGCATTTGTTTCATCCGCTATAACAAATTAGTATTTTTACACATAACCCTCATTTTTTTCAAATCTGGTGCGCGAGCCCATTTTCATATTATACGCATGGAAGGTATCTACAATGCTTATTTATTTTCCATGCACAATATTTATGCTCCCAGAGTGTTTTTTTGTTATAATTTTCAAATAAAAAAAATCTGATGTGGCCAGGCACATGGCTTTATCATACAATATATAAAATTAATAGTTTAGCTGCATGACAAGTTACCCAGGATTTGACAGATATTTTGATAATATATAAATACAAAATGATATAAAGAATGTTGAAAACAGCAGGCTGTTCCGACACTAGCGTTGTGACGTATATCTCAATCTCATCCGACGTGCCACTGGACACACTACGCTTGCGTCAAGTTCGTGGATTCGATTGGCTGGATTAGATCCATAGGCTGCCACAGTGCTGTTACCAGCTGCCAGATGTATAAGGTTATCGATGGGCTGTCAGTGGTTTGGCGTTAGTGAGCTGCCTCAGGTATAAGGTTATCTATGGGCTGTCACTGGTTTGGCGTTAGTAATGCCGAATATTACCGGCTAACGGCCGCGGTAATACCGACCGCGCACTTTAAGCTACAATAGCGCCATCTGTCGACGGTTCTAATTTTAATTTATCCAGTTCCTTTGGACCCTTTTCAACCAAAAGCTTTTCAGGTCTAAGTTTGGTCATAAAACTTCTAAATATGAACTTTCGTTCCGATACGTTTAGTAGTTTCTCCGGAATCGTCGTCACAAAAATCGGGTACACACATACAAACATACACACATACACACATACACACAGACATACGCACACACACAGACATTTTTTTGTACCTTGGTCAAAAATGATCAGCGAACCCTCAATTTGTTCTTCGGTGCGATTACATTACTGCGTATGATAAAGTAAAAAAAGCTGAAGCTTATGCACAAGCGCCATTCTTCATAAACATCAGTCATCGTGTGCAATAAAATCCGTCGTAAAGCATGTTGATGTGACACTTACGGTGTGTGTCCCGACCACTAGACAAACAAACAAACACAATCCATATTGTAGCCGTGTTTAGTTAGTTGTTTTCCGAAACATGTGATCTGTCTGTGGCGGTGGTGGCGTTCGATACGCCGCGCCAGTTCTGTTCGAAAACCGCCCGCAAAACCCGAAACACGAAACCCGACACCGACAGAGTTACGTCTCTCCACGCTTGTGTACCGCGCCGACGACATCAATATGGTATGGAAGGATGCGGAACTATTTTTTGCGGATATTTTTACAGACGAGTGTGGTGTCGATGTCACTGACGATGCCGTTTGGACGTTTTGGTGACGTTTCGGGCTTTTCGGGTATTATATTACGATGACAAATGGCTAATTTTTGTGTTACTTTTGGTGGCGTTAACACCAGGGTTGCGGAGTCGGTAAAAAAATCTCAACTCAGAGTCCGACTCCAGATATTTTTGTGGTCCGACTCCGACTCCAGAAAAATTGCAAATCAAAACGTTTTCAAACAGTTCTGTGTAATATAAATGTTACATGTATCATGTAAAATTAATCATAAATCTGACGGAATAATACAACCGAGCAATATTAAATTTGCTTTGAAACAAAAGCGCTACCAGGAAAAAGACACAAATTCAATAAATTAAATTTCTATTCTAGTATTCAAATGCATATCAAATTACTCACAAACAACTTCTGAACCCCATATGAAAAACAGAAGTGTTATTTGTGTCCATCGAATTCGTCGACCTACATATAAAATATTAAAAAGACTTATTGACCGGACCACAAATAAAAAAAAATATGACTACATATTTATAAAACGTTTTTTTGCTTATTCAAAATATCTCTGGGAGTTCACCAATCACAAGCGCTCGCTTTTGACAATACGGATGATGGTGACAGTAACATAACATAAACATTAACTCCTGCGACTTTAACTTTGTTGTCTTGTGTTGTTTTGCAATACCTTTAGCTCGATTAACGGATTATTAACATGGATGATGGAACCTTAATCTAACCTGTGTGTACATAACATATTTGCTTGATAATGGCGATAGATTTGATATGGATTTCATATTCAAATATTTCATATTCAGTCAAATGCGTATGACAAGCACCCCAACGTCAGTGAATGTAAATGGAACCGTTCTAAATTTCGTACGTTAAGTATAATGTTGCGTACGTTAAGTTAAGTGAATGTAAACGATACTTTACTTCCTATTATAAAAAAAGTGCCAACTTAGCTTAAACAACGTATAAATGAATATTATGGCATTGGCACTTTCTAGGAATTTTTTAATTCATTTTTGATTTGTTTTTGCATTACAATACCTCTACAAAAAATAGCACCCTCACGTGATCTATACAGTCTGCTTAAATATGCACACACAAATGGGGAAGGTTTTCTCTAAAAATATTTAACATGCTACACTCTATTTTCCAAATATCGTCGAACAATGTTTTTGACACTCAACTCATTATTTACTTCAGCTCTTCACTTATCGTCATTACTATAATATGTAGTAGGTGTTTAATAACCTATTCGAAGATATTTTATACCAATTTCAAATATAGCTATTAGTTAGTTATTCAATCTTGCAAGAAAAGGGTTGCCAAAGCCATTAGTCCACGTCAATCGGTGATATGGGGCTGAAAAATCAGTAACAGGTGTCATTAATGCTAATAGAAGTTCATTTTCAATTTCATAATTATCATTTAGTTGGAGTATCCTAAACTAAAGAATTAAAAAGTGTATTTTCTATTTTATTATTTTTTTATTACTTTAACCTGAAGGCTTGTGGCTTCCACAAAAATTGACTATTTATAATTTGCAAAATAATAGTTTGCAATTTACAATTGTGGTATATACTTGAAATGAGTTGTTATAATGTTATTATTATGGAACCAATGGGAGGAGGCGCTGGGATACATATTCTGTGGATAGCTATTCCACTAATTATACCCACTTTCACACTCGATCCTAAATCAGGCCTGACAGGTATCAGACCGACGGACAAACGAATTATACTATAGGCGTCCGCATTTTTTTTTCTTTTGATGTACTAATCCAAAAGCTTATCAAACATGGGCTCTGCAAAACAGTCGATGGTTACACGAAAAAAGAGCGAGCATGATAAAAACTGGGGTAAAAAAATGTTCATTGGAAGGCCAACTTCACGTATACCTGACATCTCCGAGGTCTACGAATATCAACCACATTTTTTAATATTGTTAATATTGTTCTTACTGGACAGCCGCTAGCATTATACATCAACTAAGACTAAATTTCAGCAACAAGAAATGTACCGTGTGGATAACCCCGTATCTTTTGCATATCATTAACTTATCCATGGATTTCATTGCAGGAATGTCGTTGATAAATACATTGTCAAGACGATCATTATGAATCTCCCTTCTGACGAGAATTTCAAATATCAATTTCAAATAGCGACATTTTCTCCTAATTCAAGGCGATGTTACACACAGAGAAATGTTTAAGACATTCGTTGTCTTGCCGAAATTTACTCCGAACAAATCAATAAAGTTTTCAATTTAGATGAGCTTTTTGAATCAAAACTCACAAATTTCTCCTTTGAAGCGACAACATTTTGTTTCCAAGTAAAACTACATTGGATAATTTTAAAAGTTCTTATGAGTTCTCTTAAGAATATACTGTGTTGCATTGAACAATTCAATATATTCCAATGAAAACAACTATTGCATTGAAACAAGATGATATATGTAAAATATGGTGTTCAAAACAAGTAAAATTAGTTGGTTGATGCAAGAGACGTTTTGTGTGAACCAAGTAACCAAATGCTTAGTTTAAAATATCGGGTGGTTTCATTGTGCGGAAAACTTAAGAGTTTGCGCGGTTTGTGGCACCAGACTGACGCGACGTAGAACTTCGACAGTTTGTAGATACGCAGTATATGAGGACTTCATTCTCCAGTCTCACTCACAACCCCTAGAACGTTAACTCCATGCAAATATATTGGTTATAGTGGTAAGCAGTGTCGCTTTGATATACGCTTGATTGTATCTGCAGTTTTACATGTGATAATGGACAGCGTGGATGATTTTTCAATTTCATCAGATCATCTTAAAACGATATTTGACAGTAAGTATATGCGTATATCTACTTTTTATGCGAATGTTAATACACTATGTGCATTCTATGTTTGCAGACCATAAAATACCTGTGCAAAACATAACAAAACTTACAGAAGAAGAGATAAAAGAACTTATTCCGGCTATTGGAGATCGGATTGTTTTCCGGGAAGCGGTGAAGCTAAGAGGACATTTAGAAACATCTAAGGTGAGAAACCGTATTATAATGGCCAGTTGCAGAAATGCCCATCAAGTCTTGTTGACTGCTTAGCTCTTAACTGTACTAATTACTGTATCAAGATGACATTTTTTTGTATTTTTGTTTGTATTTTAAATGTATTTTTTTTCTTTTATAACAAGTTATTGGGTTTATATCAGTATGACACCTACTTGTTTGAAATGTATTTTTATTTTTATAATAAATTAATGTATTGGTATATATGAACTTTTTTTACCCATAGTCTTTGCTACATGACTAAAAAAAAATATGTCTTACAAAATAATTGCTTAACGAACTTTGATGTAATGTATGTTTTTTATTATGATTAAGAAAGTAATGTGCTATTATAATCGTGTAGTTCTTTCTGCATTTGTTTTGATAGACTTATTTTTTTATGTAACCTTTGCAGCAGCGGTAGATAGTGTTAACAAAACAACAAAAACATTAACTTCAAATCAATATATTATGTTGAATGTAAATTACTATTACTTGCTTTGAATTTTTAACGCACTTCGTTTAAAATGACAGTTACTTGCTTTGAGAACAAAATACTCTATTCAGAACACTAGAGGTGTTGAACCAAAATTACAAGTGTTTCTCTGAAACATTGGTTCTTCCAAGCAAAATAACCTATTACTTATTCCGATAGCTCTATTACTCTCTTTAAGACATCATATGGTTGCATTAAAGCAATATTAGTTTGGTCCAAATGTTAAAATATTTGAAATAATACTACAAAGTTTCATTCAAAACAACATTATAGTCCTTTCGAGTTGATGACTATTTGGTGCAAGTCAATAGTTTACTCGTTGCAACTAATTTTATCTCGAACGAAGCACTTAACACATTTGTACTGAGAAAACATTGTCTTGGTTGAAGTGGATAGTTATTTCGTGGATATGGAAATCAACCGTTGTTTTGATGCAAAGCAATTTTAGTTGAATTGAGCATTCCTTTCTCTGTGTGTAGATATTTTATTAGCAATGTCAATAGGAAGTTCATATAGGTACTCTATGAAATTTGAAAAATATTTTTAAAAACTCTAGAATACCCATTCTAGAGAAAGTAGTCAAGACAATCACAAATCACACTCTAAAGTTTCCACGATGATTAGCCTTCCAAACGGCCAAACCTATCAACCACCAATAAATAACAAACTAAACAAATATTATGAACGAAATTATAATTTTAATGCATACGTAATCCCGCGGCGGGTGCTATAAATTTTCGTTTATTTGACCAAGTGAATTGGACCTGTCTCCATCCTTGTCGCACCAGGACTAGCGCCCCGACCGGCGCTTGCGGGCGCACCATATCGACCTGACGCAGGGCACACAAAATATATTAGCCTTCGTTTTGGTTTATTACGGACCCATTTTCGATTTACGACCTGCCCTCGACTTAATCAATTTGTATTTTACAATTTAACGCGAGAACCGATGTTATAGTTTATCGTCTAGGTACCTACTACAAGTTATTAATGAAAAATATAAGTTTAAGAGTGCAAGAGTTTGGTGGGTTGACACAAAAGAATATTTCTTTCAAAAATTCAACTTTTTCGCAAAAATAATTGTCTAAGGCCTGCCCTGGTGCATAACCGATCGCGCATGGCTGAAAGACATGCGAACGTACGTACGCATGTCTTGCAAACGTACGTACGACGGACTCCGTCTTTCTTTATTAATTTTCTCAAGAATGCATTCAGTTAGACCTTAGGCATATGCTCCTTCAACATATGAACATGCGCCCCAAGAGAGTTTGTTTAAGAGATGAGGCCCGATTTGTACCTGAATGATCTGGAGGTGATTTTCATTAAAGCTACTGAATTTCCACCCTGCACCTATCATAAGAACGTAGTTTAGGGTGGTCCCTATTTTTTAACTCCTTTTATATCTGACCTCAATTTGTTCCTTTATATCTCTACTTAATTCCTGTGAAATTTTAGATCGATCAAAACATATTAACCGAGGTAACTCAAGAGCCCAAAATCGAAAGTACGCAGAGAATGTCATATATTGCCCAGTACGTAATTTGTTAAAAATACAATCAAAATTCAGTGACCATTCTGGACAACAGAAAACAAATTCGGACAAGTGAAAGCTGTTTCAGCTTTATTGGCGTTTTTTTAGTACCTACTGATTTTCTTAAAAACTAGGCTCAACTAAGTCAAGCCGACTTTTTTGCATTCAGTTACAGATTCTACGGAAAAAAAGCATACCAAAACAATTATCATTTTTGACAAATTAAGTACTTGAAAATATGTGATTTATTGTTTTCTATTAAGTAAAGAACGTGGTATGTAAATTTATTGTAATAAAAGAAAATAAAACTTTTTTATTTTAGTTATTATTATTATGAATGTTGAATATTATTATTATTATTATTATTTATATATAGACTTTAAAGTTGATGAACTCTTTTTTTATATATTTTTTGATAATATTAAATTGAACTTATTCTCGATTTTGAGCCACCTGTTAATATGTAATGATCTCAAATTTCACAGGAATTAATTATAGATGTAAAAGATCAAATTGAGAGGGTCAGAGAAAAAAACTAAAAGTTATATTTTTTTCTATATAAATAGGGACAACCCTCATGTAGTTAAAAGAATGTCTTATGTGACATCGAGCTTGTTTGCGGAAATGTAGCAAAACCGTAATTATATAATATCAATTGTGCGCTAGTAAAAGATTTTTGGGATTGTAATTATCAACTGCATGAGACAATCATAAAAGGAAAGAAGTGAATTTTAAGTCTGGATGCGCTTTCTTGTACTATTTCCTGTTCCACTCGTTTGCAGTCCTCCTCGGTCCTTTTTATCTCTTTCCGTGCCTCGGTCAGTTACACTCGTATATTTCCGCTAATGATGGGCAGACTTACGCGAATAATCTTTTGAATTTCTGAAAAATTGTAAGGCACAGTTATAGTGTCGAGGTAACAATCTTATAACTAAATAGCTAAAGAAAGCAACATAACCCGTGTTATGTATTGTCCAAGATAATCTACCTATTTGGTAATTGTCACGCACATAAAAGTAACATCTAAAAAACGAGGCCTGTTTCTGAGATACCTACACACAAACATTTTTCGGAGAGAATTTGCACGTAGTTAATCTTTTACAAAAGGAGTGATTTTTTCTCCGAAAATCAGTTGATTGTACCTATCCTAAAAATTGTTGAAATACATAATTTCGGTGTTAATTTAACTACATAGCAGGCAGTTGAAAATAGTTGATCCGAAACGGTGAAAATTTTTACAGGCGCAGGCTGTGTGAAATGAAAATTAACACCATGGTAATTACATATTGCCTATATACAGTCAATTCCGCTTAATAGACACATCGCGACTAGTACAGTTTGTCCCGATTAAGCGGCTGGCCCAGTTATCAGTTCCAAAACTTCCAAAAACAAATACAGGATTAATGAAATACAGGATTTTTACGGTGTAAAAAATCAACTCCGTCTAATTTATAGTTATTTAACGAACAAGTATAATAAAAAGAGCGATTAATGATCGAGACTGTTTAACGCGTGAGCGAAGCGAGCGTGTTAATGTTCGAGATAAGTTAATGTTCGAGAAAACTACCCAAATGAAAAATGTACATATTTCAGAAAATTGACCGTGCCTATCATTTCATTATCTACTTTCTCATAGAAATCATTACTATAAGTCTTGTGGAATGTAATAAACATTTGTCAGTAAACTTCCATTTGTTTAAACAAATTCTATTTGTTTAAATAATTCGTTTTTTCTCGTGTCCGTCTCAAGTCCTTCTGCATTCTGTTTTCTGGGTTCGAAATGGCAGTTTATTACCTTTGAAGGACATTATTCATTTAAAAACTTCTTGCTATAGTTTAAACAATCAATTATAATTCATTTTCAACGTCTTTTCTAATTGTGGTAGAAAAGTCAGTTTATTTGTGAAATTTCATGTTCGAGATATCTAGTTTGTATTATCTAATAACCCCACTTTTGTTTAAACAAATACAATTTCTTTAAACTTTTTTTTTAATTCGCCTAAAATTATTATTTTTT
Organism: Melinopterus prodromus; assembly: GCA_964023965.1. NCBI lineage: Eukaryota > Metazoa > Arthropoda > Insecta > Coleoptera > Scarabaeidae > Melinopterus > Melinopterus prodromus. The sequence continues at coordinate 67,742,803 of OZ030390.1, forward strand.
TTTAGATCGGTGTGTCCAACTGTTTCTGAAGTGACTTCTGAAGTGACATCATATTTTGGAATGACTTCCAGTGTTTGAATATTAAAATAATATTCGTTTACAATATTTCATCAAATTAGAGTACAGGGAACAGTTTCCAGACAGCAACAAATCAATATTATCTTGCGACACACAGTGGTAGGAAATCAGGATAAGAAATGGAGATAGAAATGTGATTAATAAAATTTGTTGACTACAATATATAAAATTAATAGTTTAGCTGCATGAGAATCTATTTGACTGAGATAAATCGTGTCTGCATTAAAATTAAACTAGTTAGCCATGATTTGACAGATATTTTGATAGTCAATAGTATCAATCGAAGGTATTGTCAAAGCATCAGCATTTGACACTACCTACTGTCATCAGAATAATAGTTGTTTATCTCACAAGTGCCGAAAGTACGGAATAGCACAACGAGCGGTGATGCGGCGCGTCACCGATGACGGAGCGTCGTCGTCGCATGTGAGCAATTCGCGCTATGTAGTTTTCGGCAGGAGTGACAACAACGTTTTTTTGTGTTGCTTTTTGAGAAATACGTATTTAAAAAAAAATCAAAAATGGTTATATTTCGGTATAGAAAATGTTAGGTTGATACCACTTCTATGAAATGTCAAGTTTAAAAAGCTAATTCAAATTCTGACAGATTTATATTCGTTCATGACACTGTAGATGACATTCCATAGCGGTTCTCCGAGTGTGACAGCGTGGTGACAGCCATAGACATTTCTGTGGTGACAGCACAAAAAACTATTTGTCAAAACTATGTAGGTAGTTTCATATCAATGCAGATGCGACCGATCTCGATCAAATAGAATTTGCTCTTGCAGCTAAACTATTAATTTTACCAAAAAATGTCATAGGCATAAATTATTCAAAATTTCCTCTGCTTTAATTTATTATTTAACTATTTTGACGAACTTACAGAAATGGCGGCTCATCTGCAAAATCCTTGAAAAAGGCTTAGAATAAACTACCAGTTCCTTTGGACCCTTTTGAACCAAAACCTTTCCAAATTTTTTTCCAAAAGTTTAGTGATAAAACTTCTAAATATGAATTTTCGTCCCGACGCCTTTAGTAGTTTCTCCGGAATCGTCGTCACAAAAATCTGGTACACACATACGCACACACACACACACATACACACACACACACACAGACATTTTTTTGTACCTTGGTCAAAAATGTTCAGGGGACCCAAAAAGACATGTTTCCGCTAAAATCTCAATTTTTTTTTTCGGCATGATTACAATACTTTAGCATACTGCGTATGATGAAAATATTTTGAAATCATTTCAATTTTTTCGAATAAATAATATTGAAAACAGTTGGCCAAACCGATCTAAAAAATGAATTTTAAGTGAATTGCAACCAAAAATAGATTAGACAAGTGAAATTTGTTTAATCAAAAGTGAGTTTATTAGGTAAGATAGACAATAGGTATTAGATATATCGAAAAAAAAAATATATCTTAATTTCACAAAAAAAGCTGACTTTATAGCATAATTAGAAAAAAAGTTGAAAATGGATAATAATTGATTGTTTAAACAATAGGAAGAATTTTTTTAATGAATAATGTAAAATATTAAGTAGGAATAATTTGCCATTTCGCACTTAGAAAACAGAATTCAGATTGATTTTTGAGAAAAACTAATTATTTAAACAAATAGAATTACTTTAAACAAATGTAAGCTTACTGACAAATGTTTATAAACATTCCTCTAGATTTATAGTAATAATTTCTATAAGGAAAAAGAGACTGAAATGATTAGAAGCATCAATTATCTGAAGAATGTACATTTTTTCATTTAAGGGTAGTTTTCAGGGCACTATGGGGATGGGTTGGGGGGCGTCAAATCCATATGTATAATAGGTCAAATTCTTCCTTGGAAAGTCCTCTACAAATCCTTAATTAATCTTAAGTTTTCCCAAACCCCGAACAATTATTTGAAAAATAGCAAAAAAAGTCAAAATTTCAACAACAAAACAAAAGTGTCCACTTTTTTGGATTTGGAAACGATTTGAGGGGATCGCTGCATTCTATCATCCCAAAAATTTTTTAATTGCATTTTTGGTCCACCCTCATGGGCGAGTTAAATTTGGACATCTACCCCCCTTCCGATTTGAGCTGGATACGCCCATGGGTACGCTTACCATCTTTTCATGAGCAAAGTGTTTCAGAATATGACACTGCTAGTTCCCAATTATTTTATTCTACACAACAAATAAATCGGTTCGGTAATCATTACCCATCAGGAATCCATTCCTCAAACACTTCCAACTAATAAAACTCTAATTGCTTTCATGTTCTCCTCAAGATGACATACTGTTCTAATAGAGAAATGACGAAATGGTGTGCTAGAACATGCGTTTTCCTAGTAATTTAATAACAGTATCATTTATAACGAACTCAAGATGCGTGCGCCACTGCATAGAACGGCACAAAATAATAAATCTTGTAAAAGGAGTTGTTAATTATGGAACCGGCACTATGAGCGATTATGATCCTGACAAACGATTAATCTTTGTTATAGCCTCGTACAACGTATGACGGACACACCAGACAGACAACTTCCTATTTTCTATACCTAATATAAATATTTATTTCTGTATTCATGAGATGCGTTTGATCGCGATCATGACAATGTTGCATTTCGTGTTTATTATTATTGCAGATTGTTGCGGGGTCTTGACGCACCACTGCTCAGGAAGCCAGCTGATTTAACGGTACCTACCTACATCTGTTATGGGAAAGATCCTTGTTTAGGTACCTACTTAGTTGACCCTAGGTAGGTATATCAATGTTTCTTTGTAGATACCTATATAAAGACAAAAATTTTGAATAAATTCGTATTTGTATCCGATAAGAAAAGAAAGAAGAAATTTGTTAGTACCTATTGATATCCCAGAAAATTTTATTCTTTCTATGAGTTTCGTCTAAACTCTAAAGCAACGTCACGTTTAAAATTTGTGTACAGAGATAGCTAATGATATTATCAATGTACACAAATTTTGATAATTTTATCTATGGATATATACATGGGCGCCGTTACAACATGTTCCACGGGGGACAAGATTTTTTTTTTGTAACAAATGTGGCGTAGTGTGGATGACTATGCAATTAGGTAACTACCTAATATATTGTAGCGTTCAGTGGCGTAAATAGCAGGTGTGCGAGGTGTGCGGTGCACACGGGCCCACGAGCCAGGGGCCCATTGGAGCCGGCTGGGTTTATACCACCATAAGTCGCATAGAGAATTGAGTTTACTCCCTCGCGATATTAAGTCCGCTGGATTTAATTTTGTTGGGACATATCTCCAAATAGATTCATTTGATTTAGTTTGTATGTGACTTATTCGATTGGCCACAAATGGTTTTAAATTGGTTGGCTCCAAATGTATCCAATGTAAGACTATTGTGCTGTCGTACCATAAATGAACACTATGAAATTCTATTTTTAATGATTCCTTTACCTTCTGTAACAAATTTAACAATACAGCTCCGCATAATTCCATACGTGGTAGCGATATTGTTTTTAATGGTGCAACTCTGGATTTGGAACACAATAATCTAGTCATTACTTCTCCATGTGCATTTATGCTTCGCAAGTAGATACAACAGCCGTATGCCTTCTCGCTAGCATCAGAAAGTCCATGTAGTTGTATATTTAACTATGATTTGGCAGGGTTACTAATCCATGGTATTGCAATGACTATGATTCTAACTTAAATTGATTTATAAAAGTCTCCCATTTTGTAAATATTTCCATTGGTAAAGATTCATCCCAATCAATCTATGACATCCATATTTCTTGCATAACTAATTTGGCTTCTAAAACAACTGGACCGAGTAAACCTATTGGATCAAACAAACGTGCTATAGCTGCTAAAACGGATCGTTTAACAATCTTTCCAAAAACGCAATTTGACGGAATAATCAAAACAATCTCGACCTGAGTGCCATAGCAAACCTAACGTTTTAGAACTATCTGCATCAAATACAATAACGTCTTGTATTGTTTCATTTGGAAGATATAATGGAAAATTTGAGCTCTACTTATGGACAGGAAATCCATATTGGCTCAAAATGCGAGTAATGTCATGTTTAAGTTACAGAGTATTTTCTATTGAGCACCTGTCAGCAAATCATTCATGTAGAAATCCTTTAGGATAGCTCTACTTGCATCAGGAAATTCTTTTAGGTGGTCTATAGCTGTTTGGTGCAGTGATCTAACTGCTAAGAAAGAGGCTGGAGCGGTACCATAAGTTACAGTTTTTAAAGCAACTCACTCCAAGGGGTTTTCCGGGTTATCTCTCCAAACTATTTTCTGGTATTTATGATCTGCGGGACGAACGTTCACTTGTCGATACATTTTTTCTATACCTATCTCCAACTATAACAAATGCATGTATTCGAAATTTCAAGATAATTGAAATAAGATCTCTTTGTAGAATGGGTCCTACACACAATTTTTTCAATCTTTTAATTGTGTAATTGTAATTGTCTTATGTTGAATTAAATATACCTATTAATTCGGAAGTTATCCTCGCCATTATTTAACCTTAGGTCATCACACAATTCATTAAACTAACGTTTTATTTTCCGTACCCTTTACTTTCAAGTTTCATCTCTATATTCCACAATTTTGCTAAATTTGCTACTGTCGTTAACGCAGATTGAAAATCGTTTCTCAACTTGACCACATTGTCATACGCTGTCTGTAACGAATGAGCGGCCTTTTGTTAGTCGTAGTTTTTGGATTAAAATAATTTTGGAACCGCGTTTAATGATGACTAATTGTCTGAATAATTATATGATATACTGTTTTGAAGCATTCCATTTTCTTTTTCATACTTATTGCATCGTTTCGCTCAAACGTATAAAAAGTATTAAAAGTATTGTTAGTACATAGTCAAATCAGGGTTTAAGGGTTTCAAAGTAAAAAATAACCAAACGCAATAAACTAATATCCAATTTAAGAAAAATGCCTCCCTGTGTATTTTAATTTCAAATTATTTTTGAGGGTTTTAAGGTCGCTAAATCATATAATAAAAAAAAGACGCTTGTTGGCCAAACTTAGCATAGGCTTCCATGTCAGTGGGGGGCCCATTGTCTCTGTTCGCACACGGGCCCTCTCACTCTTAGTTACGCCACTGGTAGCGTTATCGTTTTGTGTTATTTGTTGTAACCGGCATTGAAAGTAGAAATTTTATTCTCTTTTGTTAGTTATAAAGCTTAAAATGAGACACAATAAACATGAACATAAAAAATATTAAAAAACAGCCCATAGGTATTGTTCTTTGAACTTAAATTACATTCACCCTGAAAAATCTCCGTTGCTTTTATGGTTGTGTCATTTTTTACTCATTATTTTATGATATTGGTTGTGACCCTTGTATGCTCGACAACTTGCCTATGCATATTAATATTTAGTGAATTGCAAGAAAATATGCTGCGTTCTATCGTTTATTACCTAATGAGTACCTAATTATAAAAAAAAATATTAAGAATTGTTTGTAGTTATATATTTCTTTCAGAATCATTCAACTCTTATCCCAGAATTTAAGATTTGGTCTAATTGTGAACCAATATTGTAGCATTTTATTAAGTAGGTACCTATAAATATGCTGGAGTAAGTATTCCTAATTTCCTATACGAATTTCCAGCTCGTGTTCATCGAGCAGTCTAATGTATACCTACCTATAGGTAATGAGCAATTGTCACCTTTCAATAAACACGATTATAGACTTTACAATGTTGTTCATTTTGTCTGTATTTTAAGGTTTAACATTTTACGCATTAATTCGAGTGGCAGCCAACTAATATTGTCGTCTTTCTACTGCTTACGATGACCATACGACCCAACAGTTCTTATAGAGAACTCATAAACAATGCGAAGGCAATATTAGTTGGAATTCACTCAGTTGTAAAGATTAGAGAAATGATTAAAACCAAAAATACAGGCACAAAATGAACACAATTGATACTTTAATCTATAATCGTGTCAATTGAACATCGCATAAAAAGTCTTAATAACAAATTGGTAAACGATAAACAGGCAAAAAGATTATTTTAACATTTAGCCACATTAACGAGAAACAATGACTAAATATGGAGAGAAGTTGACAAATTTGAATATCTTATCATAATATCATCGACAACGAAATACAAAATTGTTATTATTACTATTATACGTAAATACTTGAAACGCAACAGTACCTACTAAGTCATCTAGTTAACAGTGTTTTTTGTTATAACTATAAGCTATAGGTACCTGTAGGAAATCCGTATACAGATCCGTACAGACTATAGTTGACAAACTATTGAATGAACTCATGTCCGAAATGTATTGTTTGAACGCTGGAGAGAGGCGAAAGATGGAACCAATTTTACAAATAACATAGGGAAAATAGTGTCTTGTATCATAGGATGGCACTTATAAAACCAAATAACATTTGTCTGACTTTTCTTTATTCTTTAACGTCTTTGAAAGGAGTTACCTATAATGAGAACCGTTTTGTAATTTTGGTACCTACCAAATTTAGGCAATTCGGGTTATTTTTAATTATTTTTTAGAGACGTTAAACAAGTAAAGTTTCACATACAAATGATATTTGAGATAAAAAGCTCAGCAACAAGGTGCGAAGTAATGATAGGTACCTACCTACCTAATAAGTATGATTAAATAATAGCCTAAACATCAGTCATTTTGGACTACCTACTGCACAAAACCGTAAAGTTGGCACAATTTATCTTGTGACTCCTTCGCGCGACGAAAACTGGAGATAAGGAATCTAATGAAACAGACATTGGTATGACGATTGTAATCGGGATACTCACCATTAGGATACAAATGCTGTGTGTGCCCCTCGAAAAAGTAATTTCCGGGCCTCGAACAGTGCCCAGCATTGGCTTGCTATACGATATAGGTAGGTACCTACTGTGGTACCTATGTAAAATGACAGTAGTAGTTTTTTTTTAATTCATGGCGTGGGGCATGCGCTCACACTTCACCGAATAGTTTGATAGGTAATACCTAGTTTGGTTCAAAATCCAGGGGGAAGGCAAGCGCCCCCGCCCCCCTGCCCATATGTAACGGCGCCCCTGGATATATACCTACTTACCTACACAGAGAGAAAAGATTTCTTGTTTCAAAGAAATGTATTTGTTTGAATTTATTCTTTTGGGTCAAAACATATTTCTTTGACGCCAACAATATTTACTTCATTGAATACACTAGTTTATTTGCTTGCAGAGATTAATTTATTTGAAATATTTATTTAATTGGAATAAATATATATGGATACAAACAAAAATTACTTTCCTTTAAACTTTAAAGTAATATTTTAGTTTTGATTTTAAAAAAACGTTTCTTTACACCAATGAAATATAATTTTGATTCTAACATATAAATTTGTATATAAGGAGAGATTTATTTCGCTTAAAGTAATATTTTGTCTTTGGCTTAAAAATAGGTTTACTTCCGCCAAAGAAATCATATTTTGATTAAAATAAATACCTATATTTTTACACAAGAAGATATTTATTTCCTTCAAAGTAATATTTTTGTTTTGGCTTTAAAATAGGTTTCCTTCCACCAAAAAAATCATATTTTGATTCAAATAAATATATTTTTAATGTCATCCAACTGTATTGTTAGATGGCGCTGTAAACTCTCTCCTCGCACTTCGTACATATCGAGAGTAGGTATAAAGCCGCGTGATCGACAGTATATAGAACTTATAGAGTACAGTGCCTGCAGGTTCAAAGTTGCGATTACAAATCAGAGTACACTTTACTAACGTAACCTTGACTATATGTTGGGTTGGGAAGACCAAGCACTGGTCGAGGATGTGCGACATCCCAAAAAGAAGGTGACACATGGCGAGTCTTCCGAAAAATTCTTGTCTATTAATTCCTTCAACAAATTAATAATTTTAAGCATTTTAACTCGACCAACAATTTTGATAATTAAAAAAAATGTAATTCTTTCACTCAACACAATCATAATTATTTGAAGTAAATAAATCTCATTTCTTATAATACACAAATTGCAAACTTTTTAACTGGAAACATAAGTTGTTTGACGCAAATCAATGTTCTTTCTACCAAACAAATATTTCAAATAAATGCGTTTTTACCCGCAAATAAATATTTCTTTGCCTCTATTGAAACAACAAATTTCTTTGAGTCAATGCATATTTATTTGAATCAAACAAAAATTTCTCTCTGTGTAGGTAGGTAGGTATTACTTACGGGGTAGAGCAGTTTATAAAGTATAAACCTGAGGAAGGTCCTTGAACCCAAGTGTCGATACCTTACTTAAAATTGAAAAATAACTGCACACGGTAGGTAGGTACCTACCTATATTGTCAAAACGTGAGAAAATTATATGCTTGCGGCTAGTGCTTTAAATGAAAATTAATATTTACTTGGCTTTAAACATTTATTTCATTTAAGAAGTCTCATACTTTAATCAAATCACTTTATTCTCAACTTGAGAAAATAGCTAGGTAGGTAGGCACTCGCGTAACTAGGAGTCAGTGGGCCCGTGTGCGAACAGAAACAATGGCCCCCCACTTTATTTAATATATTGAAACCCTTAAACCCTTATTTGACTGCCCACTAAGACTTTTATACTTTATGCAGTATGTCTCACGGAACGTTGGATTGTATGAGTACTTTTCTTATTATTGCAGAGAAAGTCGGTTAAATGGACAAAGTAGTGTATATTTATGTGCTTTTTCATAATCTGTTCAGAAAACAGTTGAATTCCAAATTTTTTGGTTTTTTCAAAATAGCTTGGAAAGCAGTCTTGAAAGTTATTTTCTCTATTGTTAGAATTAAAAGTTTATTGTTTGTGTTTGTAGATCTTAATAAAATTGTATTATTACTAATATTTTTTGTTCTTTATGTAACAATAAATATATGGTATCGAGTTTAGGTTGGTATCCGTGGAGGCCTGCGTATCTACTTTTTGAAATGCTCGACTTCATTTATTTACGTTATGCTAGCATCTTATTGCAGCCCAGGGGCCCAGAAACTGCTCAGATCTCTTTTTTAGCCCGAAATCGTATCCCGCGCTCAGAGGGGCTATCAGTTAATTTTTAGAACAATTATGACAAATGCCAACATATCGTCAACTTAAAAAAAGTCACTAACTATAATTTTTACAATTTATTGAAACAGGAATTAATAGTAGCCATATACTTATAAATGTGAATCTTATACGAGGAGGCGATGACTAAGTGTTCTAATGTGGTCGATAAATTTCTCAATTTTTTCGTCAGGAATATGAGTGTTCTAAGTTGTCTAAAATGCATTAAATCTCTAGAAAATTACATTATATTTACTGGTATTCCTTCTTAAAGTCAGGTTTTCGTAATTATTAGATTTTAGTTAGTGACTTTACCTTTCAGCCGACGATCTCATATTTTTCGCGAGACCTCCCAAACACCCGGCCGGCCCCAATGGGCCCCCTGGCTCGTGGGCCCGTGTGCGCCGCACACCTCGCACACCTGCTATTTACGCCACTGTAGGTAGGTATACTTGCGGTATAGCAAACTAATCATTGACGTACATGGAAGAACATTGCTTTGAGTGAAGTAGGTAGGTAATTTATTTTTCTGTGTGTGAAAACAAAATAGTTACGTTCGTAGGAGATAGATACTTATATAGGTAGGTACCTATTCCTCGTGGGCTACAAAACAATTGGCAAATGAGCTAATAACCGTCCGGTTTTGTGCCGGAGAGTCCGGTTTTCGAATGCGTTGTCAGGTGTCCGGTTGAAGGTCCTAACCGGATGTCCGGTTTTCAGATACCTACCTACCAATGTGAGCAAATTGATGATTTGTTCGAACTGATTATACCCCTAAAATACTTGGGGGTGATAATCACTGCTCCACTACCTGTAAACCATTTCTAATAATTAGTAATTAAACAGGATGATTTATACCTACATCGTGTTAAAAGTTGAATTCCACATACAAAACGCATTTTAAGTAGATAATAATGAAAGAGTTATTTGTTGCTTCATTTCCGAGTTATATGATGTTTTGACTGCGGCTGTTATTACCTATCCAAAAGCCGGTAGCTGTGTTGTCAGATTGACTGTTTTAACAGTATGTATTAGATTTATAGTCATCTAGTATTTGATGTCATCTACTGGTCTCCTGGTTTAGTACTAATATGTAGGTACCTACCTATTTTAACGATTAAATGTCTAAATTATGGAAATAACAAAAAGTAGATAGGTACTAGGTACCTACTGTGCACTCATCAAGTGTTTCAGGTTTAACTGCACGGAATTTGTTAAGCAATTTGTTGGATTTATTACGCTACCCCCATGTTTATAAAACGATGAAACTACCGGTTTTGTCCGGTTGTTTTTTTTTTTCGCAAAGGCCAAATGTAGGTAGGTGCCTATGTCAGATTACTCTACTTTTTTGACATTACAATATTTCCGCGTTTTATGTTAGGCAGCTCCATCTATTGCCAATAATCTCAAACGCCCATTCATTCACACTTCATAGGTACATTCTCCAACCTTCAAATTCCGAATCTACAACCACCCAGGTTTACCCCTGCCATTATCCCTTTCCCTACCTTCCGAGCAAAGTAGCTACACCGCCGAGACAACGAACAAAACCCCAATTACACCTGTCACCATCAAACAACCTCCTCGGACGCACCACCAGAAGACATTTACTTTTCAAATTGGACTTGCGACTTTACACGGCGACTAGATCGCGCGAAAAAAGTATTGACGCGTCATAAACAATCGACTGACGGCCAATAGGAAGCCGCCCGCGTCACCCATAGTCGCGCACGATTGGTCACGAGTGTCTCTTGTCGAGTAGGCGTGGCTTAGTGATCCTGCGCACCACCCAAACAGGGCGTCGCTATCGCAGCATCCCTGGTACGAACTGTCAGAGAGGGCAGAGTGCTTTGGACGTTTCGCCGACGGATAGAAGAGTGACTTGGAAGTATTCGAAGTGCCGAGGTTCGGATAGTTTTAGAGGTCGTAGTGTGCCGTGTTTTGTTAATTCTACAGTGTTTGTTGTATTTGGTCTTCGTGTACGTTTTGTTGGTGGTGCAGATTTTTGACGCAAGGTAATTAGCATGCTATAAGTATGTCTTGTGAGTTACATATATATCGCGTGATCCGTAAATTTGTTGGCAGAGATTTATGTAATCTGTCATTGGTCCGGCTTAGTTTTCTTTGTATTTTTTTTTATTTGTGGTTGTCTCGATTCATTATGAACACATTTTAATCAGTTTGACTCTACATTTTTGTTTTCTTCTCTGGAATTTCGATGTGTTTTTCCAAAAATATACCTCTAATGTTTAATTTTTGATTAATTATATTAGATAATTATATTGTTTATTTATATTTTGATTATACAATTTTAATCAGATTGATGCTACATGATAAAGCACCAAAATACGATTCAAATAACGTTTACACGGCGGCTCTAGTATCAATCATCGGACGCGGTTTTATAGTACCTACATTTTACGGTACTTATTGGTAATGAATATATTAACCATTGTGTTGTCCTGGACTCTAAACGTTTTATTACAAATTGTTCGAGTAATTCCGTGCAAGTAAAGGTTCTATCTTTATCATTTCATGTTTAATTAAAATTAATAATTAAGAACAAAATTAATACTTATGTACCTAGGTATAGTTATAAAATTATTTCAATAGGTACTTACCTACTTCTTAATTATTAGTTGCGATTATCGCCACTGGTAATAACCTGGGTAGGTAGGTAAGTATAGTATAATTTAATATCCTATTCGAAATTAGAATTTTATAGTTATAACAGTTCTATTGACAATAATAGCCAATCAATATTGGTTCGTAATTTTGTAATATTTATTTTTAATTTACAAACACGTAGGTACCTACCTATATAAACCCCGTTATGAACTTAATGTGCCATCTGTTGACGAACGTAGAAAGTTTTCCCATATTCGCTCTATACCACATACCGAAGTAAATTAAATATGATACCTACGATAGATACCTACGTTAGAAAACAGCATTGTGGACATATAATATGATGCTTTGTCTGGTAATACGAGGGCCATGGTAAGAAGTTATGTCAGTTAGAAACACGTAGGTATACCTATCGTTATGAACGTATAGTGCCATCTGTTGACTAACGTAGAAAGTTTTCCCATATTCGCTCTACAGAAGCGAATTAAATATGAATACTTATTTTATTTTTTACTTTTTATTTTTTACTTATTTATTTATAATTTAAGTACGTAGATCAGTGGCGTAGCTACATATTCCGCGCCCTGGAGCAAGAAAAATCTGTTTTCAAATACTTTGGACGCGGAAAGGATTACCCAGCATATAAATAACGTTATATCTACAATATACGTGCTTTTGACGTATTTTCAGACGCATAACTTGAGAACGCCATTTCATACTTAAAGGTTGTATACACATGTTATATAGAGAATTAAATTAACAGATCTAGAAGTTTCCTAAAAAAATCCATTGTTGCCCGATCAATAAAAAATCCAATGCGCTCAACTATGACCGTGAATAACTCGCAGCTCAAAACCGATATCGATGGGAACTTTTTACACGTTATGTCAAATGCATACTTAACTGACAATCTGGGTTTGAATTTTTCCGAAGTGAATTATTTGTTTAATTTCACTGGGTTAAGACGCGATAGTCTACTATTCCCGTGTATGTGCTTGTAATGTAAATAATCAAATTTTATGGTCTATAATTTCTTCTATTTTAGTTTTTGTAATTATTAATCTGAAAATTTAAAAAATTCTAATATCTACAATTAATATTTACAACCGGAATACACAAACGGATTAAAATAAAATTATCATTCAATTAATAACATAACTTACAACCTTGAAAATATCTTCACAGTTCAGGTCAAGGTTGGTTGAGATGTCACAGTAGGGTAGACTGGGTACGGTTGTGCCAAATTTCATATGACCGCCCATTATTTTGTTACTATGCTAGTTAGCTGGAAAACATAAGTGTTTTATAGTAAAGGGTACATTTGTCTATATATGAATACTAAAAGTTTCGACCTATGTACAATGCTTAGCTCATATGAGAAAATTAGAGAAAAAAGGAAAAATTGTCACAACCGACCACAACCCAGGAGTGGTTGTGACAGTGCTTGGGGTCGGTAGTGACAGGTTTAAAAAAGCACCAAACTAGCCTAAAATCACTTTTATTGCAAGTAATATCTAGCATAGTGCAACATATTCTTCTTCTGGAAAAATTTTACATTTCTGTAACATCAGCAATATAATCTGGTTATACGTTAATCGCTTGAACTAATAAGGTACTGTAGTATCTACAGTTATTGTAAATATTCATATTAGAATCAGTCAAAAAGTTAACTGAATATTTCTAATTACACATTATGGTAACTGTGTCAAAATACAAAACAAATTATAATAATGTTATATCAAAATTAGTGAAACAAAAACTGAAAAAATCTCCTGCAAGAAAAAAATAAGGATTTGTGTAATGACACACAACATCAAAAAACACGAGAAGGTTGATTAAAGTTCAAAAGACAAAAAAAAGATAGAGATCTAGTAAACTCATCACCGTTATGACTCAGACTCAGACACAAACGTAATGGCGACTACCACCTGCGCACTCAAAGTGGGACCAGGGAGTCTACTCTCGTCATCTTTTTGAAGCGAATGCGAGACTTTTCGAATGGAGTGGGGATATCACCGGTTGCCCTCTGTTTGGTACGTATCTATGAGCAAGTTTGCTTGTTGCTAAGAACAATAACATACGCGCCACGCCCATACGTTCCCATAAGTTTGATTGAAAGGTATAGGCGTGGCGCGTGCGTTATTGTTCTTAGCAACAAGAAAACTTGCTCATAGATACGTACCGGAGGGCAACCGGTGATATCCCCACTCCATTAGAAAAGTCTCGCATTCGCTTCAAAAAGATCACGAGAGTAGACTCCCAGAGCTCACACTTTCCTTGGCATTGGATCCATTTTTCCCCAGTTTTGCTTTCAGAATATGCGTCTAAACAAGCAAGACATAAATAGTCTTCGTCCGATGACGGCGGTGATGTATTCCTTTTCTTTGCTTTCTTTTGGCCCTTTCTATTGTTGCCTCCTTTTGGTTCAGAAAGATCTTTCCTTCAATCGATTTTCTTTTTTTTCATGTTCTTGTCTGACCGCCTCTATTTTATGCGTGTCTGTATAAATGGTTGACTTTTTGTTTCTGGACAACTGCTGTTCTTGCTCCTCAGAGAATACTTTATTATGAGCAACATACCCCGTTCTGATGTTCTCTTTATTGCGATCTACCGCGGCTCCATCGCATTTTCGAATGTATCGTAGCAAAAACATGCCTTTAACTTCGTGCATTTCCGCAGCTCTCCGTAAGGGCACGGACACACACCGAGCGCGGATACAGCCCAGTGGAAAGCGAAGCGTAAAAGGTTTCGACCCATTTTTTTGTATGTTCGAGCGTGTCGGAACCTTTTATGCTTCGCTTTCCGCTGCGCTATACCCTCGATGTGTGTCAGTGCCCTTAGGAAGACCCGCGTTTCACTTCGCTGTAAGCAAATTCATATTTTTTTATGTCACACTGCCCTCATTCTGTGATTCTGTCTTCCTCAAGCGTTTCCTTGGCATCTAAAAACAAACATACAAAAATTACGTATGTCACAACCGTACCCAGAAAATATGTCACAACTGTACCCAACGCACTCCTTCGCATATAAACAATCACTATGACAACACAAAATAATCTACGTTCAAAGTAATCACTGCTATTTAACTAGTAATGTTTAACTTATAACGAGAAAGAACACTCAGAGCTCCATCTGTACATATGTAACAAAAACTACTAAAAGAAATCTAATAAAAATACTTACTTTTGACAGTTAAAAGTAATGTAGACCTCTGATAGCGTTAATGTCGTGGGATAACTGACACAACACTGTCAAACACGTTCAGACGAGCACGCTGTCTCTCTCTCCCCTAGCACCACTACGTTATTCGTCATAGTTTCTCTAATATGGCGACTGTCACAACCGTACCCTGGCACAAACGTACCCAGTCTACCCTACGCTTTTCTAACACGATTCAACTGATGTTTAGGGACATTTTTCAAGTTTCTCAGAGATTTTTTTTCTTTTCGTCATAATTAGGTATTTGGAAGAAAGCGTTTTAGGCAATTGAAACTTTGACCTGGCACTAAAATTTTGGGATTGACAATTTCTTTCTTTTACAATAAGTAACATTAGGTCTAGGTACACACTAATTTGGTAAAATAATAGCAGTCATTTAAACTGAACAATATACTACAATAGTACTTAAAAAAACGAACATTTACCGAAGTCAAATGTATACATGGTGTTATATCGTAGGGTTGTAACGGAATTCCGCATCCGCTTCCGCAACTGCGGAACTTTCGCATATTTTTCCACTTCCGCTTCCGCATCCGCACTTTTATAAACGCATCTATTGCGGAAGGTAGGGATGCCGACCGTTCGTATCGCCGCCACCGGTACCGACAAAGAACATAAGAGAATTCCGTTAGCGATTATGTTTGATATAGGTACCTATAACTAGATACCTAAACCGTTAAGGTACGTACACACATGCTTATTAGTAGCACGAGAGCATGCTCAAAAATCAACAGTCATTTGATTTTCGAGCATGCTATTACCTGCGGTGTGGTGGAAGGGGGCATGTAGCATGCTTATTGAGGGAGCATGCTATTTTTTTGTTGTTGCCGTGAGCGTTGGCTGAGGGTTGGGGTGCCCTAGCACTGCAGCCATGTGGCTTGTTGTACTGCCGCCGCCCAGGTAGTTAATCGAAGATCTTCGTCCAGTTAATAAGGCTGAGGAGTCTTCCGATTAAATTTTCTTTTGGGAAGTTGGTTGAGGGGTTTCCTCTTCCAAGGTTTGCTTCCCTCCAGGAGGTCAATGCTAAGCATTCGAATAGAACATGAGAGGCGTCTTCCTCCTCTTCGTTGCAGAGTCTGCACACAGGTTCTTCTTTCAGAATTTGTAGGGTGTGTCCAGTCCAGTCACCATCCTTAGGTTATTCCTACTGAGTTTGATCACCTCAGCGGCTATATGTCTTGAGGGTTTTTTCAACAGTATCTTACTATGTCTGTGCCCTGTCAAGTTTTCCCAGCGTTCGATGTGTTTCCTGATAGCCCACTCTCGCACGTCTGATTTGATCACACACTTTGATATGCCTATCATTGGTTCCGGTCCAATGCATGGTCTACTTGATCCCTTTTTAGCCAGTTTGTCGGCTTTTTCATTGCCTCTCTCCCCTTTATGTCCTGGTACCACTGTAGGGTTACAGTGTTTGTTTCTGCCAGTCTTGTTAGGTTTTGGAGGCATTCCCAGGTGATTCTGGATTGGATTTTGTAGCTGTTCAGCGCCGTAAGGGCTGCTTGGCTGTCGGAGTATATTAGGATGTTTTGCCTTTTGTACCTCCTTTTTAAGTTTTCCAATGCGCATTGGTTTATCGCAAAGATCTCGGTCTAGTATGCTGTTGCCAGCGCCCCCAAGGTGAGACTTATCTCACATCTGGGGGATAGACTGTATACTGTATATCCCTGCGCCCGGTGCATCTACCCTTTTGGACCCGTCTGCACACAGAGAAAGGAATGCTCAATTCAAATAAAATTGCTTTGCATCAAAACAACGGTTGATTTCCATATCCACAAAATAACTATCCACTTCAACCAAGACAATATTTTCTCAGTACAAATGTGTTAAGTGCTTCGTTCGAGATAAAATTAGTTGCAACGAGTAAACTATTGACTTGCACCAAATAGTCATCAACTCGAAAGGACTATAATGTTGTTTTGAATGAAACTTTGTAGTATTATTTCAAATATTTTAACATTTGGACCAAACTAATATTGTTTTAATGCAACCATATGATGTCTTAAAGAGAGCAATAGAGCTATCGGAATAAGTAATAGGTTATTTTGCTTGGAAGAACCAAT
Source organism: Melinopterus prodromus (assembly GCA_964023965.1). Lineage (NCBI taxonomy): Eukaryota > Metazoa > Arthropoda > Insecta > Coleoptera > Scarabaeidae > Melinopterus > Melinopterus prodromus. The sequence goes on from OZ030390.1 coordinate 67,759,849, forward strand.
GTTTCAGAGAAACATTTGTAATTTTGGTTCAACACCTTTAGTGTTCTGAATAGAGTATTTTGTTCTCAAAGCAAGTAACTGTCATTTTAAACGAACTGCGTTAAAAATTCAAAGCAAGTAATAGTAATTTACATTCAACATAATATATTGATTTGAAGTGAATGTTTTTGTTGTTTTGTTAAAACTATCTACCGCTGCTGCAAAGGTTACATAAAAAAATAAGTCTATCAAAACAAATGCAGAAAGAACTACACGATTATAATAGCACATTACTTTCATATTTACTAGCAAGAATAATTCTTCTGGCTGACAAATCTAATCAAAACATAATATGTGGTATTACATCAAAGTTCGTTAAGCAATTATTTTGTAAGACATATTTTTTTAGTCATGTAGCGAAGACAATGGGAAAAAAGGTTCATATATACCAATACATTATTTTATTATAAAAATAAAAATACATGTCAAACAAGTAGGTGTCATACTGATATAAACCCAATAACTTGTTATAAAAGAAAAAAAATACATTTAAAATACAATCAAAAATACAAAAAAATGTCATCCTGATACAGTAATTAGTACAGTTAAGAGCTAAGCAGTCAACAAAACTTGATGGGCCTTTCTGCAACTGGCCATTATAATACGGTTTCTCACCTTAGATCTCCGATCTCCAATAGCCGGAATTAGTTCTTTTATCTCTTCTTCTGTAAGTTTTGTTATGTTTTGCACAGTTATTTTATGGTCTGCAAACATAGAATGCACATAGTGTATTAACATTCGCATAAAAAGTAGATATACGCATATACTTACTGTCAAATATCGTTTTAAGATGATCTGATGAAATTGAAAAATCATCCACGCTGTCCATTATCACATGTAAAACTGCAGATACAATCAAGCGTATATCAAAGCGACACTGCTTACCACTATAACCAATATATTTGCATGGAGTTAACGTTGTGAGTGAGAATGGAGAATGTAGTCCTCATATACTGCGTATCTAAAAACTGTCGCCGTTCTACGTCGCGTCACTATGGTGCCACAAACCGCGCAAACTCTTAAGTTTTCCGCACAATGAAACCACCCGATATTTTAAACTAAGCATTTGGTTACTTGGTTCACACAAAACGTCTCTTGCATCAACCAACTAATTTTACTTCTTTTGAACACCATATTTTACATATATGATCTTGTTTCAATGCAATAGTTGTTTTCATTGGAATATATTGAATTGTTCAATGCAACACACTATATTCTTAAAAGAACTCATAAGAACTTTTAAAATTATCCAATGTAGTTTTACTTGGAAACAAAATGTTGTCGCTTCAAAGGAGAAATTTGTGAGTTTTGATTCAAAAAGCTCATCTAAATTGAAAACTTTACTGATTTGTTCGGAGTAAATTTCGGCAAGACAACGAATGTCTTAAACATTTCTCTGTGTGTGTGTACCAGGTCAGGGTTCCTGGCTTTTTTGTGTTTTCTCCTTGTTCCCTTCCAATTTTTATTTGGAAGGTCTTATCCAGGGAGTATTGTGGTGTCATGCAATCGCCATCGAGCATGCTTAAAACTAACAATGTTATTACTAGCAAATGTGAACAGCTGACGGAATTTTTATTTTTTAGTCTTGTTTGCAACGCTTTTAAGTTTGGTGGCGGAATGGCAAAAAAATTTTGTTGTTTTTTTAAAATAACATACAGTTCCATGAGTCGTTGTACACCACACGAAAATAAGTATGTTAATTTTGTAGGTTTTAAATTTCCCAATTTTCTACTGTAAATTTTTTTGTAATGTGATATTGTTTTTGTATTACTATAATAAATGTTCTTTTTACTTCCGCTTCCGCTTTCAGTTCCGCTTCCGCGGAAATTGACTATTTGGCTTCCGCATCCGCATCCGCTTCCGCAAAGATCACTACCGTTACAACCCTCGCTATATGTATAAACACAACGCATCAATCTATAAATTATGATAATTAGGTCAAGATCACAAAACATTTAGGTGCTTAGAATTTTATTTAGAAATTCTGGCAATTTTTTACACAATAGCTTTTTATTTTTCTTCGTATTTTGCGCCCCCTCTACTCGTGCGGCTGGAGCTGTTTGCTCCCACTGCTCCCCGTAGCTACGCCACTGAGGTAGATACTACTTCGATACAAAACCGCATTGTGGACATACGATGCTTTGTCTAGTAATCCGAGTGCCATGGTAAAAAGGCATGTCAATGAGACTACATAGGTATAGGTACCTAATTTTAGCAGTTGAAGCAGTATTAATTGTTTGCAGTTAAAATTTACAATTTGTATAAGGATCGAGATGCAGTGTCAAATCATATGTGTCGCAGCGTTTTGGGCAGGGAGGAATATGAGGAGACCGCACTCTATATACAAAATCTGACCCAAATCACTTTAATGACTGTAATAAACATCAGAATAATACAGTCTGTTACTATTGGCCGGGTGCACATGCAACAAGCCCATCTGTCTTACCACAGGACATGTCTAATATCAACTACCCACGTTGTAGTTCCCTGTAATGTGTCGAATAAAGTTGTTGTTGTACGTAAATTGGTAGAAGCAAGTAGTGTGTTAGTTGTGGTTTGTAGTAAAACTAAACCGCGTTTTCTTTCGTTATTCTGAAGAGTTTTAATAAGAAATAACAAGGTCGATCACAGCGCGTTTGCGTGCAGAATGGAGAAAACTTCTCGCGCCGGGATTCATATTCCGCCACGGGCATCCAAATCGTTTCTCAGTCCCCCCCCATACTGTGCACAGGGTCAATAGTTACGTTATTCTCTAAATTTTATAGAATCATACGACGAACTTTCTTCTATGCAAAAGAACGAATGACGCCATTATAGTCAATTGACTTCATTATTTCTGACTATCTACATTGGAGAGAGTGATGTAGTAAAAATGTTTATGATAATATTATTTTCGATAAAGCATTTTGATAAGGCAAGCCAGGCTTTTGAGATTATGAAAAGATTCCGTCACCGGGGCCCCTAGGCTGGCTGGGCCCCTAGGCCGGGGCCTTGTAGGTCTAGGCAGAAATCCGGCACTGTTCGCACATTCTCGATCGGTATAGTAAAGTCAGACAACGCAGTACCTACTATCACAGCAGTGGTGTAGTAAGGGTTTGCGGGGTGCGGTAGGGGTGGGTTTACCAATTCATAGTCAGCCTAAATTCTTAAACAAAAAAGTTATTTTCTCGTTGCCTTGGCAAATGGACGAATGTGTTTATCTGTTTAGAACGGCACCCTGATTGAATATATCACACAACTAATTTCAATGATGACGTCATTTCCGGAAAAACAGGAAGCCATACTAACATCAAAATTCGATTCGTCACTGAACGACGTCAACTGAACGGCAGGCTTTTACAAATCTATTAAATGGGTACCGAAGATCAGGCCGTTTTGTGGGGAGAGAGTTTACAGCTCCATCTCACGATACAGTTGGATGAGATATTCACACTAACAATACATTACATTTATATGAAGTGATTTCATTGATGGAAGTAACCTACTTTAAAGGACAGATATCACTGCTTGTATTTATACAAATACATATATGCTGCACTCTAAAGGTAAAGGTAAATTGTGAAAAAGTTGAGTTACCCATTGGTGGTTTTCTACTTTAAAAGATATATTTTCATATATGTATTATTTGTTTTGTTTTATTCATATTTCCTATGTGCAATGTTTTTCGAACTCATTTATATTGAAAATGTGGAATTTCCATAGCCTAAAAACTATGAATTTGTAATTAAGCCCGAAAAAAGCCCGTTTGGGTAAATACATAATCACAGCGTTCATTTGCGCATTTTTGTGGGTGTGTGTGTGTGTGTGAGCATGTGTGTGTATGTATGCATATATATTTATATGTATGTATGTATCAGTCAATCGTGTATATTCTATGTAGATTTTTATTCTTTTTTTTTCGGAAACATCGGAAATTATTGTTATTATTTAAGTCATTTTCCGTTTTCTGTGGATCAATTCGGGAAAGAGAATTACTCAAGATGGTCATTATATTTTTTTTTGTTTTGTTTCATTTAACTTATGTAGGATTAAGTGCGAATAGTGGGTTAAGTTGAGCAGGCTACGTGTGTATGTAGACTATGTAGACCTGGCCTTCGCCCTAAAATTTATCAATTGTGTTAATGAATGTTTCTCTCTTTTCTTATTTAATAAAGGCATTTATTATTATTATTATTAGGTATTATTATTTGTCTCTGAGGAAGCTAACAGTATACGGTTAGGATAAAATAGTATAAACAAGAACACCCATCAACTCATGCATTTAATCACAGGGCAATATATTTTCCTATGTGTATTACATTGTTGACGTATTTATTGCAACTGAATATAAATTAATGAAGGCCATATGTTTAATGCTTGTGACGGACCACGTGTTTGTAGTTTTAAAATGCTTCAAATAGCAAAATTAACGTTTTGCACCCATAACTCATCTGCATTTGATTTATTTCGTTGTCATGGAACTTATATGGAAAATATTTACGTAAACAAAGTCACCGCCTGAGATAAGTGCGGAGGGTGCCGTTTTACAGAATCACGCAGTGTACTAGATTTGACTAAATTTTACTTGTAAATTCTTCAGATACATTTGGCGTAAATACAGTTCAACGAAAATTTCAATTAAACCACACTAATTTTAATCGGCTAATTTATCTCTAGTTTTATTTATTACGCAAACACTTTACTAATTGCAAGTTACAAGCACTTAGATCCAATTAAATAATTAAAGTTGTTACCGGGTAGTAAGTAGTAACGACATCTAGCGGAGAGATGCAATTTTATTATGAGAGCGCTTTCCAATAAATTGTGTATGTGGACGCGATTAAAAAGTTTTAAATTGGTGCAATCACTGAAAACTGCAATTTAAGTGATGTTAATGCAAGTTTTTTATTTGCGCAAGGATTCATTACTACATTAAATAGTTTTATGGCTTCGTAAAATAATATCTCAATATGTTTTTGTTTTGATTTTCGTTTGGCTGTAATTACACCCGCCTATTAATATCGTATTCTTTTACTTTATTTCTTTCATAATTTCATAATATACACAGTATGTTACACTTTTAGCTGATACACCTCAATAACTCAATAACTTTTATTTAAACAACAATCAATTTGAATTTTAATCTTAATGTGAATATGCATCTGTCTGTGGATGTAGATATTTATATCTAAGTAGTAACAGCCAACTATGGATTCAATATAAAGTACTGTTTCAAATAATGTCATATGGGGATTACGATAGAGGCAGAATCAGCATCAAAGACTAAGTACAAATTATGAGATATGTAACAAACAATATGTATTGTGGAAAATATTTCGAGTGCGCTGTTTGAGTACAAAAGGCGACAGAAAAATTAGTTATTGCGCATTTATAATTCGATGCAGAGTAAGCGCAATCATATTGCGTGATATTACCTTATAAATTAAAGTGATATTTATGTGGATCGTATCATCTTTCTAGGTCGACTTCTTCTACAACATCTTATTGCTCTATGTTAATTTCCTGATAAATTCAATTTATATAGCTTTATATACCAATCCCACACATTTTATATCATTTTCTACAGAAATATAATAATTGCGCAATAATACTTGCTATATAAGAGACTGTGGCCTAGAGGTAGATCAGTCTGAGGGTCGTGAGTTTTAATCTTACGACCTGCTTCCAGAGTGAAGCGTTTTAGGTGGTTTTCCTCACTCCACGCTACAATGCTGGAAGCCAAACAAAAGAAAAATCGTAGAACAAACATTCAATACCTTACTATTCTGGGGTGTGTGCGGATTCATATATGTACTCCGCTCGCAACCTGTTCCAAAAAACTGCGCCAAAAACTCACAATCTGTTTAGCTGTGAACAAAACCATTAGCTCGGAGCTTCTCGGGGCTAGGTTCAGGCGCTATAAATTCACAAACATTGCGCTTTTTCACATTTTATATACACACAAAGAAATGGCTGTCTAATGTTAAGAAAATGACATTCTTAACATAATTTGTTTGTTTTAAAATAACACATACTTTGTAATAAGAATATTTCTTTATAGTAAAACAACTTAAATATTTGCTTTAATAAAACGATTGTTTTAATTTAAGAAAGACGTTGTTTAGAAAATAATATGAAGGATGCCGATAGATGGAGCTTTAGTTTCTCCTCGTAAGAAGGATCTCCTAGAGCAGTGGTGTAAAATTCTTATGGTCGCGGGCCACAAAATTCTGTGCCAAACTTCGGCAGGCCGCATACAAAAGAACAAACTCAACAAAAGTTGTTAACTGGTAATACAGTTTTTTGTCTTATTTGAATTTTGATTTTAAATTAAAATATAATAACATTGTTCCCTAGATCTTTTGTTTTTCTGGAAACTTGGCATCACGTTTTTATAATGCGATTATGATATTTTGAAAATTAAGAATTGGAAAACATTGCACAACCACGACTAGGCATTTTAGTAACATTTGCTACCGTGTAATTCGTGTTAATTAATACCATGTTAGATCATTTTCATTAGGCTAAATAAATTAAAACTAAATACAGAAAAACCTACATTATTGGATTTCTTTGTTTGAAATTTAGAAATACCTAAAAGCTTTATTTACAAATTTTCATAAACATTAAAAAATGATGTTAATTGTTAACATTTTTCTGAAAATGGTACAAAATAGCTTATAATATTGACTACCCCTTCACATGTTTAAAGACAACTGCTGTAGTACGCTTTTAATCTTAAACCCCCACTCAATTGATATTTACAAAGATATAGGTATTAAGAAAATTTAAATTGTTAACATTAACATTTTGTTGTCAAAAGTTTAGACTAATTATTCCTCCCTGTATATGTTCAAAATTGAGGGATCAGCCAACAGGTGAATAACTAAATCATCAAAATCAGTTAAGCGGTTCCAGAGAAGATCAACCTCGAAATCGTGCTATTTTCCCATTAATGTTTTTGTTGTTAATGTCCTTTAAAAACAAAGATATCAATTGAATCGAAAAACTAAATGTTCAGAAAATATTACTGTTTCAATCCAGTTATTGCCAGTTTGTTATAGCTGGAAAACAAAAGTTCTTCAAAGTTGAGGCAAAAAAAATAATATCATACTTACCTACACCCAGTATATACTCAAAACTGAAAGACTCAATAAAAATTCGTGAAAGAATAATGAAAGCAGATAAATATTTTTTGGAGAAAATCAACTTACAATTTTGAAAAACATTTTCGTTATCCCCTAATTCTTTCGACCAGTTTATTTCAGAATTACCCCCAATCTCTAAATACAAAGTTTCATGAACATTAAACAACAAAAACGTATTCCTTTTTTGAATTCTTGCAACCCGCAAGTGATATCAGTATGCTTCTCAAATCTCAAAACAGATTGAAATGGTGTTATACTCTTTATGTGTAGTTGCATTTGTTATAAGTATGGTATCCATTTAAAATATTACAATCTTAAAGGAAGACAACCGGTCAAAACAACGATATTCTTCAATGAACGATGTATATTCTTTATAACTTTGCTCAACGTAATCTAATAGGTACTTTTTTTATAATTCTTAAGTTTGTCCAATTGTACTACAACACGTACTTCCCTTGCCGTACAAACGTATAGTAATTTTAATTTCACAATGTTGACAGGATGTCTGAAAAGCTCAGTAACAAGTAAATTGTGCTGGTCATGTCATATAACCCACACTGTTTCAAATAGCGTGTCCGACAGAAAGTTGGACACATGAGAAATTTTTTTATAGCAATTCTTTAGAAAATTTTAAGTTTTTCATAAACATTTCGGGATTGTCTTAAACCTAAAATGCATATATGTATTACCAGGTGCATATATGCATTTACCAGGTGTTGTTACCAAAGTTATGTGAAACAGTTCAGAGTAAAGTGCCTTTATTTTAAAAGCTATGCAAAATGTTATATAAAAAAGTGTTTAGAAATATTACACGGCTTTAGCGAAATTATTATTTCCTTAATCGTTGCATGTTATGGTATTACCAAAAAGATGAAAATGGCTTGAAAACGAGAGTAAAGTACCTTTTTGAAAGATAGGTAATAATGTAACACGTGGAATTAGTGTATTAGTGTATTTAGAAAATTTAAGAATGTATTAAATACAAAATTATTGTCACCTTCGTCGTTTATGTTCTGAAACATTGGAAATATTAATTTGTATTATATTTTAATTTATTTTTCTATCACTAAAAATAAAAAAAATAGTAAATTATTTTAACAAAAATATAACATTATTGTTAAATATTTACCACGCAATCCACCACTTAACTGAGCAACTAGATAACTAACAAGAAAATTAACACATATTAATTTAATTATTATTACTATTAGGACAACACAATTTAACATTTTATTCAACGTTACCACCTCGATGTTCTATGCATAATATTGTTCGCCTATCCGCTTCCCTATGCACACTTCTTTTTTGACATTTCCTATTACATTTTTCAACTGATGTGAAGTGAAGTTCATTGAAGTGCCCCAGGTCCATTGGGGTTTGGCGACCTCACAGGTATCGAGTTAGTAGAGTTATAGAGACTTATCCACTGGCTAGGGTAACTTCATCCAACCAGCTTCTGACTAGAACTGGTGTGTGAATCAGGGCTGTTATAAAAAAGGTTTTGTTTTTTATAAAATTATGGTTTTAATCACAAAACAATGTTTTTAAACACTTCGCAAAAAACATGTTTTAAACATGAAAAAAGAACATGTTTTAAATAAGGAATAAAAATTGTATTTTATAAAAAGGTTTTTTTATTAATAAATACAATAGTTAAATGATTTTTGATTTTTTAATTGATCCATGCATCAAACTTTTGGAGACTAGCATACAATGCTGATTAAATAATTAAATATGTTGTCCAAATTTCGGTAGTTTTAACCCATGTTTAACACATGTTTTAAACATATAAACCAACTGTTTTAAACATTAGAAGAAAACCGTTTTAAATATGTTTAAAACAAAATATTTGTTTTAAAACATGTTTAAAACAATGTTTTAAAACAACATGTTTTATACATTTAAAACAAACTGTTTTAAACATGTTTAAAATAAAATGTTTTAAAACAAAATATTTGGTTTAATACATGTTTAAAAACATGTTTTAAAACATAACAGCCCTGGTGTGAATTGGTGTTCCCTCGAACGTTGATCACAGGGTAATTAATATCGCGTTAATAAAAATAATAGCATGTTTCAAATTACTGTCAGACAATGTCAATGACAATTCTCAAGCTTCCGACCGTAGTAGTCCTTTTTCCCTACAACCAACGCTTCAAAGAAGCTCGTAAAGCACATCATCTCTTGGTTCAATTGCGAGCGACGCATGTCATTTTAATTGCTATCGGATGCCAAAGCGCAATTAATTCCGAGCTCCAAATTCGTCCGGACTTCTTTCTTCATCTGTGCCAGCAGAGGCCGCATTTTTTGCCCTCACGTCCTCAACTGAAAACCGCCATTACGCCGCCAATATTTTTCCAATTATCCGCAGTACACTGCCGATCCGGGCAAGAAACAAACAGTAAAAACCGACGGCCAATAAAACGAACAAAAAGAAGAAGTATCAGGAGGAAAAGACGAAGAAGAAGAAGAAGGAATTCGAATGGACGAACTCCCATGAGTAGAGGACACGCACCAGTTCGCCAATAAAATATCCCCTCCGTCGCCTCCTCCGATCGCTTCGCGAGCGCGCTGAAAAAGAAACCATAAACAATAACAATTAGCAATTAACAAATTAACGACAACACGTACAACGGAGCATAAACAAAGCGTCAATTAAGCCGAAGAGAGTCCTTCTTCCAGTTTCAAAGCGACCCGAGCGAGATCGGTTCTTTTAGTGCAGAGCGGTGAACAGAGATGGCGCCACTGCCGGGCACTAGTTTATCGCTGAAGAAGCCAATTGCACGTTGCCAGCACCGCCTAATAAATCGATTCATTTTGTTTGTCGCGAACGTTGTTAATTGACCGTAATTAGCTTATAGGTTAGGTTGGCCGAAGTGGTGGACAACCGTCGCAATTATATTACCGACGCCTTCATGACTTTTCTAGAGTGTCTAGTTTTGCTAAAGGTAGCGGTGGATTTTATTGATCATTTCGTTCTGTTTGTTGTTCCCAGACGGTAAACAATTTCAAATCACAAATATTTGACCTAAGAATGCCTTAACATTTTTGTACCTCATGTGATAATTGATGACAATGAAGATAATAGCTTTAAAAACGATTTTATAAAATTATAGTAGGGGGTCGTCCATTAATCACGTGAGGTCCAAATAGGGGAGGGGGGGCTTTGGATAACACCATTAATGATCACAAAGGGGGCGGGGTGGTTGTTGTTACATATCACGTGTATTTTTGCGCAACCATGTCCGAGAATGCCTCACCTCGCCCGCGTGTCTGACAAGCTGCCAGTTTCTACCGTTTTAGCGGTAGCACAAGTCCGTATGCAAACAGGAAATAAAGGCGAGTGTAATCCGCGTGACGTCACTTTTATGGCAGCATTGCGACAAGTGACAACCGCCGCTCGATGATACGCCAGTAGATGTGTGAATTTAGCAGCGAATGCACGCATAAATTGTTTACAACACGTACTAACAGCTGATACAATGTCTAAATAAAACACTGAGTGTTTTCAATGTATAACATTATAAGCAAACTATATAAATTTTGTAGTAACTTTGTATGCACTTTATACAAGAACGTGGATTTGCAGCGAATAACACAAAAACGGCATAATTAAATACCTTTGACGGTTTTATAGTTCGTTCACTGCGCATTGGATTATGGGGTCAAGTGTGCCTACATCGCACCCCGTTATCGTACAGACTGTGCAGTGGGGTGTCGAAAAACTTTTTTCGAAATTCAAAATTTCATGTTGATAACAAGTTGTCCCAATGGACCCTCATATACAACAACAAAATTGGCCCAGTTGAAAAATATGTAGGCCTTCCGCAAAATTCATATTGTTTCATATTTATTTTCTTAATGAACGATTAAGTGATTATTCTTTTTTAAATACAAAAAGCTAAACAATAAGAATGGAAAACTGGTTTATCGACGGCGAGATATTAAAGGAGAAAGGTAGTTTGTCGGGCAATTCCGTCATGCGAAGAAGCAACCGTAGACACGTGTTTCGGACTATTAGTCCTCATCAGTACGGTATAGCCAATGAGTAAGATGGACACTCAATGGAAAAAACACTCAAATGGAGACCATAAGGGGGGTGCCCAATGTCACCAATTTGGTGCTTACCTTGGCTATACCGTACTGATGAGGACTAATAGTCCGAAACACGTGTCTACGGTTGCTTCTTCGCAAAACGGAATTGCCCGACAAACTACCTTTCTCCTCTAAACAATAAGGTATGCAATAACGTATACAAAAATATATTACCCTAATGCATCATTTAGATCGCCTGCAGTTTATTAAGGCTCATAGACTTTTAGAAAAATTACCATTTTCTTATAATTAATTATAATTAAAAAAATGTTTTTAAATGTTGCTAAAAGTTTATTTGTCATTAAATATTATATTTAAAAAAATATAAAATTATAAAACAAATATAAACTTTCAGCCTGCTGCGGGAGACCTAAATATTATTCAATTGGGCCTTATAGAGTTTAGCTTATAGATGCTTGTCCATTTCTAAGTGTCAAAAATAGCCAAGTAAACCCATGGCCCGAGGACACTGCTTTCTAAATTAATATGTGCTATTTTATTATTTTTTTTTTCAATACAAAATATTCGGAAAATATTTGAGTTTCTCAAAAAAAAAAAATAAAAAACGTGATGTTAGATACCTCGTATCTTAGGTAGGTACCTTAGAGCCTCACCAAGTATCACGAGGGAGAGGGGGGTAAAAAATTAGCTTAAAAACCTCACGTGATGAATGGACGACCCCTATCCTGTACAACAGCTCCAATATTTATACTGTGTGTATAAGGAGAAACATAACGTGACAATGTCTGGTTCTCTGAAAAGTTTTAGGAAATGACTGAAGGTGCCAACTTGACTTAGTTTTGATATACAGACTGATTCATTTGTAAAGAACCGTATTCTAAACGGAACACCCCTGGTTAAAATGTTAATAATAATTATATATAGTATTCAGTATATAACCTATTTTTTGTTAATTAACAACAAGAAACCAAGAAGACCTGTCCGCGCACCACGCCTTACGCAGCATCACAAAGCAGCGCGAATGAAGTTTGTTCCGAAACACAGAGATTGGCAACTTTGTCGCTGGACTCCTGTTCTGTTTATAGACGTCATTGGACGCCTGTACTGTATATAGACGTCCTACTGAACGCTACTATACAAGAAGTGGATAGATTTGGTCGTGGATCTGTGATGGTTTGGGCTGGAATCAGTATAGATAACAGAACTGATCTTGTTGTGGTTCTTGGTAGATTAAATGCCATGAATCATATCAAAAACATCTTGGAGGACCATGTGGTGCCTGCTGCATATGGAGTCGGTCAAAATTTCATCATAATGCAGGACAAGGCAAAACCACATACCGCCGGCAATACCAGAACCTTTTAACAAGAACGTGGAATTCAGGCCATGGAATGGCCGGCGTTAAGTTCTGACCTTAATCCTATTGAACACGTGTGGGATCAGCTTGACCGACGTATTCGCAAGCGCCCTAATTTACCACTGACCATACAGGAACCGACACAAGCCCTGGGACCGTATTCTCGTCATCTTTTTGAAGCGAATGCGTCTTTTCGAATGGAGTAGGGATATCACCGGTTGCCCTCTGGTTCGTTTCTAGGTTGTTGCTAAGAACAATAACGCACGCGCCACGCGCATACTTTTTAATCAAACGTATGGGAACGTATGGGCGTGGCGCGTGTGGTATTGTTCTTAGCAACAAGCAAACTTGCTCATAGATACGGGCAACCGGTGATATCCCTACTCCGTTCGATAAGTCACGATTCGCTTCAAAAAGATGACGAGAATAGGGTCCCAGATTGAGGAATGGGAAAGCAAATGCCAAGAATCTCTTCACGCAGGTGTGAGAAAGTGATTCGTGCTCGTGGAGGTCATACACTGTATTAAGCCTCACAAATCCACAGAAAACCGGACTGTCATCGCTACTTTGACAGTCATTTCCACTTTGCTTTGGGTTATTAGAAGTACCTAACTAAGAGTTGTAACATTATTTTTTGTTAATTAACAAATTCGATTTTTTTGTAATTGCATAGGCAAATATCAATTAGATATAATTGATAATAGTTGTCAAAATATTATTTTTTATTGAGTTGATGTCATTATTTTGTATTCTATGGGCCTACTTCTTCCGCACATGTATTGACTTGCTTGTCAAAAATAGCTGTATGTATATTTTGCCTCCAAATTTCCGTAATGTTTATGTAACAGTACTGCGTTAATCTACAATATGAAAAAAATAAAAAGATAAAAGTAAAAAGTTACTTCAACCTACAAATCAGTTTGGAAGGTTGGACGGTATATTTAAAAATTTGCTGGGTTTTGTCCCAATACTTAAAATATTAACATTGCTTGGCTTGGTGGATTTTTGATGGTAACTACACGTAACTGTCTTTTTCCTGGTTATTCGTTCTATTGACTGACCGCAAACGCAATAGGTATTCTGTACCTACTAAAAACGACACCCTTTATAAGTAAACTAAACGTTGTTATAACGCAACGGAATTTGATTAAATATGTGCTCACAACTAATGATTGAGTATGTATTACTTACATCTCGTATTAATTAAACCTTCATCTTCCATAATCTTTCCGAAACTATTCTTGTTGTACCTACATAAATTTAATAAATTCAGTCTTATCCTTTCATTTACAAGAACGCAACCCTATGTATTTATATGAACCGAACGCAGCGAATAGTGAAACCAGAATTAATTGAAGAAATTAGCAAAATGATGTATTCTGACGACCGACTTCTTCAAATTTCGACACGGTAACGCTTGCTGTTATTTTTTTATTAGGAGTGTACACTTAACATATTTCGGAATAAATAAAACCAATTTTTAGAGTTTATTAAAACTGTTTTATCTTTTACAAATGTATTTTTTGGTTGATTTATAACCCGATCCTTTTTTTTTTCTGTAATATGTTTCGTAATAATATAATATATAATATGAATATTATTTTGCTAAAAAATAAAACTTATTTACTTGATTAATTTAATTTAAATTTTAAGTTAAATTAAGTGTCTTGAAAATTAAAAACTTCGACGCTAAACTGTAACTTAATACTCTATTGTTTATATACAGTGTCCGGCACTAACTTGGACACAAATGGGAACATCATTTCTTCAGAAAATTTTATTTCAGTAAAAAGATTTTGTATTGTCTTAGGCCTAAGATGCAAATATCAGAATTTAATTATCTGCTCGAATAAGAGTAAAGTACTTTTGTTTCAAAAGCTATGCAAAAATGTATTAAGAAGTGTTAGAGGTAATCAAATACGAAATTATAATCACCTTCTCCATTGCGTAAGTATACCGGGCGTATTACATTAACAATTATTCTTATTTTTATTATCAATTTTTTCCGAAAATTTTATTGTTTATAAAACTGTCTGGATTGTCTTAAACCTAAAATGTAAATATTGGAATATAACAATGCACGTACCGGATGTTACCAAAACTATGAAAACACAGAAAAGTAAAGTACATTTATGTTCAAGTAAAGTACATTTATTTTCATAGGTATGCAATTCCAATAGCTGTACCTAGGTATTATTATTGCAGTTAGGCTAGGATTTTCTTCCGATATATTTAATCAATCTTAATTTCCGCCTTTACGGCCGGAAACCCCGGCGTCTCCAAGCTATAATAAACATACCAATGTTATCACGACTAGACCAGCAAAGTCTAATTTCCATTAAGAATATTAATCAATGAGCCTGCAACAGTTAATAAAACTTGAATGTCTCGTCTCAGTACAGAGGAATCAAGTTGGATAGGCGCGACGCTCCCAGCTTAAGTAATTACATAGCCTAGATACCTGGTTGTCGTCGTCGTCGTCGCGTAGGTCCGATGTTCGTGGCGCCATCTAGAAGCACCGCTATGAGTTAACTCGCCGAATATTCATGTTTTCGACTAAACGGGTATGGTATTACTCAGTGGCGGCTCGTGCATTGGTTTGCAGGTAACATGCAGGTAACATAACACGGAAACAAAAAGAGTTTAATGGTATGTAAATAATAGTGTAATAGTCAATATGCAAAGATCTTTAACATATAATCGAATAAAATATCGACCATTTTATCGAGAATTTCAAGCGCAAGTCGGCTAGGGCTATCGGATACGGCCTAGGGCCGCAGCAAGGCCGCAACCGTCTGCCACCGCTACACTGGGTATCGACGCCTGCAGTCTAGCCCTCGAGCAAGCGAATTTCGCCGCGTCGATTGGTTCGTTTACTCTGAAATGGTTGCAAGTATCCAGTGCACCAAAACTACTGGACCACGCCCCCAGTGGTGCCTAGACGCGAAGCGACGTCATGCTTACGCGACTGGCGACGTACATTATTGCACTGCAGGTTGTAGACAGATGCGTGTTGAGTGTTGACACTTGTACGCTGTGGAGTTTGGTTGCCCGTGAAGCGCTAATTACACGAAATTAAAACCAAACAAAGAATTCAGTGCAGAGATTATTAGCTCAACCATTTATCAGTCTAAATAGCATCGATAAGAACGAAATAAAAAGGCTTGGGAGGCCTACCCCTAATCAAGTGATAAAACAATGCGTGTCGACCGAATTTCAGTCATTTACAAGCACATTTAATGCTGATGTTTACAGTAAATATGAGTGGATGTGTGGGTGACGTTAAAAATGCTTTTTTTGTTTTCTTTGTCTATTGTTTGAAATCAATGACCAATGGACAAAAGCATATATTACAAATTTAAATCATTTAACTGACCGAATTAATCATTAATCATTGTCAGCAAAACAAATGACAAATATATTAAAATATATAAAAGTTTTTACTGATTTTTTCTAGTAAGGAAATGTTATTCCGAATAGGATGTTCCATATGGACTAAAAGGTTTTTCAATTGCTTACGAAGTTAGAGCCGTTTAAAATATCGATTCGTTAATATTTCAAACGGCTGTAACTTTTTAATGAATTCAAAAGACTTATAAGCATCCAAAGATAATTAAGATTAGAGTATTTAAGAATAAGAATGAGCCATTTTTAGTGCACAAATAAAGATATTTTTCTATAAAACATATATGTCATATAAAACTGGTAGGTACTTGAAAGTTGCAACCCCCATTTTTCTAGATCACGAGCCGCCACTGGTATTACTTAAAGATAATTAGTTGATGACCAATGTCTTGATATACAAAAACATTACATATTTGAAATACTTCGCAACTGTTTTGAATTTTTAATTGGAAAAGTCCCAGCCTTTTAGTACCTACCGTAAGCTTGTTGAGTAACTTAACATCTTATGGGGTTACTTTGAATGTAGTAACATTTTATCTTAAATTAAAAAAAAAAAACGCAATTCCGGCGAGCGGAAAAATAATTACTGGCTTAAACTAAAAAAGATGTGTTTTTACCTAATAAACATCGCAACATGACAATAAGTAAACGTAAGTAGGAAATAAGGCCCAGCGCAAATTTCCATATAAGGAAACTGTGGTAAAATCTAATAGATTTGGACTATCTGTTAGTTTTAGTAATTTTGGTTAAAAAATCGTAGATTTGTATGTCACTTTTAAATTTAGAATCAACGAATGTCAACTTTATATTGGTAAAATATACAAAAAATATGTAAAAAGAAGTTTTGAAAGATGTCTACCATAAGTATCTAAAGAACTAGTGACGCATTAATCTATCTTAATATTATCGCAAAGAGTGTTACGGGGGACAAATGGAGACACAGATGCCAGAAATCAGTCGTGCGATGCTGCTGGAAGGAGATACACGACCCAATACGACCGCTCTTCTAAATTTGCACAAAAATATTTTTCCCTTTCTTTCCTTTTCTCAAAATGTCGCTAGGGTTTCGCAAGAGAAAGTGGTATATTTTTTATAACCTAATAAGTTAAGCCAAATGTGGTAGGGTAACGTGGTCCGTGGTGGACTTTTTAGACCCTATTGTTGCTAAATATTTTACAATATGAGCGTATAATCCGTTGTTTTAGAATGTGCAATTATAAAAGAAAAACTATCCGATGGGCTAATTCTGTTTGGTTAAGTATACTGTGTTAGTAGTAAATAAAAACATATCTCACATGCAGTATCTGGTGACTATTGGAATAAGTAAATCTTGAAAAGGTTTATAGAGCTATTAAAAATAATTCTGATAACTTAATGTATGGTTATGGTGTTCCAAGACAGATGTTTAGTAAACACTGAAGCCTTCAACGTCATTGGACCTTCAGCAATCAGCATCGTTCGATCCTCAACCATCTACTGTTCGCAGAAATGGTCCAACTACTGCCTAAAGCCATACCGCGAAAAACTATCAATGATAATCGGCGCAAAACTGCAATTTTGACTGATACTCCTGAAAAGAAATCGACAAGTAAATGATTTGACTGTATTACCAAAAACATGAAAAATATATTGGAAATAGGCCAAATTATATTTACTGTGGTTGTTACCGTTGTGATACTGACTGGGAGACTGATTAGGATTATACTAATATAACAAGTCTGATAATTTTTTATAATTTTTTAAAAGAAAAGTTTAGAAGTTTGTGTTCAAAATAAATGAATATATTTCATCTTACTTGTTAAGGTTATTATTTTACCCCACCAGTGGGGTAAATAGGTAATTTCTCGACACATAAATGATTTGAGAATAAATCCTAACGCCTGTGCTTTGGCTTCTTATGCACTCTCTCGTGCTTCTTATAGATTATCAAAATTTACAAGTCATACCTACACTGATAGTAATTTTTAAAACGATACTTTATTGAAATATATCATATTAATGACTTCCGTTGTGCGATGAACGCCAAAACTGTTTTAGCACAACAATCTTAGCACAATTTATAGCAACCTTTTAAAAAAGGCAAAAAATGAACACGAAATATAAAAAGGTCTAATGATCACCTAATAAGCAAAAACTTTCTCGATATATATCTAATAACATAAACTGAGCGCAAATTACACCTACATAACTGTAACTTCCCATATATCGCCACACTTATAAACTAAATCTTTGATGATTGCAGGCCAGTCACGTTCATGCTGCTAAATAAGACAACTCGAAGTTGACGCTCCAATTTATTTGCGACAGAAATCGCAATGCTAAAGGAACGTGAAAGTTTAGAACGTGGAGGATCATCTCCTTGTTCACTGGGATCGACAGGACTGGACGGGGCCAGCTGCGCAGGATGTGGAGGCAGGATTCACGATAGATTTTACTTGTTGGCTGTGGACAGACAGTGGCACGCCCACTGTTTGAAATGTTGCGAGTGTAAACTACCCCTAGATGCGGAACTGACATGCTTCGCTAGGGATGGAAATATTTACTGCAAGGAGGATTATTATAGGTAAGCTTTTAATCGTAAATTCCGTAGTTTATCTCATGTTGAGGTATTTAAATATAATTAATACGGTAATTGAAAGGGAATAGATGTTTTTGAAGGGCCAAACGATAGATCGAAGTATAATAAAATAGGGGCGATTTTTTCCTACAACCGGTCTACGATATTATACACATTTTTTAACAGACATATACATCTTCTCGATTTATTTTCTATCAAGTTTACGTAGGTATATTAGAATAAAAACTATGCGATAACATGTCCATTGCCTCTACAACATTTATAGTTTTGACTGTTGCCAGTGGCGTAGGAAAGGGGGGGCGGCGGGGGCGTCCCGCACCGGGTGCCACCCGTTTTGTGGTGACACCCGACTGTGAAAAAAAAAACTTTTAAAAACCATCACAATGTTTTTCAACTATAAATGACTTAGACTTGAAGCCATTTTAACCAGTTATCCATAGTAAAAGATTTAGTTAATAATTTATAAATGCTTGTAAGTTATTAAATAAATAATTACTGCAGATTAAGATATTTACAAGTGGCAGTTATTCAATCACTACCGTTTTACGAATTTTTATAATTGGCAGTAGGTACTGATGTGTACATTTGGTTATGATTTATTTGTAATCTATTTTTTTGTTTAAAACAATGCAATTTTTTGTTGGTTATATAGATATTTCAATTAATTTATGTGGCCAACACTCATTTGCACAAAATGTATCTTGTGTAAAATTTTTCTGAATGATAGAGGCCATATTTCTTTTTGCTTGTACTAGCAGCTTGGAAGTGCTTTTTAATTACAGCAAAGCATCTGTTGAAAGACTCCCAACAACGCGTTGGAGTGCTCATTATGCTCCAGTAAAAGTATTTTTTTAAATTTTGATGGGATTGTGGCTGCAATTTAGAAATTGTGTGATCATCACGAAAATTTAGACACCAGAGGTGCTGCACAGAACCTTATGTCTGCTGTGTGTGATTTATTTGCTATCTTTTCTTCCAAGGGAAATAAAGTGTGCTCAGATTGCATTAAAGGCTTGAGCGTTGATCAGTTAGCTATAAACATACTTTGTATAAATATATTGAAGAAAAGTTATATTGTAGAAACTAGAAGAGGCAATAGATCTTGCTGTGAAAAACTCGGAGGTCTACGACATTCCAATAAAACGACGAATTCGTCGTAAAAAACGCATGCTTTGGCCACCGATGTAGGACTTTCACAGAGATCTGAACTTGAAAAGGGTATGTTGGAATGTTTTGACCGATTCAGTATTGAACTCCAACTAGATCGAAGTCAATTTAAGATGTAGCTTCATTGTTCGAGGTTGTGCAGCCAAACACTTTACTTTTGGCTAACACTGAAAACTTGAAATTAGCTGTATCCAAATTTACTGGTTTTTATGATGAGGTATCAGAAACACAACTCCTCTTAGAGATACCAAAAGGTTGAGAAGACATTTAATAGCGGCGAGTTACAGTTTCTAATTGGGCGTCTCTAGACTTGAAATTCATCGTGGAATGGGATGTTTTTATAGAATCTCTTCCGAATGTAACGATCGCACATGATGACAATTTGTTCACAAACAGTTGCTTAGTGTGAAAGGTATTTTAGCAAATTAAAATTAATTATTAATTATTCGCGGGCAACAATGACCCAAACTAGACTTAAAAATCTTGGCATATTAACAATAAAACACCAGGTAACACAAAATATAAAAGTTCAAAATGTGATTTTCGAGTTTGCGGCTGTTTTTGTTGTTGGGCAACTACTAATAAATTTGTTATATGAAAAGAAAAAGTCAATACGTGGATGCTGTTGTAGGCAGTATCTGATCTTGTGCGACGTGCTTACCTCTACAGCGAATGTAGCTTCTGTAAACATTATCAGAAGTGGATTTTATTTTGAAAAACGCTGTAAAACTACGTGAAATTTATTGGAAGATGAACAAAATTTGGTTAAAGTTGAAAATTGACAAAATGGCTGCGATTTGAATTTAAAAATTAATTCGACGCTAAATTAATTTTATGCATCGATTTACTTTATTATGCATAATATGCTAAATTATTGTAATCGTGCCGAAAAAACAATTTTTAGGTATTAGCGGGTCCCCTGAACATTTTGGACCAAAAAATCTGTGGCCAAGCACATGGCCAGGTTTATTGTTCAACAGGGTCCAAAGGAACTGGATGTTTACTCTTAGCATTTTTCAACGATTTTTCAAACGATTCGCCATTTCTGTAATTTCGTCAAAATAGATAAATAATAAATTAAAGTAGAGGAAATTTAAAATTAATTGTTTAGCTGCATGAGCAAATTGTATTTGACTGAATTCGCTCGTACTGCATTAAAACTAGTTAGCCAGAATTTGACAGATATTTTGATTCTAATGACAGGTAGTGTCAAACGCCGATGCTTTCACAATACCCACTGTCAATAGAATCAAAATATCTGTCAAATTCTGGCTAACTAGTTTTATTTTAATGCAGACACAACCGATCTCGATCAAATAGAATCTCAAGCAGCTAAAGTATTAATTTTATATATTATAGTATGATAAAATCATGTGCCTGGCCACATCAGACTTTTAGTTCTGTTAAAGAACAACCATATATCATTCGTTCTTAAATAAAGGAATCATCACTGGTAAATATCAATATCTAGAAAGTGCCATTGCTATCCAGCTCAGTTCTCGTAAATTTATTATGAACGCAACAGATCCTCTCAAAATATCTCAGGTCCGATCTGCTGACCATCTACCAAGACGAGCGAAGCGAAATCATCGATTTAAATTAAATTAATTGCGCTTGTGACAGTTAGGGCGTGCCCCGTCCTAGCCAGTCCTAGCTCATCATAATTTGTACGTTGGTTGTTATGACACCGTCGATAAGGGGTACTCCTCTAGACGCCCAATAGTGACACAATCCTTATCTCTCCATGTATCATAGAATAGTAATTTACTATGAATAGAGACGCATATCTCATCTAGTCTGGGACCGTGAATATAGCAATTATATCAAACTCATTGTAAATCCTTTTCTGGGTTAGCTTTGTTTGTTTTTGTTATGCCAGTTGGCGACTTTCGGACACTTTCGGAGTGAAATTTGTATTTCGATGGGAATTAGACGTTTGGTGATGACAGGTTTGCTCATTCGGGGTCTTGTTTAATAATGCTTTTATGCGGTAGGGGTCGCTATGTTTTCGAAGCGTGGAGGATTGTTATCAAACTTCTGGCGATTGTTATCGTTTGCGCGTTGTTGGGTATCAGATATTTTGTTGGCATGCGTCAATTATAACCGTTGTAACCTGAAGTGTGAATATCTATGCCGATGGAAGTGAGTTTGTTCTTTCAACTGTCTACCATTTAGTTATCAACTGGATAGCTAGTAAGTATGTAGGATTAGTTGTTAGACCTAAGAATAAATGAATAAAAATGATTTAAGTTATAATATGATGGTATTAGCAGATATGCATAGTTAATTCCTTTCACCATGGCTAAAACTAAACAAGTAATGAGCACTTGAACTTGATGATATTTTGCCGAAATAAGAGAGACGTAGACAAAGCTGAGAGAAAATACTGAGATTTTGCCAAATATCAGTTAAGTTAAATTGTCAGAAAGCTAGTTTAATAATAATAGGTAATTGTTGTTGCATTAAAAAATAACATTCACACACGGTTGATTTTGAAAAGGCGGCATGTACCTACGTCATTGATTTTGAGTCGTCGGAACCCAACAGCTACTTATAATCACTTCAGCTAGGTACGCTACTCCTGAACGTGATCTGCCTGTGCTTCTATTTGCCGTCCTGGCCAATAGAAGCACTTTTACTACACTTTTACTAGTAGATGCATACAATTTCTAACCAACTTTCGTAGAAGTATGCACAAATAAACACGTGGTAATCTAAATGTATACTTTTACTAGTAGAAGTGCTCAACAAAATTACCTCGAATTCTATTGGCTGTCGCTGTGGTCAACATAACCTAATATAATTCTTACCAGAACAAAGCAATTATGATCAAATGGAGGCACAATACTAAGGAACAGCACTATTAAAATTAGTCGAGTTCTCATGCAATGTCGGTATACCCTGAGTAATAATTAATTTCAATACAAACACTCCAGCTCAAGAGTTGTCCCCAGAACATCCAGAGAACATAATGTTTTGCAAAATACCAAAGCAGAATAATATTGCATAATGAAATGTTTATGTAATTCAAAATACCCATCATGTTGTATTGTTAATCATGTATGAAAATCCGGACATGTACCGGTTTTCGTTAAACTTTCTGCAGCCTATGAATGAATTGCGACATGCTTTTATAATTTTGAACAAACGATTACCCCTTATTATACAGGGAGAAACGGATTTACGTTATATCAATCAGAAATGAATGCATAATAAACTAAATTTGTTTATAATAAATCGTTGTTCCTACAGGATTAATTGTTTATGATACACGACAACTGGTAATTTGTCAATTTGTTTAAACATCTGATCAGAGAGGTAATAATTTAAACCACAATACATTTTTTTGTAACTTAAAAGGGTTCGTGACATATTAATTTTTAGTTAAAAAAATTCCTATCAATATATCTTTTATAACATTGCTTATGCTCTCATTGTCTAATTAATACATTGCTAATTAATCCATAGTTAGCACTTTGTTGCATTTTGTTGCCGGCTTTTATCAGTTCATTTACATACTGTTCTCACAATCAGTTAATTACAATAGTATGGACAAATGATCATTAAAATTATCAAAATAAGCATCAAAATAAATTGATTAATTATGCATGATTGGAACCAAAAATGCACATAATGTTAGCTTCAAAAGATGAAACTTGATTTTGCTTATAGATTCAAGTAATGATGATAATGTCGTAATATATTCTTCAACAAGTTTCTCTATTTGTATTAGTTAGTACATTTAGTTGATACTTTGACTACTCTGTGGTAGCAAGTGTATACATGCAGTGTCTACACACAAAGAAACGTTGTCTCATTTCAAAGTAACCTTTGTTAATCCAAAACAACGGTTGTTTTATATATACGCAAGAATATATATCGCTCATTGAAGAAACCAGTTGTTTTGACAGTTAATTTACTTTAATAAGACTGTACAATTTTAAATGGATACAATACTTTTTGATTTAAGAATTTGATCCTTTAAAGTAAAAGGTTGGGTACTTTGATTAATCAGCCCACATTCTTGGATTAAACATTTACCTACTTCTTTTAAATATGAACCATGTTATTGTGAAAACAATAATATTTTACTTGGAGTGCCATTAAGACGGGTCGGGTGCACCTCATACCCGGACACCTCATACCACGACAACTCATACCGGGACATCTCATACCAAGACAAGTCATACCAAAGGACATCTCATACCAAGGGACAACTCATACCAGGACACCTCATACCAGGACAACTCATACCAGGACAATTCATACCAGGACAATTCATACCAGGACAACTCATACCAGGACAACTCATACCAGGACAACTCATACCAGGACAACTCATACCAGGACAACTCATACCAGGACAACTCATACCACGACATCTCATACCACGACAACTCATACCACGACAACTCATTCCACGACAACTCATTCCACGACAATTCATACCAAAACACCCGTTACAAGCCGACAAGTGATTGTTGTCACATACGGTGGCATCTAGTGTGATTAACAAACTTTGGTCAAGGTGTGGATGCGTGGATGTTCTCTACATTTTCTGTAATGCCTTGTTAGGTATTTGAGATTAATTTGCTAAATTATCGACTATTGCCATTTTATATGTACTACGCGCGCCAAAAAAGGCGTACACTACATATGCAACCAAATATACTGAAAATATTTTTGTTAGATTTGTAGTGGTTCTTTTATAACCTATGCGCTGTCATTAATCTTAAGTACAATACATGCATCAACTGTCAGGTTGAAAAATAAAAACAAGCCAGAATTACATGATGTAATAATTAGATGTTTGATCTTTTTAGCCCGCGTAGTACATATGTCACATTGTATACAACGCGGAAGGCTACCGCCATCTAGTGAAAGACTTATGTAACATGAACATAAACACAGCATATGCCTAACAGTTTTGGAAGTGTGGGATAAAATATCATAAAATTTTGCATTTTTTTATCTACATGAAGACAACATTTGTACAAAATGTCATCAGAATTCAAGGTGTGAGAAAAAAAATGTATTGCTTTGACATGGAATTACCCACATACAATAAATATTATTATAAAATATTTGATATTAATATTTTTAATAATTATTTTAATAATTAAAAATTTATCTTTGGCTTTCTCCTAGGGATAAGTTGGAATGTGATGATAAAATTAAGAAATGTTGTTTTGAAACAGAAAACAAGCAGCACTAAAACATTCTATGTTATTACTTATTAAACATGATTTGTGAAATTTATTGTGTATTACGTTGACACGTTAAATAAACGATTCTAATAAACTATTATCTACCAAACAAAGATTCTTACCCAACAATGTATTGTTATATTAGTCACAATGATAAAAAATATAACAATTAGAGACAATAATTAATAATAAATTTTAATAATTATTCATTTATTAATTAATAATAAAAATATTCATTTAATACATGATTAAAATTATTATTCATTTTATAAATAATAATCAATCATGCAGCGCCGCTGCTACTGTTTACTCCTGACATCTATCATCAAAATTGTATACTACAAGCTAAACATACTAAAACATTGCAAACAGTTTTATTAACTTGTAATGTCCCAATCTAATTGTTTCTTTCGTATAATACTGTATGTAACATGATATAAAATGTTATATGTTTGCCAATACTCGACAGTGTAACAATTTAAACTCAATTACCTAATAATAAGGCGTTAAAGAGAGTTCTAATCACAATAGATGACACCGTACCAGACAACAATCATTTGTCGGTTTGTTATGGGTGTTTTGGTATGAGTTGTCGTGGTATGAGTTGTCTTGGTATGAGTTGTCGTGGTATGAGTTGTCTTGGTATGAGTTGTCCTGGTATGAGTTGTCCTGGTATGAGTTGTCCTGGTATGAGTTGTCCTGGTATGAGGTGTCCTGGTATGAGTTGTCCTGGTATGAGTTGTCCTGGTATGAGTTGTCCTGGTATGAGTTGTTCTGGTATGAGTTGTCCTGGTATGAGTTGTCCTGGTATGAGTTGTCCTGGTATGAGTTGTCCTGGTATGAGTTGTCCTGGTATTAGTTGTCCTGGTATGAGTTGTCCGTTGGTATGAGGTGTCCCGGTATGAGTTGTCGTGGTATGAGTTGTCCCTTGGTATGAGTTGTCCTGGTATGAGTTGTCCGGGTATGACTTGTCTTGGTATGAGGTGAGCTGACCCGCATTAAGACATCCAAAGAAGAATATTGTTATTAGCCAACTGGAGCCGGTACAGGTGCCCTCCTTAGTCCCTTTTCCATCAATACTAGAGCTGTTGGACATTTGTACGTCAGGTACATTGACGTATAATAGCACAATCACTGATTCTACATAGACATGTATTTGGTTATATACCCTCTAGGAGACCTATCTTACGAGGAGAAACTAAAGCTCCATCTATCGGCCTCGTTCACATTATTTTCAAAACAAGGACTGCCTTAAATCATATACACTGACTAAGTGTATACATTTACTCCAGTTTCCGCTATTACTGTAATATATACACCTTTGGTTGGGC
The DNA here is from genome assembly GCA_964023965.1 of Melinopterus prodromus. Lineage (NCBI taxonomy): Eukaryota > Metazoa > Arthropoda > Insecta > Coleoptera > Scarabaeidae > Melinopterus > Melinopterus prodromus. The sequence goes on from OZ030390.1 coordinate 67,786,116, forward strand.
ATCACCATCTTGTTTGCGTCGCGGGTTATTCACGGTCAAACATGACCGTACTGGTTCTTTTTAACAACGTCTTGGTTTGTATATTTCAGTTGACAATAAGCGATATTAGGAAATCTATATCTTTTAATGCTACACAAAAATGTCAATGCATAGTTACAGTACGAGTTGGCATTTTCAACCTATAGGTCTAGGAAAACTAGAAAATCACATTTTATGACACGAAAAAAACAAAAACATAATGGTAAAATTTTACATTTTTCCAGATTTGCCGTTTAGAAAATTAACATTTTTTATGAAATTGTAAACCCAACTAAAAACAAGAGAACTCTAAAGGCGCTGATACACTTATATATGGCCAATGTTTGTTATTGGTGACACTGCGCGTAGTGTACTACCTTCACGAACATAGTGACAGGGATTGAAACGTATTTCTGTTACTTTATCTCTGTCGTCACCAGACAAACAAAATACAAAAAAGCGACAATTACCTAAATAGTCCAGGCAATGACAATTGTAAGTGAAAAAAAATCTGATGTGGCCAGGCACATGACTTTATCATATGTGCTAGAATGAAATAGCAATCTTCTTTATTTCATTCTGGCACACGTCAATGCGTAGGAACGTTTGCGCATTATGTCAGCGGCTTACTGCCACTTGTCGTGAAATAAACCTTAGGAAAAGTTAGGCTGATAGCACTTCTACGAAACGTCATGTTTAAAAAACTAATTCAAATTCTGACAGATTTATATTCGTTCATGCCAATGTAGATGTCACATCCGTACCAACATACTAAAACGTAACTATACTCATCGCTATACTTTATTTACAATTTTCTCAATTATCGTTTTTACAATTAGATAACAACGGGTTGATATTTCTTATCAACAAACAATCAAATTGGCAATCTTATTTTATTTGAATTTTGTATTTTCTACTTTGCCGCAGTAGAGCGGCAACGTTCCATAGCGGTTCTCCAACCTCTGATGAAATCAGCTGTTTTCGAGTGTGACAGCCATAGACATTTCTGTGGTGACAGCACAAAAAAATATTTGTCAAATCCAGGCTACTTTGAAGTTTCATATCAATGCAGATGCGACCGATCTCGATCAAATAGAATTTGCTCTTAAAGCTAAACTATTAATTTTACCAAAAAATATCATAGGCATAAATTATTCAAAATTTCCTCTACTTTAATTTATTATTTAACTATTTTGTCGAAATTACAGAAATGGCGGCTCATTTGCAAAATCTTTCAAAAAGGCTTAGAATAAACTACCAGTTCCTTTGGACCCCTTTCAACTAAAAGCTTTTCAGCTCTAAGTTTGGTAACAAAACTTCTAAATATGAACTTTCGTTCCGATACCTTTAGCAGTTTCTCCGGAATCGTCGCCACAAAAATCATTTACACACAGACATACATACGCACAGACACACACACACACACACACACAGACATTTTTTTGTACCTTGGTCAAAAATGTTCAGGGGACCCAAAAAGACCTATTTCCGCTAAAATCTCAATTTTTTTTTTCGGCATGATTACAATACTTTATCTTACTGCGTATGATAAAGTAAAAAATATTTTGGAATATACACTCATACTTCACATGTGACATAACTTCAAAACTATTGCATTCGTATTTGCATACATCATATCTTTTTGTTAATCAAATGTGTTACTGTATCACCTCTGTAAATATTCGGGCTGCATATTGATAAAACATCGTTCATGTTCATAAAGCTATTACTATCTTACCCACTTGATTTGATTTTGTTTAATAAATAATAGCATATTTGAGCATGCATATTGGTTAACTAAAAAGTGACGATTTTACTGAATGAAATACCAAAATAATGATTGTCCTGTGTTAAAGTGTCCTTAACTCAATCTACCATCTCATATCTTTCTAAATCTTACTGCTTCGGTCGAAGCTAGAATTCTTCCTAAGTCGAGATAGGTAGTGGTATTTTAATGTAATTAAGAATAAGCCCAACCATTGATGGACCAGGAATGCCATCCTCATTATTTCTTGCCAGGTTACGCAACTGAGTGCAGCCGTTCTCAGATCCAGATCGAACAGAAAGAATAATGAATGAAACGGGTCGAATTTTCGGAAAAATTTATGATTGTCTCTTGCCCTTTTAATATGGTAGGATGTGAATGTCGTTTTTTTGTTTTCATTGAAAAGTGGTAGTCGGAAGGGAGACGAAAACGACCAAATAGTGAAAATATTTTCACTGTCGTTTTTAATTGGATGGGCTCTCGACCAAAAAAAATTGCCGTCCGATCGGTCGAATTTGTTATCGACGTGTTTGTTAATTGATATTTATTTGTTGTGGCGGATTTTTGGACAGGTATTCATTGGCGGTCGTTGGACACTTCATCGGAGATAAATGTGCGAACAGAAGACTATCACCACGACCGACACAAACTCTTCTGTTTTGTTTTCCTTCGTCCGCGAATCTAAACTATTTATTGAGAGGAAGATGCCTTTTCAAAACCAATTAGCAACAACGGAGGTAGTCGTTTGTGGATTGGCAACATATTTGAGGGAACCTCTCACCTGACCAAAGGCTATAGTTTGCAATATAACTTAAAATATTTTTAATTTGTAGAATCTCGGTAACTAAAACGGTATATCGACTGTCCCATCGTTATTTTTTTCTTGAAGAACTCAATCACGAAGCTACCGTCTTTGCCAATATGTTTGTTTATCAATATTTCGATTTGTGGTTTGTATAGATATAATTATGATTATGATTAAATCGAGTTAACATATTTTAAATATCTTTAGTAGTTTCGCAGTTTAAACATAAAGTTTGAAACATTAAATAGAGGTTTTAGCGACTTTCCATCGATACACACATTAACATTTTACCGAATAGATTGGAGGAAGTTAATCATAACCAAATAAAGAAAGCGTGCACAGTTTCCCTGCCTTTCCCAGCTGTTTCTGTCATGTTGCCGACATCGCCCACACACTGAAAAAATACTTGGCATGAATATATCTGCTTCAGGTTGAGTCAATGGTAAGATCCTATATAAGGAATCAACTATCGTATTCAACCAAGACATAAATATATTAAAAGTTGATGGTACGATGTATTTAGAACGAATTCACATTGACTATATCGCACTTCAAATAAAGAATACCATTTAATCAAATTTAATGAAACCGTTTAATCAATGTGATTGTAAGAATTTGTTAAAATGATCAGATCATATATTCAAAATGAAACTATGTTTTTATCGTAACAACTTAACTCCCACCTTGACTCTAATAAATTATTTTTTTGTTTTAAAAAGAGGTATACTCAAAGTAACCGTTTGATTTTATTCGTATTTATTAAATTGATGATGTGAGTGGATGAAGGTGTTATGTTACAAAATCAAAATTTGAAGTAAATTAAAGTTTTTTCTTAATAATTTTGTTCAGTTTCAATCCATCTAATTAATTGTATGTTTTGGGCTAAATAAGTTCATATAATTGCTTAGATGGATTGAACGTGATCAAAATTGATTAAGAAACGAATTTGTTTTAAAGTTTGCTTTAGTAACATAATAGCATCGTCCATGTTCGATATCACCAGGAGTCTAAAATAAATTGCATTAGGTCATTCGTCATGTTATCAATATAGTATGAAGTATTATCTACCTAACAAAACTGATTATAGATTCTTCGTTCCGAAAGTGGAGTACTTCCAATGTTTGTTTCTAATCGTAACAACTTAAGTCCCACCTTGATTCTAATAAATTATAATTTTTTTTAAGGGAGGTATATACTCAACGTAACCGTTTTATAATCGTGCTTCTACATTTTGGGAAATTAGGTGAGGCACATATAGCTGAGTTGCAAACTTAGTATATATGTATAACAGTAGTTAAGGATAATATTTGTTATTTATTATTTTTTATGGATTTACTCTCATCTGTGCAGCGCATCTCAACTACAAGCTCTAAAATGTGAAATTCTTTTAAACAATTTTCTTCAATTGTAAGATTGCATCAAAAAAGGCTCCCATTTCAATTATAGAGGACTAGTTGAATTTGGATATAGCGACTAAAAATCCAAATTAATATATAAAATAAATAAACTACAATTTTTAATGACACAAAAATTATATGCACATACATAATTAACAATAATATCAAAATATAAGAATATTACAGCTTAAACAACTATATTTAATACAGTAGTTACAGTAGTATTATCGTGTTTTTCCCGACCTCGGAGAAGTTAGCCATAAAAGATATCCATAACTTTTTTTTATCGAATTTTTTAATGAAACATATACCAAACGATAGAGCTGTTCAAGTAGTATATCCCATAGTTTTGCACCAAAAATTTATCGAAGGGTTTTGCCTAAAATTTGATTTAATTAAGTGACCGGTACCTAATAAGAGCGCCCGACGTTTATATACACAATTGCAAATTACTCCGTCCACCGATATCACAGAGAATCGACGTCAGCCAATTCGTAAAGCACATGAAATAGCGCACCCGACGACGGTATTAACAGGATACTACCCTTAAGACATCCTACCCTAATGCGTCTGTAAAATGAGAAATTGCTGCGCAATTCGCCAGGTGAATGCTATAAATATTTATAACTTTTACAATTGTTATTGCATAACTTTCTTTCATACATCAAATTGTAGGTAATTACAAGGGCTGCCCACCCACGAACGGTCGGAGTTTTGCACCGTTGCTAACAACCCCTAATCGGCGATCGTACATAACCACCTACATAGTAATAATTCGCCGGTAGACAGAGATAATTGTTTATAACTTTTACAAATATTATTGCATAACTTTCTTTCATACATCAAAATATAGGTAAATACAAGGGCTAGCCACTCACGAACGCTCGGAGTTTTGCACCGTTGCCAACAACCCCTAAATGGCGATAGTACGTAACTACCCATATAGTAAAAATTCGCCGGTAGCCAGAGATAATTGTTTATAACCTTTACAAATATTATTGCATAACTTTCTTTCATACATCAAATTATAGGTAAATACAAGGGCTACCCACCCACGACCGCTCGGAGTTTTGCACCGTTGCTAACAACCCCTAACCGGCGATAGTACATAACCACCAACATAGTAAAAATTCGCCGGTAGCCAGAGATAATTGTTTATAACTTTTACAAATATTATTGCATAACTTTCTTTCATACATCAAATTGTAGGTAAATACAAGGGCTAGCCACCCCCGAACGCTCGGAGTTTTGCACCGTTGCCAACATCCCCTAAATGGCGACAGTACGTAACCACCCATATAGTAAAAAATCGCCGGCAGCCAGAGATAATTGTTTATAACTTTTACAAATATTATTGCATAACTTTCTATCATACATCAAATTGTAGGTAAATACAAGGGCTAGCCACCCCCGAACGCTCGGAGTTTTGCACCGTTGCTAACAACCCCTAATCGGCGATCGTACATAACCACCCACATAGTAATAATTCGCCGGTAGCCAGAGATAATTGTTTATAACTTTTACAAATATTATTGCATAACTTTCTTTCATACATCAAAATATAGGTAAATACAAGGGCTAGCCATTCACGAACGCTCGGAGTTTTGCACCGTTGCCAACAACCCCTAAATAGCGATAGTACGTAACCACCCATATAGTAAAAATTCGCCGGTAGCCAGAGATAATTGTTTATAACTTTTACAAATATTATTGCATAACTTTCTTTCATACATCAAATTGTAGGTAAATACAAGGGCTAGCCACCCCCGAACGCTCGGAGTTTTGCACCGTTGCCAACAACCCCTAAATGGCGATAGTACGTAACCACCCATATAGTAAAATTTCGCCGGCAGCCAGAGATAATTGTTTATAACTTTTACAAATATTATTGCATAACTTTCTTTCATACATCAAATTGTAGGTAAATACAACGGATAGCCACCCACGAACGCTCGGAGTTTTGCACTGTTGCCAACAACCCCTAAATGGCGATAGTACGTAACCACCCATATAGTAAAAATTCGCCGGCAGCCAGAGATAATTGTTTATAACTTTTACAAATACTATTGCATAACTTTCTTTCATACATCAAATTGTAGGTAAATACAAGGGCTAGCCACCCCCGAACGCTCGGAGTTTTGCACCGTTGCCAACAACCCCTAAATGGCGATAGTACGTAACCACCTATATAGTAAAAATTCGCCGGCAGCCAGAGATAATTGTTTATAACTTTTACAAATATTATTGCATAACTTTCTATCATACATCAAATTGTAGGTAAATACAAGGGCTAGCCACTCACGAACGCTCGGAGTTTTGCACCGTTGCCAACAACCCCTAAATGGCGATAGTACGTAACTACCCATATAGTAAAAATTCGCCGGTAGCCAGAGATAATTGTTTATAACTTTTACAAATATTATGGCATAACTTTCTTTCATACATCAAAATATAGGTAAATACAAGGGCTAGCCACTCACGAACGCTCGGAGTTTTCCACCGTTGCTAACAACCCCTAAATGGGAATAGTACGTAACCACTCTTATGTAAAAATTCGCCGACAGCCACAGATATATGTATATAATTTTTCATGTTGTTTACAACTTTGTGTACGCCAAATTTGCATTTTACGCCAACCACATGCAAATTATCTGACTAGCCAGATTTTACAGAAGTTAAACTTTTTTGGCTTTGGACCTTTAGCATTGTCTAATACAGCATTTTCCAACATGCTTCCGCTGTCCTCCTCCCGCTCACAGGCGTTTAATAACTCCGATCGACTTATTGGGGTCACGATACACGACCCACCGGCAGCCGTGTAAAGTTAGCCCCCCATGGTCACGAAAATGTTTGAAAAAAAAATACCATCGTTTGCCTCTCGTTTGCCCTATATTGCCATTTAATAGCTTCGTTTGCGCCCTTATAGTTTTCGAGAAAATTTAATTTTTCTTGTGGGGGGCGCTAAATTCACGCTGACCCAGCCCCCACCCATCAATTTTTAATTTTCAGAAATTCAAATACATACATGAAATTAACAGCATTTCGGTTGCCCCTTTTTGCTTCACAAACCGATTTTTCCTATTTCCCATCATAAACAAATTATGATTTTTTCCGAAATCTTGTGTGAAATTAGCCCCCCCCCCATATTATCAATTCGGTCGAAATGGAAAGTAACAACGATGAATCGATTTCTCATCGTTTTTCCCCGATTGCCATTTCATATTTTCGCCTAATTCTCCTAATAGTTTTCCCGCAAATTGACTTTTCCTCATAGCAGTAGACCCCTGATACGCTAACAGATTTGAAAGTTATAAACAATTATCTCTGGCTGCCGGCGAATTTTTACTATATGGGTGGTTACGTACTATCGTCATTTAGGGGTTGTTGGCAACGGTGCAAAACTCCGAGCGTTCGTGGGTGGCTAGCCCTTATATTTACCTACAATCTGATGTATGAAAGAAAGTTATGCAATAATATTTGTAAAAGTTATAAACAATTATCTCTGGCTGCCGGCAAATTTTTACTATATGGGTGGTTACGTACTATCGCCACTTAGGGTTGTTGGCAACGGTGCAAAACTCCGAGCGTTCGTGGGTGGCTAGCCCTTATATTTACCTACAATCTGATGTATGAAAGAAAGTTATGCAATAATATTTGTAAAAGTTATAAACAATTATCTCTGGCTGCCGGCGAATTTTTACTATATGGGTGGTTACGTACTATCGTCATTTAGGGGTTGTTGGCAACGGTGCAAAACTCCGAGCGTTCGTGGGTGGCTAGCCCTTATATTTACCTACAATTTGGTGTATGAAAAAAAGTTATGCAATAATATTTGCAAAAGTTATAAACAATTATCTCTGGCTGCCGGCGAATTTTTACTATATGGGTGGTTACGTACTATCGCCATTTAGGGGTTGTTGGCAACGGTGCAAAACTCCGAGCGTTCGTGGGTGGCTAGCCCTTATATTTACCTGCAATTTGGTGTATGAAAAAAAGTTATGCAATAATATTTGTAAAAGTTATAAACAATTATCTCTGGCTGCCGGCGAATTTTTACTATATGGGTGGTTACGTACTATCGCCATTTAGGGGTTGTTAGCAACGGTGCAAAACTCCGAGCGTTCGTGGGTGGGTCGCCCTTGTAATTACCTACAATTTGATGTATGAAAGAAAGTTATGCAACAATATTTGTAAAAGTTATAAACTATTATCTCTGGCTGCCGGCGAATTTTTACTATAAGGGTGGTTACGCACTGTCGCCATTTAGGGGTTGTTGGCAACGGTGCAAAGCTCCGAGCGTTCGTGGGTGGGTAGCCCTTGTAATTACCTACAATTTGATGTATGAAAGAAAGTTATGCAATAATATTTGTAAAAGTTATAAACAATTATCTCTGGCTTCCGGCGAATTTTTACTATGTGGGTGGTTATATACTATCGCCGATTAGGGGTTGTTAGCAACGGTGCAAAACTCCGACCGTTCGTGGGTAGGCAGCCCTTGTAATTACCTACAATTTGATGTATGAAAGAAAGTTATGCAATAACAATTGTAAAAGTTATAAATATTTATAGCATTCACCTGGCGAATTGCGCAGCAATTTCTCATTTTACAGACGCATTAGGGTAGGATGTCTTAAGGGTAGTATCCTGTTAATACCGTCGTCGGGTGCGCTATTTCATGTGCTTTACGAATTGGCTGACGTCGATTCTCTGTGATATCGGTGGACGGAGTAATTTGCAATTGTGTATATAAACGTCGGGCGCTCTTATTAGGTACCGGTCTCTTAATTAAATCAAATTTTAGGGAAAACCCTTCGATAAATTTTTGGTGCAAAACTATGGGATATACTACTTGAACAGCTCTATCGTTTGGTATATGTTTCATTAAAAAATACGATAAAAAAAAGTTATGGATATCTTTTATGGCTAACTTCTCCGCGGTTTTTTCCCGTTATATTGCAAGTATCGCCGGGGTAGCCTCGACTTGAGAAGTAAACTGTCGCGTCGCCAGCACAGGCGCCAGAATGACGTATGTCTGCCTTGCCGTCAGATACGTGTTTGTGCACGAAGTACAATACAAGCCAAATGCCTATATACAACATACGTATATGTGACTCTCTGTGAACACGTAAATAACGGCCACAGTTTTAATATATGTACGCAGAATTGTCTTATTTATTAACAAAAGGGTCACTTACCTGCAAATCTCGAACCCCCATTCCCGCAACATAGAATTCAATTAATCCATTTATTTCCAAAATTCCATTGTGCAGGTAGATATTATCTGTAATTTCCATAACATGCTGTCACAATCCAACCGAAACACTGTACAGACGACCACAAACTGCACAAACAACCATCACAATATAAAGGTCCGTTTACACGCTCATGCCATTTGCACAAACTGGTTTGCGCAAGCCAATTTGTGCAGTTGAACTGAATGAAATGATCGCGTTCACACGTTCAGTTTAGTTGGTGCAAATGTGAATCAGTTAACTGTGGAGAATCGTCACAAAACACGGTATTTACTGTGTTTTTACTACAGTATTTCAAAACTGGAGAACCAAGAACTAGTTCTTGCAACTGCTGCCATTTGTATAATAACAAAATTTAGAAATCGAAAGTGCGCAAAAGCAAACCTTGGTTACTAAAAAGGAATCTGCTTTCTCATGTCAATTTAATTGCTGAATTACGTAGTCAACCCGACGATTACTATTTACGCATTGACCAAAGTACCATAAATTTGGAACATACATATCTTCTTCTCCGGCACCCGATTTTAACGATGGTAACAATTTTTTTAAAATTTCTTTCCGTAGGGGGTGCGCAATGAGTTCATTTTTTTTTTCACTACACCGTTCTTATTTGGCTCTGGTTTGACGAGTTGAATGTTTTCTATTAAACTATTATACGCGTACGATTTAGCGTTGCGGTTGCTGAATTACGTAGTCAACCCGACGATTACTACTTACGCATTGACCAAAGTACCATAAATTTGGAACATACATATCTTCTTCTCCGGCACCCGATTTTAACGATGGTAACACTTTTTTTAAAATTTCTTTCGGTAGGGGGTGCGCAATGAGTTCATTTTTTACTACACCATTCTTATTTGGCTCTGGTTTGACGAGTTGAATGTTTTCTATTAAACTATTATACGTACGATTTAGCGTTGCGGTAACTATACTCTGTACTGTTACCTTTTCATAAACATGGAAAAGATTGTAACTATATAATTTAAAGATTGAAACTTATAGTGGGAAATCAGTCAAATATTTTTTTGTTTTAAATTTTCATTCCTTAACCAATATTTCGGACAATTTTTGTCCTTCAGAGTTCGGAAAAAGTTATATAAATATCAAAAACAGGAAAGGTGTTATAAGACAAGTTTACTCGTTTTATATATGTGTATATACTTATAAATTCACAAAGAAACTTTTTCGGCTGTTACAAAACGGAGTAGGTACGACTACAAATTAAGATTTTGGTGAATGACAACGTGCTGTCAACAAACAAACATCTTTCAGGTAGGTTATGTGCTGTCAACAGTCGATGAGTTCGATTAACTACTGATATGCATGCTCAAAGTTGGAACTCAGGCTTGTGCCCCGTTTACACGCTCATGCCAAAGCACCAACCACAAGCCGATTTTCTGTCACGACAGATTTTACACAAGCCAAGATTTTTGGCTTGCGCAAACTTCATGCCAGCGTTTACACGCAACGATTTAACTGTGCAAATGGATTTGTGCAAGCCAATTTGCGCAAATGGCATGAGCGTGTAAACCGACCTTTAAGCGCTGGGTCACATGGGTCTGTGACGGTGGGGGTAGATGGTCAAATTTTCTTTAGATTTATTTGAATATACCGGATTCTCAACTCAACATTGAATATACATATTCCTTCAATTTACTCCTATAGATTTCTTGAATTGACGCTGTAAACACAAAGATACTATAGTTTTCCTGCCACATTATGATCTGTTCCTTATTATTAAATCTATTTTTAGTTAAAATAATCGATATAGTCCACGAATTCAGTTGAATATATGACCAATTAAAACAAGAAACACAAAACAAATCTATTAAATAAATTGATAAATTATTATTCTTGTGGGACGAAACTTGTCTATTTGCAGTGATCGAAACCTCTTGGTGGAATCATACGTATATCATACGTGTGTAGCAATACGCCTGAATACATTCATTCATGATGCAGCAGGGGTTGGAGTTTGGGGAAGTTTAGTTTGGCCAGACACATTTTCATATTTGAAAATTTCTGGCCTCACCGGGATTTGAACCGAACACTGCAACTCCTTAACCAAATTTGGTTCTGAAAATTGTTGGTTGTCTTCTAGAAGTTAAAACAACAAATCTGCCTTGAACTGGTGTTGCATAGTATCCAGGTCCACGATGATATTTGATGATACATCAAAAACCGCCCCTGAACTGGTTGAGGACCATGTGCTATCACATAATATCTGTCTTATACTCTTAAAGAAGTGGCAGTTACTTCTTGCACAGGCTGTATTATATGGGTGGTGTTAGTAGGAAGATTATGATGTTTTCTATTCTGACAAAAGGTACTTGGTTTACAGGATGTTTGCTGTGACGAGATGTGGGAGATGTCACGCAGGGATCTCAGCAAATGAACTAGTAATGCGAGCTAGGGATTTAGCATATCACCTTCATTGTTTCTCGTGCACATCATGTGGAGTACCATTATCAAAAGGGGACCATTTTGGCATGAGAGATGGACTGATATACTGCAGGTAAGCTATTGAACTTAAACATTATAGAACAAATATACGTGTTTATAGTATGCTTTGTCATTGGAATGCATGTTCAAAATGCTTGATTACATATACACTATTATAGAGTTTCAAACTTAAAGTTAAATACGTTTCAAAATAAATCAGTCCACTTAAAGCAGTCTTAATTGGGACACACGAGATTGCGATTTACGACATCACAAACTAGAAGCGCAACTAATTAGACGAATTCTATTCAAATTCGGTCGTAAAAGTGAGCTTCTGTATGCCCAGGCAATAAACCCGACAATCTTCACCGCGTTTCGCCCTAATTTCAACCTAAGAACTTTACGTGTGCAATGCTCATTCATCACACCCTTTGTGAACTACAGGATATCCATTGCAAATGACCCATCTAAATGTATATTTATTCGAATGTGGTCAGGGAATTATCTAGCATCCACCATAAGTGATGTTAAAAGTTTAAAGTTTAGACCTTAAAGTCCTGCTACTCCCTAACATGTTTAATTACCTAAATTATGAAAAACTGACAGTCTTAAAATTAACGATAAGTCGTTGACTATAGCAATGAACATTTTAGAGTATCCAAACCTATTTATAAAGAATTACGGTAAATTAAAATGTATGCCCTCAATTTGTATACGATCGAGCCAATTTTTGTTTAAAGAAAATTCACTATCAAAAAACGGTTGAAGGTACATTTTCTTCCGTCGAATCGCATATACCTACTACTAATAATAAAATGTTACACTGATGTTACAGTGAAATCTCAATAAGAAATTGTAAACTTTTTATCTTGGTTATGTAGGTTAGCTTTTTGTAAAAGTCATATTTTAGTCAAATCTTTCTTTTTTTTCATAATATTTAGTCCGTCGAATTAACTTTGAATTGCTTACTGTTTCGATCTGTTTTGATCTGAACAACGATTTGTATTTCACTTTTGAACAATTTAAACATTATTAACCAAGAATTCATTTTGTTACATACTTATATGCTCACACTACCTGTATCTGCAACCTGCTTGCTTGTAACTCCCGAGGTAAAAGGTTTGTATTTTGTAAAAAAAACACTAAATTTTCAGGTTTTGTTCAGGGTTTAAGAAGTAAAATTGGAATTTTGATAACCACTGTGACATTATTGCTTTCATAACCATAAACTGTAGTGAGTAGCAAATAGCTAATCTTTGATATTTACTGATGTAACTATCGAAATATGTAAGGATACTATTATCGTCGCTATTGACGCAAAGCAGATAGTAATCGACGCATATAATGAATGCATTAGTATGCATATACGCATATATCAGCTAGGACAAGGCCTGATACGTACCTATCTCATAAGGTACCAAATCTGAAAATGTTTTGACGATTTGCCTCAGCTAAGACAAGACCTGATACGTACCTATCTTATAAGGTACCAATTCTGAAAACCCAATTTTAAACCTGCAAAAGGAAGATATTATCTTTGAGAGATATAGAGAGACACCCGGCTAGACAAGATCTGACAATCTGGACAATCTGGCTACATGGCCAAACAATGTAAAATTTTAAGATGTTATTAGTAAGCTGTTGAAAATACCTGTTATTAGAAATTTTATCAAATAAACAACATCATAAGGTCGGGCCACTCAGCCATTTACAAAATGAATTTTTTTGTTTGTATTTCTGTTCTATTTTTTACCAACAAATTATATTTTGTTGCTGTGTTAGTTTTCGAGAAACTGGGCGCCGGTGACGTGCCGACAACTTAGCGGCACCACCTGTACAAAACAAATGAATTTGAAAAATTCAAAAAAATAATACATTAATGGCATTAGGAAATCAAAATACACAACTAGTTCATAAAGAAAAGTTGTAGATAAACATTCGTTCTACAAACAGAAAATATTTGTGTATATACAGGATGTTCTACAACAGACTAACACAAACTTTTTTCATCGACTAATTCTGAGATGAAATCAATGTCAACAACATGCATGTGTAAGAAAAAACTTGTGAGGTAATTATAACAAGGTTACAGAAAAAAAACACATTTTGGATAGTAAAAATGTTGAACTTTTCGACGTTTTATTGAATTGTGACTCTAATAAGACATCCCGAATAACTGGGGGTTTGCTTAATGTCAAATAACTAAGAATTTTAGATGGGGCATCCTGTGTATCTTGGCATACTTCTAAAGATCGATAAATCAGCTTTCCTAAAATGCTTATCTCGGTAGGTGTATCGTCAACACCTAAAAAGTTATTAACCGTCTAATTTGACATTGATAACTTTAGCACAATAACATAACATAACAATAACATAAATTAATATTAAATATCTAGATGGTACGACGAAGTTCAACAATCTCACAAACGTAATAATTATTCTCTTCATGTACCAGCTTTTAGTGGCATTCTGCAATTTTAAATTTCACAAATCTCTAATTTATGATATTTTCCTCTTCAAAATCAAAGAATCAGTATTTACCACTTCAAAAATCTTTAAATAATATTTAAGAAAGACGTTTAATTATCCTCGCTCGTCCAAAGCTTTGGCAAACTACATCGCCTCATTGAACCCCGTTTGATTCACCGCGGAGAAGTTAGCCATAAAAGATAGCCATAACTTTTTTTTTTCGAATTTTGATATGAAACATATATCAAATGATAGGGGTATTCAAGTACTATACGCCAGAGTTTTGCTCCAAAAATTCATGAAACGGTGTTGCCGGAAATTTAATTTATATCGTTACGCGTCACCTTATAAGAGCACTTGTCATCTCAGTAAAGAATTGCCCATAACTTTTTGCAACAACCCGATAGAGAAACAACTGATACTAATTCGGAAAGCGCATAAGATTCTGCACCTAATGATGGTATTGGGAAGGTGCTACCCCTAATATCACCTACCCCCATACGAGTATAATACAAGAAATTGGCGCGCCGTGCGACTAAGAAGTGCTATTAATGAACATAACTCACGTTAAAATTATTGCATAACTTTTCTAAGTACGTCAAATTATAGGCAATGAAATGTACTATTTACCCTTGAACGCTCGGAGTTTTGCTCGACGGCCAACAACCCTTAAATGACGATCATGTCAGTACGCAACCGTCCCCGCCGGCAATCATATGTCGGTTGGTTGTTTTAGGAAAGCATTTATAAGTTTTGCAAATATTGTTGCATACCTTTCTATCATATATCAAATTGTAGGTAATTTAAAGAACTTCTCACCCCTCACCGCTCGGAGTTTTGCTCGACAGCGAACAACCCTTAAATTACGAAAATGTCCGTACGCGACCGTCCGCGCAGGCAATCATATGTCGGGTGGTTGTGGCAGGAAAATATTTATAACTTTTGCAAATATTATTGCATAACTTTCTATCATATATCAAATTGTAGGTAATTAAAATAGCTTCTCACCCTTCGCCGCTTGGAGTTTTGCTCGGCGGCAAACAACCCTTAAATGGCGATAATCTCCGTACGGAACCCGTACGATGACAACTACACATCAAGGGGCTACTGCAGAAAAATATTTATAACTTTTGCAAATATTATTGCATAACTTTCTATCATATATCAAATTGTAGGTAATTAAAAAAACTTCTCATCCCTCACCGCTCGGAGTATTGCTCGACGGCGAACAACCCTTAAATTATGAAAATGTCCGTACGCGACCGTCCCCGCCGGCCATCATATGTCGGGTGGTTGTGGCAGGAAAATGTTTATAACTTTTGCAAATATTGTTGCATAACTTTCTATCATGTATCAAATTGTAGGTAATTAAAATAGGTTCTCACCCTTCGCTGCTTGGAGTTTTGCTCGACGGCGAACAACCCTTAAATGGCGATAATGTCCGTATGGAACCAGACCGACTGACAATTACATATCAAGTGGCTGCTGTAGAAAAATGTTTATAACTTTATATATATATATATATATATATATATATATATATATATATATATATATATATATAACCAATATTGTTGCATAACTTTCTATCATATATCAACTTGTAGGTAATTAAAAGTGCTTCTTATCTTTCCCCGCTTGGAGTTTTACTCCACGGCAAACAACCCTGTAATAACGATAATGTCCGAACGGAACCAGTATGTAAATCACATGCAAGCCACTTCTTACAGGAAAATGTTTATAACTTTTGCAATTAGTCGAGGTAGTTCTCTAGGTGGGGGTTAAAAAAGCTCCAATAAAAGAATAGTGGATAGCTAGAGCGATAACGATTTTACATGTCTTGTAAGCTGATCAAGCAGTCAGTATTATGTGGCAGAGGTGTCAGTCGACCAGTTGCCTTTAACCTCTTCAGGGACAATTTATTTTTGGGATTTACTAATACGTGAAAAATTATATACTTCTTTATTAACAGATATTAGTTGTAAATGTGAAATATAAAACTACCAAAAACAAAAAATCCGCAAAAAAAAAAACTTAACAAGCTTCCGTCCACATATGTTGCCATATACTATGTAAGTCACTGATGAAATGCCTCCATACACTCTGGACACATACTTTCTTTGCACTTTTTGCACGTGTATCTTGTTCTGCGCGTGCAACTTTTTTCGTGACACCTTGGTGGATTTTTGTACTCCATTTTTATTGGATAGTGACCTTCTCCATCGGTTCGAACTTCTGGTACTACTTTTGTCCATGCTCTTTTTTTCGTAGGTTGTGTATCTGTAGGTTGAGCTGATGGTCTTCCTCTCTTCCTTACACTTCCATTTAGTTGGATAAGTGTTGATGCTAGTGATGATTTGAACTCCAACAATGGTATTTTTGAATTGGTTACTTTTCGATATAGCACCCAGGAATTTATTATGGCGACATTCATGAAATGAAATACAATACGCAAATAAAACTTCTTATTCTTCAGAGCGTGAGGATAATAAGCAGTCATCCTATCGCACAAGTCTACCCCACCCATAAAACGATTGTATTGAACAATAGCCTGTGGTCTTGAAATTTCAATGTAAGTTTTTGATTTTCTGTCCCACCTTCGAACGATATCTGTGGGTTCTTTACCGACATATGACGAAATCATGTGTACCAGGTTGTTATCTGCCCAACGCAATACTGAAATATTATTGTTTGATGTTGTAACCGAACACGAACCTCTACCGCTTTTCTGAAGAGCTTTTCCATCAATTAGCTTTTCTTTCGCTCCAGGGATTCTATTTACCCTAATTGTTCCTACTACATGAATATCACGATCCTTCAGATAGGTGGTTGTTGGGATGGAAGTAAATAAGTTGTCTAGGAATATTTTGTGATTCAGACCTTCTAGCCCTGCGCATAATCTGACAACCGTGTCACCAATTACACCTAACGGGCTTTTCTCCCTGCTGACTGATGTTTGGTACATCTCAAATTTAGATACATACCCATCTACAGAAGCACGAACCCACACTTTGAAGCCCCATTTCTTTGGTTTAGATTTTATGTATTGCTTTGCTCTGTTTCTGCCTTTGAAAGGAATGATCATCTCGTCGATAGCCATAAATTCGGTTGGTGTTGCAGCATCAGCAAAAGTTGTTGTCAGGATATCCAAGAAAGGGCGCACTTTTATAAATGCGTCCTTGTTATCGTCGTGAATCTCTTCATTGTTTTTGAAATGCAGATATCGTTTTATTTCTTCAAACCTTTTCAGAGGCATAGTATCTGCAATAATATCGAACCGCAAGCCAGGAATTGAAGACCAATACATACGATATGATGGATAACGTATGTATGTCATCATAATATTTATGGCAAAAAACTGCTTCATTTCAGCAATACTAACATTGAATGTACCTCTTCCAGATTGAACGGCAAACCGAATAGTTTCAGTGGTAATCAGATTGAAAACATCATCGCTAAATATTTTTGAAAAAAATGAATGAGGGGTATTCCCATGAATATTGACTTGGTGCATACTTTTGAAATTAGGCGGTTTATCACGGAATTCATTATCTCTTTCAGCATACCATGTTATCTTGTCGGAAGGAGTTGTTGGAATTGTGCAGCTAGCACGAAGTTTTGCAGCTAGTTCATTCAGAGGTAAATCACTCTCACTGTCCGTATCGCTATCACTAGCATTATTATCTGATGGTAAAATATCTAAATCACCCACATCATTATCCGAAAAATCTTCTAGTATGTCTACTTCTTCCAAATCCGAGTCACATGGATTTTGTATTGAATCCAGAATACGAGTTGGGGATCTTTTTCTACCGTAAAGGGTGCTTGAGGGTTCGGCATTGGACATTGTAAACAGTAATCTGAAAAAGATATATAATGTGACAACACATTAGATATAGTAAAAAGAGCACTAAATATGCTTTTGAATCATGTACACAAATGTGTACAGTTATTTAGGTGATCAAAATTTTAAAAATATGTCTATTGTGTTGATAAAACAACATAGTTTAGATC
This sequence comes from Melinopterus prodromus, assembly GCA_964023965.1. Classification (NCBI taxonomy): domain Eukaryota; kingdom Metazoa; phylum Arthropoda; class Insecta; order Coleoptera; family Scarabaeidae; genus Melinopterus; species Melinopterus prodromus. The sequence continues at coordinate 67,804,278 of OZ030390.1, forward strand.
CTAAAACAGCACTTACCAATTTTTACTGCACCTTACACAAACACTTTTATCACTACACACAACGAAAACTAGCAATAATAATTTCAAACGTGATTTTGAGCACATTTACAGAAAAACATGTTCCAACTTGTTGGACCCAATTCTCGTCATCTTTTTGAAAAGAATGCGTTCGAATGGAGTAGGGATATCACCGGTTGCCCGTATCTATGAGCAAGTTTGCTTGTTGCTAAGAACAATAACATACACGCCACGCCCATACGTTCCCCTACGTTTGACTGACAAGTATGGGCGTGGCGCGTGCTTTATTGTTCTTAGCAACAACCTAGACACGAACCAGAGGGCAACCGGTGATATCCCTACTCCATTCAAAGAGTTACGCATTCGCTTCAAAAAGATGACGAGAATTGGGTCTCAGAGCATTATATTGCTGAGCAACTTTGGTACATATGGCCTGGCCTGGCCTGGTGGTGAAGTATAAATTCAAAAATTGTAGCTGAGCAAAAAAGAAAACATGTGGGACAGCCGTTTTCCGCGTCAAGCGAAACGTACACATATGTGCTTCTCTCCCTGAAGAGGTTAATACAGCAGTTTCAGACTGGGTGCATTATCGTCATTTAAGGCTTGTTTGCCGTGGAGTAAAACTCCGAGCGGGAAAGCATGAGAAGCAGCTATAGGCTGGTTATAGGGCTCTATAAGGATTTCTTATCGGAACCTATAGATCTATAACGTTATAGAATTTTACGAGTGAAAACACAGAATCGACCCATTAATTACATATAATTTGATATATGATAGAAAGTTATGCAGCAAAAATTACAAAAGTTATAAACATTTTCCTGTCACAACCACCCGACATACTATTGCCGGCGGTGACGGTTGGGTAATGACATTATCGTTAATTAAGGGTTATTCGCCGTCGAGCAAAACTCTGAGCGGTGAGGGGTGAGAAGCCCTTTTAATTACCTACAATTTGATATATGATAGAAAGTTATGCAATAATATTTGCAAAAGTTATAAACATTTTCCTGCCACAACCACCCGACATATGATTGCATACAATTTCATATATGATAGAAAGTTATGCAATAATATTTGCAAAAGTTATAAATATTTTTCTGCAGTAGCCACTTGATGTGTAATTGATCATCGTACGGGATCCGTATGGACATTTTCGCCATTTAAGGTTTGTTCGCCGTCGAGCAAAACTCCGAGCGGCGAAGTGTAAAAAGCCATTTTAATTACCTACAATTTGATATATGATAGAAAGTTATGCAACAATATTTGCAAAAGTTATAAATATTTTTCTGCAGTAGCCACTTGATGTGTAATTGCTCATCGTACGGGTTCCGTACGGAGATTATCGCCATTTAAGGGTTGTTCGCCGTCGAGCAAAACTCCGGGCGGCGAAGAATGAGAAGCCATTTCAATTGCCTACAATTTGATACATGATAGAAAGTTATGCAACAATATTTACAAAAGTTATAAACATTTTCCTGCCACAACCACCCGACATATGATTGCCGGCGGGGACGGTCTCGTACGGACATATTCATAATTTAAGGGTTGTTCACCATCGAGCAAAACTCCGAGCGGTGAGGGGTGAGAAGTTCTTCAAATTACCTACAATTTGATATATGATAGAAAGTTATGCAACAATATTTGCAAAAGTTATAAATATTTTTCTGCAGTAGCCACTTGACGTGTAATTTTGCTCATCGTACGGGTTCCGTACTGACATTATCGCCACTTAAGGGTTGTTCGCCGCCGAGCAAAACTCCGAGCGGCGAAGGGTGAGAAGCCATTTTAATTACCTACAATTTGATATATGATAGAAAGTTATGCAACAATATTTGCAAAAGTTATAAATGCTTTCCTACAACAACCAACTGACATATCATTGCCGGCGGGGATGGTTGCGTACTGACATAATCGTCATTTAAGGGTTGTTGGCCGTCGAGCAAAACTCCCAGCGTTCAAGGGTAAATAGTACATTTCATTGCCTATAATTTGACGTACTTAGGAAAGTTATGCAATAATTTTAGCGTGAGTTATGCTCATTAATAGCACTTCTTAGTCGCACAGCGCGCCAATTGCTTGTATTATACTCGTATGGGGGTAGGTGATATTAGGGGTAGCACCTTCCCAATACTATCATTAGATGCAGAATTTTATGCGCTTTCGGAATTTGTATCAGTTGTTTCTCTATGGGGTTGTTCCAAAAAGTTATGGGCAATTCTGTATTGAGATGACAAGTGCTCTTATAAGGTGACGCGTAACGATATAAATCAAATTTCCGGCAACACCGTTTGATGAATTTTTGGAGCAAAACTCTGGCGTATAGTACTTGAATACCCCTATCATTTGATATATGTTTCATACCAAAAATCGAAAAAAAAAGTTATGGCTATCTTTTATGGCTAACTTCTCCGCGGTGTTTGATTCCTTACTGTGAAGACCGAGTTTTCCAAATATTTTTGTAGAAACCACGGTAAATGTAATATTTCCACCGAAAATTCGAAGTCTAGTGCGAATGCGTCTAAAGCATTGACCTTAGAGGGCTAACATAAGCCAATGAAAATCGTAACGTAATATTATTCTTATGAGTTTAGAATTATCCACTTATTTGAATATCTATTTGTATGACTGAATTACTGTCACTTTGTTATGTGTAGAGAAGTACAAGGGTTTCTACAGAACACACTACATATTAACAAAAGTACTCCCTGATTTCAGAGATCCTACAATGAGTAGTAGCACAAAAATAAATAACCCGAAAATTCTAAACTCTTTTAGTTGATTCGAATTAATAATAATCCATAATATTATTAATGTATTCATGCGTGAGTGAGGTTATGTTGTATATTTATTTACAACAGTGAACTCTAATCTAAACTGGACGGGACGCGCGCTTTACGTTAGCTGACAGCAATTGAGGCAAGCGCAAGCAAAAGAGACAGAGCGATGATGTGGGGTTACTGTCTGACTAGCGCAGATAGAAAAACGCAGTAATGATTTCTAAGTTGAAAACCAAATTACAAATAAGAATGTTAAACCGTCAAACCGCACACAGCCATGGTACCGTATGAGGCAGACAGAGATGGATAGCCCACATCACTGCGGCTTGCATAAATGCATTTGCCTCACTTATTCACCATGTCGCGTCCTTTCCAGTTATACTTATATATTTACATGTAACTGATTTAGAACGCAACAACCCTCACCTTAATAGTGAAAACTGGTTAGAAAAATTATATAAATAACCACCACGACCGAAAATTTTTTACTTCCAAAAATGTTGGTCAAGATTTCTAACCGCAAACTTAATCCTGAAACAAACTTGAACTACAATACCTTTCCATACCCTTTCAATACTTTCACTACAATACTCTCCATACTGAAAAAAATGAAACAGTTGTAAATAATGCAAAAAAGTCCAAGACAGAAAAAAACTACTAAAATTGATTCAAAGGTTTCTTTAAAAGTTAAAGTCTATTTTTACATTTGAAATTAAGCTAACATGCCACAGAAAGAAAGGTTTGGTTTCTTATTTAGCCAAGAAACCGTTATTTATGAATACGTATCAAAACGTATTTTGTTTAAACTCAGCAATGTTCAAGATAAAAACCACCTTATCATTAACTGTAATAGTTTACAGGTAAAACTTCTGCCAATGTAAGTGCGGCTGATATAGATGAGCTGATGATTTGTGCGAGAAAAATACATCAAGAGTCTTTTTTTAAATTTTAACAATGTTATTAACAAAATTCTGGAATTTATATTTTTAAATAATTAACAACCATTTGTCCTAAAATGTCATAATAAGTTTTGATAACAATGCCTGTTACAGTAGCAAGCGCAGTAAGATCATTTTCAAAATTAAAATTAATAAAAAATTACTTACGTTAAACAATGAGTTGGAATGATTGTCTGGCTGTAATATCAAGCATCAGCATGAGTTTTATATCTTGATTTTTACTACTTAAAGTTCGTTATAAATAAATAATAACATTAGAAATATCAAAAACGAGACGCATTTAGGTACATACTTAGTAAATACATAATGAATAATCATTATGTTATATCGATTTCTTTGTCAATGTTTCAAGTGGTATCGAAGCGGCTACCTCATTTACAAAATCGAAGATGCGCTTTATTGGTTTTACCCACAGGCGCAGACCACGGTCGGCGCGGGACTGACTACAACAAACCCAAAAACACATGCCCGACCTAAAATCATATATTGTATTTGACTTAATCATAATAAAATAAATACCAAACCTCCATGTGTAACCAAATCATCCCTGCTAAAACATATCAGCTTTTGGTCCTATTTTGCATACTCTTCCTTCTATGCATACTCTTCGGTTTTTGCGACTCATCTCTCAAGTTACCGACTATCTCATCTTTCTAGGCCTCATTACGAGCTGCTCGACTACTGTGACCCGTCAGATCCGATGGATATGGTGTATAGGGGCGGCGAATCCCCCGGCTATTACCCCACCACGCCCCCGCACCACCACCAGAAGGGCAGACCCAGGAAACGCAAACTAGGCAGCGACAGCGGTGAGTCCGTTTGCGGGGAGATGCCAGTAACTATGCGCATGGCCGCGGCGACCTTAGGTAAATATTGAATTTTATCTCGCCGAAGTCAACAATAGTATGTAAAAATTAAAAACAAAATACAAAATAACTGATTTTTTCGTTTGAAAACATTAGTTACACTAGTTTTCGTGCATTTACAAAAAACAAAGTTGGTATTACATAACACACATCATAATCTTTTGAAGGACATATTTCAAAAATAGTCATTTTTTTTTTTTTTTTTTTTTTCATTTTATAAGATATGATGTTAAATCATGTTTTCAAATACCTGGGGGCTGGAGCTAGGAATACTGTGTTGATACGAGAAAATACCGGTTCTGTACCGTACCGATATATTAACTATAGTAAGATGAAAGAATTTTAGCGTTGTAGTCGCAAAACAAGTAAAAGTTCGGAATGGTTTGCTCTGGTATTTATTCATAAAATCTTAAAACCAATACAGCAAATGCAAGACGAAGCATGTACACATTTCTGTCTAATGGTGGTAATTTCATATTTCTGTTGTTTTTTATCTGTTAGGGAATCTGACAAATAAATTGACTGATTTTCATTTTGTACGGAAAACACAGTCCAGAATTGTGTGGCCAGTCCAGAATTGTGTGGCCAAGTAGTGTCAAACGTCTATAAAACGTTCCTCTATAGTCTATATGTATACCAAGGTTCACCCACGATGTTTCTTAGCACCTTATTTTGGAAGCGTTGAATGATGGTGATGTTGCTTGGCTTAGTGCAGCCCCACAGTTGGATACCATAGGTCCACACAGGTTCAAGTATCTGCTGGTATAGTAGGAGTTTATTATATGTCGCCAAACCCGACTTCCTACCAATAAGCCAGTACATTTTTTGTTTCTTATGCCCAATTCTTCTCGTTTCTTTTTAACATGTGCTCACTAGCGGAGCTTAGTGTCTAGCGTAATATCGAGGTATTTTGCGGTGTTCGTGTCAGGTACTACGGTGGTGTTATTTATTTGAACTGGAACGTATCGCATTCGCTTGTAGGTAAATTTTATGCGAACGGAATTGGTTTCGTTCAATGTAATTAGCCATTGTTGCACCAAATCACTAATATCGTTGACAGCATTCTGCAGTTTTAGTGTTGCTCCTCAAGCAGTTGTATCTACTGCCATGATAGCAGTGTCATCAGCAAATGCGGGAACGGTAACACCATCTGGTTGCGGAAGATCATGTGTGTATAGAAGGTAAAGAATTGGGCCAAGTACATTACCTTGTGGCACTCCTTGTGGCATTACGTCCCCCATTAATAAATTGGGATAATAAATATATATTATTATATATTATACAATAATATAATAAAATGGGAGTATTCAAAATGGATTTAAGGAAATAGTAACAATATCTCAAAAAATATTAATGATAGATATAGGGAACCCTAATATTGACTGATAGGATAAGATTTCCTATCGAATGGCGTATCGGTATACAGGGTTCCATTTGAACAAAATGAGTTTTTTGCGTTTAAATATTCAATTATTGTGTTGAAAATTTTGAACATCCTGTATAGGATATCATGATGAACTCAACATCGTCTTATTTGGTTATGTTTCTAGTTTTAGACCACCAATCATGAAATTTCTAGTTTCAATAGTAACCGAGATATGCAATTTTAAATGTAACCCCGAAAATCACCAAAGAATAAGTAAAAACAAAAAAAACTCAAAAATGGTGATATTTAGGTATAGGAAAACATTATCCAAAATGATGTGTTTTAATACGTAGAAACCAATTATTTTTTAGTAATTTTAGAGGTTAAATATGAATTCATCTAATAAATTATTATTCCAAATTAAATTTAAATCAAATATGTGAATATAATCTTGAAAACTAACTTTGTATTTATTCACTATTTCTACGTTATTTACTTGAACCAGACTTCGAAAATCAACAACGACATTCAACTCGTTCCTAATAAACTAAGCCAGGCCTACCATAAAACAAACAGCAATGCCATATAAATATCGCCGGTCAACATATACGAACAAAAAAAATCTATCCTAACCCGACAATGCGTTCGCATAAACGCCATAGACGGACTCTGAAAGGAACAATGGCAATAGTGGTCCTCCACCTACTTGATACACTCTAGCCTGTCCAAGTCCTGCACCTACCATCAGTGGCGGACTGGCCAGGTGGTGCCAGGTTGCCCGATGGCAAGTGGGCCCCCCCTTGAGTGGGCCCCCCTGAAGACAACATGTTGAAAATATTATTAATATATTTATTTATACTGCAACTGGCACGGGAGCGCCGCACGAAAAAATATCAGGCAAAAAGAGGGGCCCCCACCTTTTTGCAATAAATTCATGTCTGCATATTAACAGATATACACAGACTAAAAACAAACCCTTGGCACGCTATTGGTGCCGGTGCGGTGGCATCTCGCGCGTCGCGCCGTTCCTGCCGGGAAAGAATTTTTTACTGTTTCAGTTTGATTGACCAGGTTCTGGCAAAAATATTATTCGTCCGTAATTGCAATACCAATACGTCACAAAGTACAGAATTGTTATGGTATCACGTGGTAGTTTTTTACCAAGAAAAATAAAAAAAGTCGAATGCTATGATGAACAATTAAGTTTAAAGCTTAAAGCGAATAATTGATATACAGGAAAACATTGTGTAAAATGAATAAAATTTTACTTGGGTACCAAAATGAATCACTTATACAGAATGTTCTTTATACATAATGCAATCAAAATTAAATAAAATTTATTTATAAATTAAAATGTGTAATTTAAAACAAAATAATCTAAAAAAAACATGAAAATACAAATAATATTCGAAACAAAGTTGCGCAGTTTTGTGTTTATCAATGATATAAAAGTGATAGTGATAATTGATTTCACTTTCGAAGATATAAAATCGATGTACAGGGTGCTATAAAAGTTATAGATAATCATTCGCCCTACAGCCAGAAAATATTTTCATGCTTACCTACAGGCTGTCCCACAACAACGTACCAACAAACTTATGTTTATTTATAGGAACACTAGGTATATTATTGCAATTTTAAATGAACATTTTTAACCTAAATGTTTTGACATCAACTTGTTTTAGGCTATTATGAACTGTTTCTGAGATATTGTGAAATGATTGGCATTTTCCGAAAATCATTCTTAAGGCAAGGGCCGCGTTTACCAGTAGGCACAATAGGCATGTGCCTAGGGCCCGGCGAAAGAGGGGCCCGTAAGCGGCCCCATTCGACTTAAATACTGTAGAGGCTAGGGCCCACTAATTGTATAATAAATAAATCGGCGGACCTCTATGCATGATTTCGGTAGTTTTTTTTTTTCGTGGATTATTTTTCCAATGTCTTTAGTAGACGAACCTCCGTAACATGACATTTTTGAAAAAAGGAAATTAAATATTAAAAAAAATAAGTTTAGAATAACTTCCCCAAAAAAATAATTGCGCTTGATAGAATTCCGTTAATTTGTGCATGCCAAATTTTCTAATAAGACAGGGAGCATTTTTGGTCGCTCGTTTAACAGTAATGAAATAACACTGTAGTGAATTTAGTCAGTGAATGCCATCTCCTTTGCATTGAAGTTCCAAAATTCAAGATTACATTTCAGGCTACCTAAAGAATGCAGTGCCAAAAAATGAGTTTTCTGATATTTGATACAATTTTTGAGATTTTTTGCTAAAATCTAAAATAAACTATCGTAATGATCTGTTTTTCCTTGCGAGACACAAAAATGCTCGAAAATGTCGAGTATTCTCAAAACCGCACCGCAATGTACCAAACGCTTTATTTTTAATGTGACAAAGAGCAGGCTTTTATATATTTTGGGGAATTCACATGATGTCAATGAATATAATTCTTAAAACTTTCGTAAAGAAAATAAAATAATATGTAAAACCCATGTTTGGGAACTAGCGACTTTTCATGCATTTGTAGACAAACGTACATTCAACAATATTCATGTATACACAAAATTAATAACGAAAATTTAAAATCCTTTTTATTGTTATATGTGGAAATTGCTTTGGTCAGCAAAAAATGCGTTTGCTCGAATTTAACTCTTGTATCTCTTCAAATAAACGACCAAAAACCGACCATCCAGTATTTAAGATTTACGTTTAATTGCTTTTTATATAAGGAGAAAAAAAAATAAGGAAAACTGTAACGTAAACTGCAGAATCCAGAACACTTTGGAGAGAGTATAAAAAAACTGAAAATGACAAAAGAAGAGATTGGTCGCTTTTAGAAGTGCCAAACTGTTTAGTTGACCAAACTCGCTTATAAAGCCACTGTTTATAGTTTGAATCAAATAATTTTAGTAAGTTATTGTTCCACTTATTTATAGAAATAGCAAAACATATTTTATTGCAGTTACCAAAATTTTATAGACTTCTGACAAAGACTTAAATGTCTATGAACAAAAATAAATAGAGACAAATAATAGAACCACCGAGTTAGACATTTTAGTAAAACTGATTTATCGATCTTATATACCTGGTGATTCAATTTGGCGGCTTCCCATGGAGATCTCGCTTATTAGTGGAGATAGAGCCTATGTTTAAATTTGGCAATGATTCGTATTTTTGAGCTGATCAATTATCTGTAAAGAAATTTAAGCTATCATTTTTAAGATATCCGCAAAAATCTGAAATGTTAAGATATCGTTCTTAATTTTTTTATTCAAAACCAAATGGAGCTAGACATTTGAAACACAAACATTCCTTTTAGCGACTTTTTAACAAAGAGTGTTGTTTTTTGATTTGAAATAACATAAAAAATGGCGGCGTAACCATGGCCAACTTTCGTTTTCTTATGGGCGCCATATTGAGTTTTGGCATTATCCAATAGTCGTGTGTTTTCTCATTTCCGCAATGTATAACATGTTGGCATTATTTTTTTAAACAATTGTTTGATCATAAAAAAAGCTTTCTTCTTTTTCTTGTTGTTTGTCGTGGTTATCAAGTACCCAACCGGAGCTTGATTACAGACCGCCGGACTGAACAAGAGTGCTTTGGATTAAGAACATTCAGATTGTAAAATAAGTAAATGTTCAAAAGGTCACCATTTTCTTAAAGGGATAAAACCGTACCCGTTTTTGTACATGTCCTCATTGGTCTGTGCCTAGGATTTTCTGTCGCTCAATAATGCTCCTTGTTTCGATTAAACATTTAAATTTATAAATTTCGACCCATCTGACCAAATGATGTGATTTAAGAAATTTTGTCCTTGGTCTATTTTATTTAGTAGCCAGATGCAAAATTCCGCACGTCTGATGTTATTCTGACGATACAAAGTATGACTTGTGTGGGGTTTGTACGGTTTCAATTTCTTTGTTCAATGATATCCAATAACTTAATAAACACAATAAAACAGTACAAAATAGGAAAACGCAAACTGTATTGAAAATTGTTCTTCACTGCACTACACCTATTGTAAATTAATTACTGCTACAACATTTTGTCATCGATATTTTTTTGTGATTTTATTTCTATTATGTTTTACCGTACCAAATTCATAAAATAATATATGGCATGTCCAGTTTAAATACGCGGCATATACGGATTTAAAATTGAACAATATATGTCGTTTTTGAGTTATATGAGATAACATGTTTGGTTGTGTTATGTTGTAAGAAAATCCTGAAAAAAGTTTTATTTTTAAAGACCTGTGGTAGAGGAAGAAAATTAAATTTTACACCAGTCGATATTGTGTATTGAAACGGTACATGCTGTTTTCCGTTCGATGCATTCTTTTTAAGACGTGATAGTAGAGGCAATTAAGAACCTATTTTGCCATATTTATCACTATAAAATCTATTATTTTTAGTATTATTTCAAAATTGTCTAATATTTATACTTATTGTTTCCATGAAAACTTTCGAAATTTGATCATACTTCTAGCTGATACGGTTGTTTTTTAGTGCTATGACCCTAATACGCATGTTTTGAGCCCGCATTCGCATTCCGCATAAGCACATTTATCGAAAACGCCTAACCAGTTTCTATTCACAAACTTACCATTGTCTCTCCTCAACAAGAATCCAATTTAAACCAGTGAACTGTGTATGCGTGTAGGTGGTTTCGATGTATCTTCTTGCCTTGAATATGAATCCGATTGGCTTCAAGCAACCAATTTCCAAGAAATGCATATACAAGTACATAGTTTAAGGTTTTTTCGGATGATGTTTCAGAGTCTAGGTCATCGGGGTTGTTTGCTATACATGATCCAAAACGGAAAAATATACGTATATAACGGCATTTACAACATACAAGATGCATTGAACATAAAGTTGTCAATATCTCGATAACCGTGACCATTTGTATATACCTAAATATGGTTAAATATAATGATATCCAAACACGTGTTTGCGACAACTCTAAATTAGAGGGTACTTCCCGCGTAAAAATCCGAAGATCTTCTAAATTTATCTAAAAACCAGTAGTTGAAGCATTGCAAATTATGGTGATCTAACCTTTATCGTTTTCAACATTTCCATGAGGATTATAAGGATTGCGGGGTTTACTAAACGATCCATGCTCCGCTACATTTCTGTCCAATGTTAGGAATATTGTACGATGGGGCATTTCTGTGAGAACAATAATAAACCCTTAACATATTACACCTTTCGTTATTGGTAAACGGCATTTTTTCTATTAAAATTTGTTTACACCAAAAACACTTATTTTTAATATTTATTCGAGCATTCTATTTCATAATATTTTTGTTAATTTTTCTTTCTAAGTCTTGCCTTTTTCACTTTTTTCCCCGCAATTTTTATCCAGTATAGTAAATGACACACAGAGTATAACGCTTCATATAGACCTATTATGTTTTCAATTTAGAACAAAGTTACAACCGTTTGAGTTATTAACAAAACCGCATTTCAACCGGCTCAAACTTCTTAAGCAATTGACAAAACCAAAAAGTCCACAAATGACACTTTTTCCTCCAAATGACTTTAACTATTTTCTAGAAAAGAAATTAATAAAAACTTCATATGAATTATTTTGTTCATTTACTTATTCAATTTGTTGATTATGTTTTAAATATTTTTCATTAAATTAATTTTCTTTCTATCGTTGTAACGTGTAGTGGGTGTGTTCAAACGGCTGTTTTTCGAGGAATTGAGAAAACAAATACGCCCTTATACAAAACTTATTTAGAATGACATTTGCTTTCTAAAAATAATTGTGCGGGGAAAAAAGTGGACACCTGTATATGTATATACCGTCAGCATGAACAAAAAAAGTGGGCCCCCCCTAGGTTCCTGGCAACCAATATTTTTGGACCCAGTCCGCCACTGCCTACCATTCCAATCCAGCAATAACCCCATTGTCGCTCTGTGTAAAGCAAATAGAAGGCGAGGAGAGCGCGGTCGTACCGTACGCACTCTAGCGGCGACGCCCGTAACGAGCAAACATAATAAATTTGACAAGTAGTACAAGTATAGATTTCAATTGTGTTATGTTTTATATTCTTCCCTATGCTCGGCGGTGTTTGCTTTTGGATTAGATTTGCAGTCGTAATAACGAATAGCAAATGTTTGCGATCTGATAAAACACATGGGGTCAGGTTGTTTTTCTGTTATGCATAGTATATTATCATTAGTGGCGCAACTAGCGGGTGTGCAAGGTGTGCGGCACGAGTTCAGGGTCAAGGGAACCCACCAAACGCGAAAATTTTGTTTTAGAAGCGTCTAAAACCTACAGAATTCCAGTAAAATTAGTCAAAAAAGCCATTCACCCGGAAAATTTCAAACCCATTGGTTTGATATTATAATTTGCGAAGAGTCCCATCAATATCTTACCAGCGTCGCAAGTTATTCATGATCAAATTTATCTTACTTTCTATTGATCGGACGAGAATAAGAATTATTACGAAATTGTTATTATAGTTGTATAGTATTGTAGTATTATTGTAGTATTATTCTTGTAGTATTATATTATATGATACCGAAGTATTTATGAGCTGAGTTATCCATTCCGCTTCCCACGTATTTGAAAACATGATGGAGGATCATATAATTATAATATGTATAATGTGATAGTTCGCACAACCCACCATTCTTACCTAATACGGCTGAAAAGCATCCACATGAAAGAGTAGCAGGCACACAATGTTGCTGCCTTCCGAATCTTAAAAATTTACAATTGAATTTAATCAGCAGCACCATATTTTATTCTAATGTACGGCTTGATCTATCATATTTTATGCTGATATACTGCTGATCGGACTACCCATGGCAGGCCATCGTACTCTGGGGCGAAATCCCGAAAACCTTACCAAAACCTCACACAATGAAAATTTGATTCGGAGAATTTTGACTGATGGGTTACATAGACAAATGAATACTGCATTCAGCCCTTGAACGGGAAAGCCTAACACTTTGTACTAAGCTCTGTAGTTGAGTTCAAAGTTGGTGATGCATGAAAGCGTTGGACCTAGGCGAGAACATAAACCGCGAACTTTAAAATTGCATATCTCGGAAATGAATAGCAATATTTACTTTTTACGACATCGATTCGACTGATAGAAGTATGTAAAATTATATCTGTTTTAATTGACTTAAAATGTAATGTTTATCGACTTGAAATAGGGTCATATTTGGTACCCTCGCAAAAATGTTATAATTTTCGAGACTTAGTTTTTCTAATAGATGAAAAGTACCAGATACCACCATATTCCACAAAGTGGGAAGTTTAGAGTTTTAGGTAATTATATTACCTAACGAAATTCATTAGGAATTAATTTTGCCTTTTCACGAAATGTGGCTGCAATGATTGTTTTTTCTAATTGTGCATGATGTGAGCGAGTTGCAGGTTGCAGCGCGCAAGCACAGGTGTTCGCAGAATAGGAAACTAATACCAACATCAGTCTTATCATAGATCTTATCTTAGTTTACATAAACTACCTCGATTATTTTATTAAATTGATAATTAAATTGATAAAGTTTACCATCGCTTTTACAAATTTAAATAGTTCAAGAACAAAAACTCAATGATTTGTTTGTAAGGTTTTACTTTAAAAGCAAGCTATCGATTTCGCTATCGATTATTTAAGATTCAGATTGTTAATAAAAAATATAATTAATTTGTGTTCAACATTTCCTGAGAATCGGCATTATGTATTATTATAGTCTTATTACTTATAAATTATAAGAATAAATATTACGTGCAGATTTATTTTAGCTGTAAACTCAGACAGAAGTTGTTGTAGTCGTATTTGATGATACAGTTGTTGTCGTACAGACAACAACAGCAAAATTAATTAAAAATAACTAAATATTAGAAAACAAATAAATACAACAATAACGCTATTAAAATCTAGTTTATCGGATTATTTAGATGATACTGTATTTATGTTAAAACACGTTAATTTAATGTTTTATATGAAAATCCGTTTTAATACCCTGTGCCTTTGTCACAGTGTCTAGTAGGTACCGTGGTAATAGTTACCGTCCATATCGAAGAGGGTTGACCACAGTCCCGGTACTCCTATACCGTAAGATTTCCCATGGTGTGTACCCCGTGGGGGTGAGGGGGGTTCGCGGGTGAAAATGTCTTTCTGTGTAAAAAGTTTCTGGAAAAACTTATTGAGTTTTTCTGTTCCTAAAGAAGATATAGCTGTTCAAAACAGCTATATACAGTTTTTTTAATGTATGGAACGGTTGTAACTTTTTAGGGAATAACGAGAACAAAATAAATCTGTATGAAATATTTATATAGTATAACATTTTTGCCCTGGGAAAAAATTGGGACGCCTGTACAGTAGGGTGACCAACCGTCCCGATTTGGGCGGGACAGTCCCGAATTTTAACAACTCGTCCCGATTTGTAAAGAGTCCCGAATTTTGTCCCGATTTTTAAAAATTTTATCCCTATGTCCAGGATTTTGTAATATAATTCGAATTTCCAAGATATCCATGAACATAAATTAGATTCCCAATTATTATCTGAAAGAAGGGTTGTCTATGTATAACGAATTTTAAGCGCAACCTTAGCGACCATAATAATTATGTGAACACGCGTAGTGAATAGCCGGTTGGTGGGTGACAATCTAGTCCTTGTGACGGTGTACAAACGGTGCCTATTGCTTATAATAAAAAACTAATCTGACTTAAATAAAAATGCATGTTAGTCTTTTGTGGAATCGTTTGGGCGGGGTAAGTTTTAGTGGCCAGGTCGCGTTGGATCATTTTTATTTTTTGATTTTCAAATTGAATCAGTCAACACAATACAAAACATATTTTTGTTATTATCAGATTTCTATTTTATACATTTGGTATTCATAAAATGCGCCAAAGCAAATCACAGTTATATTGATCCTAATAATTTGGAATGAAAGAGAAAGCTATATAGATTCCTTTGTCCAACAAGGTGTAATGTAATAAAATTCGATGCTTTTCCTTATTATTAACAAATAATAAAGAAAAGCATCGAATTTTATTAGAAAACTGTATGCTACCAATTTATTTTATTCTGTTCTTGGGATTTCTTCTATCTAGATTAATTTCTTCCAAAAATATGGAACACAAAGACAGAAAACGCAAATGCGCGTTCAATGAAAACTTACAAAAACAATTTCGTTTTTTTGAAAATTACTAGGCCTAATTCCCAATCAGAACTAAAATGCAGTTTTACATCGGCGGAGGTCGCCGAAACGATATTGCAAAATATACATCGAATAAACAGAAGCAATGCATGATGTAGCAAGTTCATCGAAATTAAGTAGTTGTTTTAGAGCCGTAATAATAGGTGAACCAGAAAAGATTTTGGCTTGCAAACAAGGCACATATGCATACCACTGTCTGTATCACAACCACAATTTTCGATTAATAGACTGCACGTCAAACCTTCTAATGTAAATGTTTGAAAAGAAGATGTGCCTCGTACGAACTAACACAGAAGCAAGTATAACAAATGTGTTTTATCCTCTAGTAAAGAAAGAGTTGAGAAGAAATGTGAGGAAATGCAATTTCGTGACAATATTTCCTGACACATCTAGCCAGAGACATAAAAATACTCCCTCTCCTGGTTAGATACTTTGATGTCCAAAAATGTATTCAAATAAATATTTCAAATGTTCACAAATATATTCGCGAGACGGCTGAAGAATTGCCCAATGAAATTATGGATTCATTGCAGCAGACAGTACAAATACCAATTTTGGCGGTACAGAACGAAGAGTGTTCTCTCTTCGTTCTGTACCGTTTTTTTTAAAAAATAAGAGATCGTCTAGGCGGGAAGAATAGAGTCAAGTAATAGTACAATTTGTAAAAGTTAATGAAACTTTAATTTTATTATATTTTGTTTTATTTTATATTTATTCTGATATAGGTATTTTTCTATATAGGTATTCTGATTTAGGTAGTTTCAATATTTGCATACAGTTTATTTAATGATTATTTTTAGTTAAAAAATACTATCATAATAAAAATGTTGTTTGCAGTTAGGTTCTTGTGGTACAATTTGTAAAAATTGTAGAATTGTGTTTGATTTATGTTGTGTTATGTTTCTTTTTTTGTTTTAACTAGTGAAAGTTAAAGAATGTTTGTTTTATTCATATTGTTATTTCTTAAGCTTCTTTTCTTTCATTGAAAGTGAAAACGTATATTATAAGTCATAGTAAACATTTGCTGTTGTCAATTTACCCAATGATACAATTTGTTTATAGTTCAGCACGTTTTGTTTAATGTTTTTCACTAACCCAACCCAACCCAACCCCGATACCCAAGCGTCCCGATTTGGCAATTGAAAAAGTTGGTCACCCTACTGTACAGTGTACATATACATTACATAATAAAATTTTTTGTAATTTGTGTTCGTTATAAACTCATAACGAAACCGCTTTCGGTGTCGTTGTGTAGTCAGTAGATCACAAAGTTTTAGTAACTTTTAGTTTTCCAAGATTGATGATCTTGACGTCAAGTGTCAAATAAGGCTGACATCTCGATCGCTATTGGCTCGCCTCAATCGTATTTGTGAATTTTACCACAACTACCAACTGTTGAAAATAAAATTACTCTATAGTATAAGATGACAATCAAAATTTTCGAAATTTATGTAAAATTAATGTCTCAAAGTAGAAAAAATGGTATTTAACACTCGTGTTATAAGACATATTGGCGCATTCGATTTGGACACTCCGCGCTACGCTCGTCGTGCCCAAAACACCTTGTGCAGCAATTTTTGTGTTATAAAACTTGTATGATAATATACTACATATTGTGAAATGCCTAAATTTGTTATCTTTGAAATTTGGCATAACTCTGTCACATGTGTCCGCTATATTGGGCCCGCCATTTTGTTCACAGTAATTTTCCCGTAATCAGAGACTTCAACAACCACTGTAAACCAATTTGTTGTTTTTGTATTGAAAGAAATTTAAAACTGTATTGAACAAATCAACGATATCTTTAATGTTTCTTTTATCCAAATTAGAGATTGTATAAATTTAGGTTATGATATAAAGACTTGTAAAATCATTATTCTTTGGACGTATAAAGGAAGCATTGGATATTGTTATATTTTTGTCTTGTTTATAAAATCGATGGAGTTTTTAATTTCATATTGTGGTTTGAACTATAATCTTTTCGTAATTATGTTGTTACGGAGGAGGACGGCCAGCTCGCACAGCTCGCACATGGGCTTACTTACACCTAGTTACGCCACTGATTATAATACAAGTTTATAATACAAGACAAAAATTGGCACAAATGAAAATCATTTCCGATGATATTGAGTCATGTCATTGTATCAACTGCACAATGGTGCGGAGACTTTTTTATGGTGAGGTAGAAATAAATCGATTTTTTTCACAGATAATAATAATTATTATCTGTGAAAAAAAAATCATATTCATCATATTCATATTTGATAATTCTTGTATCACTGCACAAACAGCAATCAATCAATATCGTAACTTACCTTTTTGTGCTTTTTAACAATTGTTCGTGCAGTGTATGCAATGCACGTCAAGCGTTGCATACCTTAATAATAATAAACTCGATTCAGATATTTAGACAGATCCATTAGGAAATGCACCCGTATGTACATGTTTGCCACTCTGTTCGGCGTACGGCGCCCTGAAGGGCACTCGAAAGCGTAGGTGCTGTCAAAAGTAATAGTAGTAGTCGTAGTAGGTAGTACGGAGAGTCCCTACCTGGCAGTTTGGATGTAGTTTGTAGTACAGTAGTGCTGTGTAGGACCATAGATGGCGTGTTTCTCATGGTGCAGAGCCATGGTTTGGGGGTGGGTATGTGTAGTCCCGCCACTCCAAGCTTCAGAACTTCTGGAGGGGCCGGAACGACCCTAGAAACGTGCTCAAGGACCGTGTTTGTGTGCGCTGCTGGTCGTCCCCCCTTTTCGTACAAACGAGACGGCGAACGCCACGCTATTGATTCTGATTATTTGAAGCCCGTATCCCCTATTTCTCTCTTTACCGCAGCGCCAGTCGAACTATTCAACCACTGCGATGATATTTAGCAGATAAGTTGTTGATACGGCGAAGTTAGCCTTAAAAGATATCCATAACTTTTTATCGAAGTTTTGAATGATGCTTCTTCAAATAGTATACGCCATAGTTTTGCACCAAACATTTTGCACATTTAGGGGTTGCTAGAAATAGTGCAAAGCTCCCGGCGTTTGAATGTGGTTAGCCCTTCTAATTACCTACAACTTGACCTAAGAAGGAAACTTAACATTATTTGAAGAAGTTATAAACATTTATACCATTCACTTGGCGCAACAATTTCTCATTTTACAGACGCATTAGGGTAGGTTGTCTAAAGGATAGTGTCTTGTTAATACTGATGGTGGATTCAGAATTTTATGTGCTTTACAAATTTGCTGATGTAGATGTTGCATCGGTGGGCGGAGTATTGCAATTTTCTAATTTATTTATAGCCTTTAATCGAATAATACCAAATATGAAATAAAACATTGCATATATATAATATAAATAAACTAAATGTTCTATAACATTTGTTGGCCAAAGGCCTTCCCCTTCTGGGTCCATTGGTGCCTGTCTCTCGCTGGTCGCCACCATGGTTTTCCTCCCAGTTGGAGTAATTCGTCAATCCATCTTCTCCTTTGTCTGCCTGTTTTCCTTATACTGACCATTATTATTTTGTTGAAAAGGACATTTATGAGGTCCTCCGTACTAATTCTGTCGCTGGAATGAAGATAAATTTAAAAAAATCATCGTACATTATTATAAAATCATTTCTTAACATTACTTTTAAAAAATACCCGAAAAATGACCGATATCAACTCAAAGTCAACCCGAAATCAACACAACAAATAAGACAACACAACCAATATCCTTTCAATAATAAGAAGCAAATAAGAATAATAATAATACTAATACATTTATTGGTGCTAAATACATTTCAGAACTGTTTACACAAGTCAAGCAGTAGATTAGGAACTACACATACATACATTGCAAAATCAGAACAACTCCCGGATAAATACTCATCGAAATTATTGAAGCAACCTGCAGTTAAGAACTTCCTTGTAATAACTTTAAATTTCTCCAAACTCATAGACCTTACATAATCCGGTAAAATATTATAAAATTTAACCGCCCAATAATTTGTGGCGTTACGAGTTCTTGAAAGTTGCAAAAACGGCTGACGATACACTTCAACATTACGTGTCCCATAATCGTCAACCGATCCTGACATCGCAAACATTTCCGAGTTCTCCCTCACAAACAACAAACAACAATGTATACATACATACACGGTACCGTCAGAATACCGAGCTCCTTAAACTTGTCTCTGCAGTCGGTTCTGTAACTCAAGGAAGTCATGACCCTGATGCACTTGCGCTACAAACTTAATACCCTCCCGACATGGCTGGAATGACCCCAATTTAAAATGGCATATGACAGAATCGAATTAAACATTGCAAAGTATGCTACTCGGACACAATTAGTCGATACAAAATATTTTAGTGTTCTCAAGAAGAATACCACCCTTGATAGCTTTTTAACCAACTCGTCCACGTGAGTATCCCAGCTTAACTTGGAGTCCAAGGTGGTACCTAAAAACTTTACGCTCTCGTACTCATCCGCAACATGGCGCAAGGTAAATAACAACGAGGTACACTTGGATTCATTAACACTGAGCTTAGCCAAAAACCATTCCTTGAATGCTTTATCACTTCTATACATTTCCCCCAATAGGACATCGTTTACAGGTCCACTTCTGACAGTGGTTGTGTCATCCGCGAACAAAATACAACGCGATGTCAAATCAGCGTTCTCGATATCATTTATATAGAGCAAAAACAAAATAGGCCCCAAGACTGATCCCTGGGGTACACCATGCGTAATCAATAAATTTTGAGAAATTTTGCCTCTGAACTTAACGTGTTGCAGTCTATCCGCGAGGTAGGATTGTAATAAATTTGTCGCTTGTTCACTGAACCCGTAATATACAAGTTTTTGCAGCAAGATGCTGTGGCTCAGACAGTCAAAGGCCTTTGTTAGATCATAAAAGCTGGCGAGTGGATGGTGACGTTGTTCAAAACTGCCAGATATGATGTTCGTTAGCTCTGCAATAGCTTGAGATGTTGATTTGCCATTTCTAAAGCCATACTGCGGTTTACAGAAAATGTTATTAATTTCACAATGAGTTGTAAGCTGGTGCTTCAGTACCTTTTCAAATATTTTAGAGAGTACCGGTGTCAATGAAATTGGTCTGTAATTGTTACACTCGGAGGGGACAGGTGATTGGTCAACAAATGACCAATCTGTGTTCTCAAATGCATTGTACAGCAAAAACAGTCCATACTCAGTAATAGGTGTATGTAACTCTTTTACCGGATGTAATGGTTTGTGGGCGTCCCACTTCCGCGTATATTCCCGAATGATCCGATGTCAATGAGTCAACAATTATTCTGTTTTTGAGATCGACAGATTTACTGATGAATATATTATCTAGGTAATTTTCTTTCCTAGTGTTTTCGGTGTTTATCGGAATCACACCGTATGAAGCAAGCATACTACAAAGAGATTTGACGTTAGCATCGTTAGTATTAAAGTGAACATTAAAATTACCACACAAGATCATTTGATTCTTTGAGCCATATCTACCAATAACAACGGCCAGACCATCAAAGAACGTCTGAAAATCTCCCGAAGGCGACCTATATACAGAAAAAATCACAGAATTACCCAACCTGACACCCGCTATCTCCATATCCGACTCCATAGCAGGGCTTTTGAGATTCAATGCCGCCGAGCCCAGATCAGATTTAGCATAAATACATACACCACCTGCACCTGCACTTTGCGACCCGCAATTGAAATCCACAAGAGTATATTGCGGTAATTTAATACTAACTAGTTCCTGATTGATTTTCTTTGTATAAATGAACATTGGCTAAATTCACAGGAGTTTAGCCAATGTTCATTTATACAAAGAAAATCAATGACATTTTCAAAAGTGAGTAGCTCAAGTTCGGATATCTTGTTAGAAATACATTGTATATTTATGTGCAACTGCTTCAGGTTCTTGGTTCTTTCGGGGGAACTCTCCAGAAAAAAACGGTTGACGCATACTCCCTTCGGCCACAGTTCGTGGTTTCTTACCGTGCTGAGTTGGTCCATGGGAACAGCAACCCTAAAGGAAGAGTATTTTTCGGGCTGCTTTGAGTTAAGCTTCTCACATTCGGCATTAGCAGTGTCCATGCTTTTCAGATGGTCTGGAATTGCCTCAACGGTAGTATCTTTACTCAGACGTGTCACATGCAGATGTTCTTTTTTTTGAACTCCTTTGAGGCTTAGATTTACCGCAGTTCCCTGAGTAAGTAAGAGTTCTCTTTTGAAAGGTTTCGAATTTCGTTCTTCAGCATTTCGATTGTTTTGATAACCTCAGATGTCAAGTACGCTATAGATTCAACGGCAGGCTGTGCAATTAGTGCTTTTAAATCACCAACCTGAGAACTAGCTACCAAGGTAGAAGCTGTTTTGTTTCCTTCTGATGACATCGTGTCAGTTTCTTGCGTTGACAATCCGCACATAACCAAAGATCGAAGTTGCACAAAACTTTCCTCAGTTAATGAGGCACAAATGACATGGAATTGACTCTTGCAGGTGGGTTTAGAACATGTCAAATGATCATCTCGACCAGTAATTGATCGTAGGCACTCCTTACACTTCACCGCCATGACGGTCGTTAATAAATAACGAATCTCCGTCTGACGTCAGTGTTCCTTTATAATTTAAATAGACCAATTCTTCTTATTTCTGCTATTATTCTTTTGATTTAAGTTCGCATGATTTTTTCATGTGATAGACCAGTTTTGCAAGCCGTATGTAAGAATGCTCTTCCCTGATTTTTATTTGAAGCTTTGTTTTTCATAGAAGATTTTTGGTCTCAAATAATCAAATTCCGGAATGCGGCCTATAGGATTAGAATTAGAATTAGAGAGAATGTGAGTCTGGCCGCTCAACCAGCCATCCACTGCGACCGCAGGGGTCTATTGTGGCTCACCTACTACTGCTAGTAGCTAATTGTTATACTTCACCGTCCAGGTCCAGTTCTTTAATGAGCCTGATTATCCTGTCGGGTGGTGTGTTCTCAAGGTCTTGTAGTTTGATTTTGGTCGTGCCGAAAATCCTGACCCTGATGTCATCCGCGGCTGGACAGGAGCAGATAACATGCTCCATTGTTTCATCATCTTCCAGGGATAGGCGACACTCAGTGGTATCGGTTAGTCCTATCTTGTTAAGATGATGCCGGAGACGGCAGTGTCTCGTGAACGCAGCAGTCATGGTTTTGATTTCCACTCTGCTTAAGTTCAGCCAGGATTCAGTTCTGATTTTGGATGGTGATGCAGTCACCGCCCTGAAATGTCGGCCTATAGGATTGTCGTTTACTGTAATTAACTGAATATGTCTGTTGGTCACTTTAGTTTTTTACTTTATCATACGCAGTATGATCATTTTAGCGCTATGGTCCAATTAAATCCAAAGTGACATAAATATGTTATTAGATAACCAAATGACTTAAAACCAATCAGCACCTATGCTATCCTGGAAAATTTTGACAGTAACGTGCTAAAGTCCGATGTAGATTAGTGTACTAATTTTTAATTTCGGCATCAAATCTCGTTTATTCTGTTGAACAATTTTTGTTTACCGTAGATACCAATAAACAAAAATTTGTAATTTTTAATAACAAAACTGTCTTAGTACTTAACTGCTGTTACAAAAAATAGTTTCACTAGGCTACCGCAATTTACAAAAAAAATCTGGTGTGGCCAGGCACATGACTTTATCATATTATATATAAAATTATTAGTAAATGAGATTCTATTTGATCGAGATCAATCGTACCTGCATTAAAATAAAACTAGTTAGCCAGGATTCGATATTTTAATACAATAAAAAGTATAAAGTAATATAATAATAAAGTAATAAAGTAATATAAAGTATCAAAGTAGCCACATTCCTTATTTTTGTTTTATTAGCAATTACTACATGTTTCGTGTCCTACTGGGGCACTTCTTCAGCCCCTATAGGAAATGAGATTTACACAATTAACAATCAAATCAAACTCTAAAAACTCAATTGTAAAAACTGGAGAACATAAAACAACATACAAAGGTCACAAACAAACATATATGAACCTGCAGAACAGTTTTTTTTTAAGATATGTTATACTATTGACTGTAGGTATTGTCAAAACATCAGCGTTTGACACTACCTACTGTCATTAGAATGAAACTACATATTTGTGAAATCTTGACTGGCTAAGATTGCAGAGACGACCGATCTTTATCAAGTACAATTTGCTCATGCAGCTGAACTATTTATTTTACCAAAAAAATCATAGACATAAATTATACAACATTTCCTCTAGTTTAATTTATTAAAATTTAAAAAAATGCTAAGAGAAACATCCGGTTCCTGTAGGTTCCTGTACAAAAAGCCTGGCCATGTGCTTGGCCACATCAGATTTTTGTACCTTGGTCAAAAATAAGAGTAGTAAAAGAAACGTACTCTTATCAAGACACCTGTTTTACACAGCGTATACACAGTTACGATTGGGCAAAAATGATCAGGAGACCCAAAAAGACCTATTTTCGCTAAAATCTCATTTTTTTTCGGCACAACCGCAATATACTTGATTATGTACGATAATAATATATTATTTGACGAGAACATAATTAAGGATATAAATCGCGAACATGAAGTTTACACGCGAGCCGTAGGCGAGCGTGTATTCATGCGAGGTATGTACATCCGTTATGTGCGAGTCAAATACGACGTTTTATCTACGACTCATAAATTGCATTTAATGTAAAATATTTTAAATGTATTTGTCAATGATGGCGAGGCGAACTGTCAAATAACTGTTATCCACGAAGGTTTTGACAGACTTTGACACTAGCGTTGTATAATGATGACAGTTTGTTCAAATAATAAGGCAATGAATTCTGTCATTATTATACAACGCTAGTGTCATCATAATCATTGGCGCGTATAATGATGGGGATTATGTAGTCATAGATACGTATGCAACGAACTTATTATATGTCAGTCGTAGATAAAGTAATATGATCTATTTTAGGTATACGGAAAAAAAAAAATTTAAAAATTAGCGTTACAAAAGTTTTACATTGTTCTCCGCGATCCCCGCGACGTAGCTTCGACACGATTATAGAAATTAACGGATGTTGATAGTGTTAGTGTCGAGATAGTGTCTAGATTAGTGCAGTGTGTTTGTACAGTAACTATTAGACAGTTATTATTATCGTTATTATTATTATTCGATGGAACTACATAAACAAATGATCTTCTATCTTAATTTGATGTGGTACCATTTTCCTGTATCTAACACAACATTTTATTAACAGCAACAACCAAACCAAAACGATTTTTTTCATACAATACTACATCGACGATTCTTGATATCATGTCACAATGTCTTCTATAAAACTCGAACCAACAGAACCTTAAAAAAAGTCTCCTTCCCCGGACATTGTTTCGAAATTGGTCCAATTACCTCTTCGACATCCACTCAACGATTTTCGCCATATCTTTCTCCAGGCAAGAACTGATTCAGCCAAGCATTCGACTCATTCCTCGCGTCGCGTCGCCATACACACAAAAAACCAGTCGGATCGGCGGGACAGGAAACGGCATCGCAAAAATTGAGCAGCTGTTGGACGCGATCCCAGGCCTACTACGCATTTTGATTGATTTACGATACGCACGATGACATCCGATACGCCTTTTTGTCTCTTTTTGTTTGACTTTATTAGTAGATCCGTATCGTAAGATAGTTACGACATAGGGCAAATATAAGAGCGTTTGTGTCTCCCTAATTAAGAGAACAGGGCGGCAGCCCTTAATATGGGGTCAAATGGGGCGCTTGGATATAATAAATAGCGGCGACACCTCGCGGCAAAAGAGAAGAACTCTACCTGTATCAGGCGATGTCAAGATGGTCGCTGTGACCTCATAGCTTCCAGTAAATCGAATCGCCTGCTCTGCGCTGAAACAAGAGTTCCTATAGTTTTATTTCTTTTCCGAAAACCGCTGGACGGGTTAATACAATCGAAATTCCCTCCTGACCACCGAGCACAGGGCCGTATTATACTATTTGAAAACTGCGGACCAACCATTATTGATGACTTGGTCGTATGGCCACTGGACGATATTTTGAGTTTTCTCTAATACGTCAAGGTCCTACAATGTTTAGCTCCACTGCCTGATTAGTAGAGGCTTCTAGATAAATTTGCTGTTTACGTAGTGAAGCTACGCTTCACTACGCGTTGTCTGCACGTCCAATTTTGGCGAATAGTATCTTAGTGGACAGCTCCTGTAAAGAGACGTATGATCAGTCTTAAATCTACAGTTTCCATGACTAGAGAATTTGTTTGGCCTCATTTTTGCACCATGCCTCTAATGGGCCCTTTTGTGATGCCATAGCTAGGTTCTCGCTGTTTATTGCCTTCGTTGCCTTGCATGCCGCGGTACCCAGATCAGTAATTGACAGTTGGATGTCAGCAGCGGCGCGTTATGACGTCATGGGGCCCTGGGCTATTTTGGGGGCCCTCATATACAGGATTGAATTAAGAAGA
Source organism: Melinopterus prodromus (assembly GCA_964023965.1). NCBI lineage: Eukaryota > Metazoa > Arthropoda > Insecta > Coleoptera > Scarabaeidae > Melinopterus > Melinopterus prodromus. The sequence goes on from OZ030390.1 coordinate 67,829,957, forward strand.
ATGACTTTTTTATAGAAATATATTATATGCTAATAATACTGATACAACAATTCGAAACAATTAACAAAAATCATAAATAATAGGTAAGGTGTTGACCTTTTTGCAAAACATTTAATATAGCTGAAACATAAAATAAAATAAATAATAAATAGCTTAACAATTTAAAGATCAAAATTCGTAGCAAGTAAAATATATTATCTTAATAAATAAAGGGTATTCTTAACAAATAAATGTTTTATTTATATTTTAAATATTTCAAAAACTGCGATAGTTCATTCTTAAATACGCCATCATCAATATGGCGTCTGATGTTGACTTGCAGTTTTATAGTATTTTAGATGTTACTTTTAATAAAATGTAATTTCCTATTTCTTTTTCTAACATTACCTTAAATCCGATTCCATATCATCAAAACAATACAATTATTCCGAATGCTTTCTGCTATATTAGTTTTGGCAAGAAGAAACGTAATGTAGCAATATCTGGCCCTCAAAGTTTAGAAGAAAGTAACCAAATAAAAGGTTTAGGAAAATACTTAAGCTAGAAACTTCAATGACTTTTGAATATACATGTACATGTATTTGTAAAAAGCAGACCAAATTCAATTTTTTAATATTAATAATTTCTAATTTTTAATATAGCATCCTGTATATTTTTCCTGCTTTTTGTATACTCTTTTGTATAACAAATTGAACTGTAAAATCCGCACGTTCCTGAGGTCAGTGGTGTAAATGTAACAAGACGATTAAATGTTAAAAGAAAGCAATTAAACAATGTTAAAAGGATTTCTACGGTGTCAATAGCTCGTCGTTTTTGAAAATGACTGCAGTTATAAATACGCAATACTTTTAAATATAAAGTGTGTTTCATTTCTAAGCATTTCAAATTTGTAGTTTAAGCAATTTTCTAAAACCTTTATTGGAATCTTTTTCTTGTCAAATTTTTAGAAAGAAATATATTGAGTGGTTACGTTTCTTTTTATGCGCACTGTGTAATAATAAGGACTTTGAAAGATTTACAGCATTTTTGAGATCGGAATTTTTATTTTACAGGCTCTTTGGGAGCATTCATCTTTACAGAATAGAATTCCAGAACAAAAGGAAAATTCATAGTTTTTCTCTTCAAACTTAGTCAAGGGGGTTTCATTAGTCTTGTACAGTATTAGATTTAGGTACATTTATAGCAAAAAAACATGAGTTTAACTGCTAAAACTGTCTCCACTCTCTTTGGGGCCCCATACGCAAGGCTACTCATGGGATAGATACTGAAATCTGAAAACTTTTCAGGAGAACTTGTCAAGGCCGTAAAGGAAAAACTACCTTTCCGGATGACCAGTCTATTAGATCTTGTCTTCGCAAACGCAATCTGTTGTTTGTGAACAATAAAATATAGTAAGCAATACCACTTGCATAATATTTTCCGATCTGACTGTTAAAGGACGTGTCAGTGGTCCTATGTACAGAGGTGGCGTGGCAAATGAGTGGCGATAAGGTCTAGATATGGTCTAGATGAGCTCGCACAGTGTGCTAGAATTATAAATACCAACAGCCCAATGAGACATCACCTATATGGGTAATCTGCCAAACTGCATGTGTGTGTGACCTCCTCTCTTCGGCAGAGAATCACAAAATTATCCGTCTCAAAAACGTGTGGCAGCTACTGTTCTTTTTACTGATGAGTCGTAGTTTTGCTAGTTTTTTGCTATGGTCGTGGGACTTAATGTTAAGTTCAATTTAACAGAACAGACGACAAAGTTGTAATTATTTAAAATGAATATCACCCAAAAACGATAAAACCTGAAAAATTGCTTTTAGTATTACATGTTTTCGAATAGTACGGTCCTGTGTAATTTATGGGGTTAAGTTAAGCGGTGGGTGGCCGGTCCGTGGACTCGTTGACAGATGAAATGTATCCAAAGATCAACGATTGGATAAAGCGAATCCGGTAGCCAATTGGGCAGACGCTATGGCTTCCACCACAGTTCGCCTTAGCTCCCATCCGGGCCCGGTCAAACATTCTTTTATCCCGACCCTCATTATACCGATTCTAATTCATTACGAACCACATCATCTATTACCATACCTTCTATCCACCTTTCTACGCGCGGAGAAGAAACTAAAGTAGAAATTGTACTTATGATCCAAAATTGAAATACAATAATTTAAACGTGGATGAAACATCGAGCGATAGATTCGAACTAAAATTAGCAGTCGACAGCTTAAATTAACTAAATTTTAAGAAATTATAGCGAAAAGTGTCAATTGTATCTACTGTAATATTAATTACAAAAGCAGGAAATAAAAGAGAATGAAAATAAAGCTGCCTTTAAAGGTTTATGTGTTATGTCGAATTCATACAGACTCAACTTTGTACTTTTGTTATCGTATTTTCATTTTAAATGTGTGGGTGTAGTACAATTTTCCAAAGCACAGTAGGTATGTTGAATAGTCGCATGAATAGGGTAATACGTTCATTTGGAAATTTGACTAAAATCGCTAAACTAATAACTATACTAGACTACTTCCAATCCCGGACAATATATACTGATCCGCGATTTCGGGATTAAAGATTTTGTAATCGTGGGATCCCGGGATTCATGAAAAAAAACGAAAATTTTCGGATGAAAACGCCATCATTAAGAAACGTCTAAACGTCCCTCGAAACTTTTTCAACGTTTTCATATTTTAAGTCGAAAACCAAAATTGACGGTTTAAAACGCGTCAAAGTGTGGGTAGTGACATCAATATAAACAAAATTTAAACTTTATTAGATAATAACTTTAATAACAAATTATGTGTCGGGATCCCGGGATCCCATAGTCCCGGGGTTGGAAGCCCTATCCTGAGAAGTGTTTATCTCTGTGCGTTGGTTAGTTTATGATAAAATTGCAAGTGGTAAATTTAAACATTCTACCACTGCCGGAAATACCTGAAGTATAACAGCCGACTGTCGCTTGGCAAACATGTTTCCGTTAGGGTATAGATATTCTTTCGGTAAAGTTGTCGTGTCTGTTGTTTACTTGTTTAGAAGCTATTTAAACATATTTTTTTCCGATTTGCTACCACACTCCGGTACACAACAAGCTCTATAATTTTGTTTATACATCGCACCAATCTCACGTTGTTTAACATCAATAACAATTCGGCTGTCAGCCTGAGCTGCCAGCCCAATAACTTAACATAACTACGTTTGAAATGAAGCAAAGTTGCCAAATAACTCATTATATTTGCTGCCCGTGACGTCATTAGAAGCAATTCTCATTTAAATTTCAAACGCATTTTGTCTTAAATTAAAATAAACGTTGACGTTTTATTTGTAAAAGTAGTATCAGTAATGATATTCTTTCTAAAAACATGTTATTTGAAAAACGCCGGTATACCCTATTGGGGTCATGCAAAAATGTGAATTCCTGGCATTTTGCTTCCGAATGAAAATCCATATAAAATGGCCCAGAAAAAGATATGGTCGCCTGAATTTGAGAAACATTTCAAACTCTTTTCCGTTTGTTCTGGGAGACCCTGTGTTTGGAATAACATACCCTTGAACATGGGGAAAATCATTAGTCAGCGTCTGCTAACAAATAGGATAATTCTTTTGTGAAGTGAAGATATGTTATTTTGTAACTGACACCTTCCAGGAATAAAAATCAGGAAGACAGGAAAAGGTTTTACAAAACAAAACCACCTTTGATAATCGATCTCATAGGTGCAAAAAGATCACCAGAAGTTTTCACAAATACTGTCGCCAAGAAAAGGAATAGAAAATAAGAAATAATTCCCTATGGCTGGTGGTCACAGTTGTTAATTGTAAAGGTGTAAAACATTTTTGACAGGAACCCATACTCTGTTTCCATCAAACTCCTCTAAAGATGTTCTTGGGATAAATGGATGGTAAAAATGAATGTATAAATCAACATTCTCAAGTCTCATATTTAATATCACACCAATTCACAAGTGACGATCGTAAACGACGGTTATTCAGAATTAAAATAAGTACAAGCCGATTGGGAAAGGTTGTATTCATTTAGTCTGTACAATATAATACAACGGAAATGTTTCTAATGAAATATATTTCTCTTCCAGAAATGTTACAACAAGGAGACCTATCATCATCAATGGAATCCTTATCGTACGACTCCTCGGTAACATCACCAGCGTCCAGTACGGGTCATCAGAGCCAAAGAACGAAACGTATGAGAACATCCTTCAAGCACCACCAACTTAGAACCATGAAGACGTATTTTGCCATCAATCAGAATCCAGACGCAAAGGACCTCAAACAGCTCGCGCAGAAAACAGGACTCTCAAAGCGGGTCCTACAGGTGTGGTTTCAGAACGCCAGGGCGAAATGGAGGAGGAATCTCATGAGACAAGAAGGTGGCCAATTAAATTCCAATGGCTCTGTTCAACTACCGAATGGACCATCGCCAACTGGATCGGGAATGCTCGACTCCTCATTACCTCATCAATCGCCAATTGATGATCTACACCATCATATTCATTCGCAGAATTCGCAAACTTTAAATTTTGGGGATATGTATTGAACGTTTGACGATTGTAATATTGTGTTGGTAACAGAATTGAACTAGTGATGACGTAGGGTTAAGCACCTCAGTTTAATATGAAATATGAAAGCCTACGTACGGCCGGAAACATTTAGAAAATAAACTGCTTCCGGGTTATTTCGTGTGTCAAGATTTATAATTGCTGACGTATCGCGAACCATGTTGCTTGCTTCTTCAGAGCTAACTCAATACTGAAGACCTACTAAAGAAATCTCCGTTATATACCTAAATGTACACCTCACCGCGCACATCTGGAGCAGCCGCTCCCTTGTGTTTTTCCATGTTTTTCCACCTGATCGCATTAAGATCGCTTTCCAGACCCTACTAATGTCAGTGCCGTCCTTACGGTTGATGTTGTCAGGATGGTTGTAAATTTCGATGGCTTCTCTAATAAGCTTTTGATGACAATACACACCCTTGCCAACATCTTCACGTTATTGAAATCTATTCTCTGTCCCGACTCGTGGCAGTGTTGAACTACAGCGTACTGTTGAATCTTGCCTAACCGGGTGTCTCTACTGTGCTGCTTAGCTGGACATTAGATGCTTCGTCCTGTCTGTCCTACATAGCGTGTTCCACACTCACATGTTATCTAGTATACCCCTTCGTTCTTCAGGACTGCAGTGGTGTCATTCTTTGGGTTAGGCAATAGATCATTTATCTTAGCTGGTGTTCTGTACCTTATCATGGTGCCCGATTTCTTTTGGTTTTGCATAAGGTTTAATACACCCAGTCATTATTGTCGTTTATTCATATATTGTCGACCACGGTGATCCATAGAGCTGATAGAGATTAGAAAGCATTTGACATCCGGCAGAACCTTATGCAATGTCGAATTAGAATACATACACACACCGTATAAAAATAAAAACAAAGTTAAAATACTTTTGCTGAAAGTTCAAGGAAAAAATCACCTGAACAAATGACATAAGGTAACATGCTTGTTTCACAGCATCAAGTTAGTTTATCCTTTTTCTCTCTCTACTATAATTCCCTTAGTTAATTTGTATTTAAAGAAAGCACATTAGTGCACAGTATAAAGGCAAAATATAAAGGTGCCCAAGCTTAGATCTAAAGTACATTAATAGTCGTGGAAATCGATATTTACGTTTCTTTCAGAGAACTAATAATAAATAGTTAACTAATTATTCGATCTGCAACTAGAAAATATTTGTCTGTTCCACAACGAATGGTACAAATGAACAAAAATCTTTGCGGACAAAAACAATTGAATCATGCGAGAGATCCAATATAGAATTGAAAGATAACGTAATTTACGAAAAGAATTAAATGTTTACCTCAATATTATCAAATGTCCCGGAATATTGCATTTTTGATCTTATTTCATTCGTATACTAAATAAAAAAATAGGTAAGCAGATGTGAGAAATGGAGCTGTTCCCGAAAATTTTCAATCCGGGAATAAGAAATTAAAGTCCCGAAATTTCCCAGCAACTGCGATATTTTATTTTAATATTAAACATGTGATATTATACAGCAATTAGTTCCTTTTATTAAAAACAACGTTAATAAGACACGAACAACAAATAAATATTTTTAATAAGATAATAAATAAAAAATACTCTGCTGTAATAATAAGTTTATCGGTTTTGTTGCTATAGCAATCAACTTTGTTTTTCATATAACATGCTATATTTTTTCCTTAAAATTTAGCAAATTTTAGACTTATTCACGTTGTATCCGAATCCGGACCGAAAAGTTTGCTATCACGTAAAGTAATAAAAAACGTAAAATCTGTATGTCAAACTATAAAAGACGTAATCTTGACATTTTTAAGGAAGGTCAAGGGGGCTCAACCCGATGACTTAAAATCGTGAGTTCCAACGTAAACATTGTTTACACGTTTACTTGAAACCGTTAAAGTTATTTCGTTAAGTTCCCTAGAACTATTGACAACGTCTACAACACAGTTTACGTTGGTAAATGGGTGTTGGTTTATTTTGTTCCGCTAGTAACTGCTTTTACTCCTCCAGAAAAAGTTTCACTTCAAAAACAAAAACGCGATAGAAAACTTCTCAGTGCGGATTCCTATTCAGCGTAAAGAAATCTATCGTAAACACCAGTTGTTTACTTCATTGGCAAAACCCATGTTCCCAAGTGTTATCAATACTTTGAGATTTATAATTGAGTCTTTCTCAAAATATTTTAAAAATTGTAAACGTATGATAATTTTTTGAGGTGAATTACTTCTATAGGTTTATAGATGCAATAACTGAAAAGTAAATATAACTCTGAATTACTTATTGTGAAAAGTTGTCAAAATGTACTTACTTTGTTTCTACCATGGGACACCTTGCACGTTTACCTTATTTATTACTGGTTATTCTTTTGAACAGCCACGATAAGCCTTATTGCTATTTTATGAACTTGTCATGGTTACACTAACATGGCTGAGTATGATATAGTAGGAATACTGTTCAAAAGCACACTGTAGGTATAATTCTCAAAGGAGAAAACGTGGATGGAATCCTTTATTTTACACAGATCAAAAACAGTAAACAGTCAATAAAGTGGGATAGAAAAACTATTCAACATTTCTAAACTTTATTTTATTTTCCATTTATTATGGTATTTAGTATTTACACACAAATAAATAATTAATTCAAATCTGTTACCAGCATAATCCATCAAAATGTTTCTTTTGATATTGATAGTGATAAACTGTGTCTAATTGAAAATCGTACTCGATTTCAATAGGAGACTTACCATTCCTCATATTCTGTAAATAAATGTAGAGTGTACACATAATATTTTGTTTATATTACGTATTTAATCTAAAAATGTGTACAATAATTGGTTCTACATTAGTGAAACAAGTTTTATGGAGAATGTACATTTTGATTTGTTCGGACCCTCTCAATGTGGTTTTATCTTAATAGGTGCGGTTGGTATGTGCAATTGCTTTAAAAGTAACTACTGAGAGAGACAGATAAACAACTTTTTCAGCGATTAGGACTAGGAACTAAAAATTTTATTGAATAGTTTCGGTGTTATGTTTCTAGTTGACGGCAGCAGGTCGTGTTGTAATACATACTTATTAGTATTATTGTGAATTTGTGATTACCTATGCGGTTAGATTTGTTAGCGACGTTGATGTAAATATACGAAGATGCAAATGATTTATAATATATTTAAATAAAATTAACGAGATAGAAGCGTTGGTATATTTTTTCAAGTGTTGGGGGCTAGCAGGGTTATGTTATTTATCAGTTATGTTGAAGTAGTATATTGAGGAAACAGGAAATAAATAGGTAAGTGTTTATATTATATGTTATAGTTACAGCGGTTGAAGTTACTAATTGTCTAGAATCTTCAACGTGATGGAGTTTGTACTCGTATACAGCATTTTCAGTTCTCAATCGCAAAAGCCATCTTTCCCAGCGCTATGTATAATATTTTTCCATTTTTAGATGATTTTTTCAACATTATCCTAATCTCATCGGCCATACAATTTGAACAATTCATCAAAAATATTGTGTTTAAATTAAAATTTTAAATTTACATCTTCTATTTTTTTCTTATACTTCAATTAATCAGTCATGTTCTGAAGCTGCCACATATATAAAGTTATCTATGGACTGTCAGTGGTTTGGCGTTAGTGAGCTGCCACATGTATAAAGTTATCTATGGGGTGCCACTGGTTTGGCGTTAGTGATGCCGAATATTACCGGCTAACGGCCGCGGTAATACTGCCCGCGCACTTTAAGCTACTATAGCGCCATCTGTCGACGGTTCTAATAACTACTGGCCACGCAAGCGCACTGTGATCCCGGGCACCACATCGATAGACAAAATATATATCTCCGTCTCACGTTGTTGGAACTGAGACTACACATTGGCGCTATAGGACAAACTCCTCATATTTAGAAGTTTTATGACCAAACTTAGAGTTGAAAAGCTTTTGGTTCAAAAGGGTCCAAAGGAACTGGCTGTTTCGTCTAAGCATTTTTCAAGGATTTTGGAAGCGAGCCGCCATTTCTGTACTTTCGTCAAAATAGTTAAATAATAAATTAAAGTAGAGGAAATTTTGTATAATTTATGTCTATGAGATGTTTTGGTAAAATTAATAGATTAGCTGTATGAGCACATTGTTTTTGGTCGAGATCGTGTCTGTTTCATTCTGACAGTAGGTAGTGTCAAAGCCCTTTTTTTGACAATACCTACTGTCAATATTATCCTTATACGTATTAGGGATTATACGGAGCTTGTCCTATAGCGCCAATGTGTAGTCTCGGTTCCAACAATGTCAGACGGAGATATATATTTTATCTCTAGATGTGGTGCCTGGGATCAAACTGCGCATGAGTGGCCAGTAGTTTTAGGACCGTCGACAGATTGTAGCTTACGACCGTCCAGTGATAGCCCATAGATAACTTTATACATGTGGCAGCTGACTAACGCCAAATCACTGACAGCCCATAGATAAACTTATACATGTGGCAGCTGGTGGTAGCACTGTGGCAGCCTATGGATCCAATCCCGCCAATCGAATCCACGAACTTGACGAATGCGTAGTGTGTCCTGTGGCACTACATCGGATAAGATAGAGATTTATGTCGCAACGCTAGTGTTGGAACAGCCTGCTGTTATCGACATTCTTTATATCATTTTGTATTTATATAATATTATCAAAATATCTGTCAAATCCTGGCTAAGTTGTTTTATTTTAATGCAGACATGATCGATCTCGATCAAATAGAAACTCATGCAGCTAAACTATTAATGTTATATATTGTATTATAAAGTCATGTGCCTGGCCACATCAAATTTTTTATTTCGCGGTGGGATATAGGGATAATGTGGGACCGTACTGCAAGATTTAATTTTATGTTTGTTCTTCGTATGTGTAAATTTAGTATGAGCGTCATGCGAGACAATGCCATCTAGCGGACTATTATGTTATAACAGAATGAGACAGTGACGCAGTGAAATAACAAGCTGCTACCCGCTGCCTGTCAGCATGCCACCTAACTGGGCGTTAAACCACCCACTCACTCATCATTCCACAATCTAGCCATACTTATACCTCCCCAATATCACTTGCCACTGCCGCAACCACGCTTCCGCCACGCCAGCTATATGGGCGCCCTACAGACTGATATTGGTAGGTACTAAAAGAGCACAGACGCATTTCAGTGTAAGGCAATGTAAAACAAACGCGGAATGTCGCGAATGACATAGTTGAACCCTTTTGTGTGTTTATGTCACTTTTCATTAAATTCATTGGGAAAAATCGAGCTAATATAGCAAAATACCTAGGGAGCATTCTTAGTCTGTTGGCTTACGTTTATTTCCCATTGGGGCCATTGGGGTGGACCCGAAAATTGTACTGTTGCAACTTCACTACTGATTCTCGGGTAAATGCATCCACACATGTAGTAAAATAACAATGGATTATAAGCAATACACTTTGAAGGGAAATTTATAATACTAAATATTATCGGAAGCAGTAATTTACAATTTGTACCGATTCTTTCTTTGCCCGCACAGAGTACACCATATATTTTAACAGTTAGTAAAAATTGACACATGACCTTCAATGAATGTAAAATCTATAGTGCGACGCGTGGGCTGAAGACGAATCAGTATGACTAAACACATAAACCAAAAATAAAACGTATTAACTATCATTATTACGTTGTTCGTAAGATTGTCGGTAATATTCGATACTTAGGAGCAAAAAGAAAACACCACCAGACCAAAAATCCAATGCTTTGGGTTTAAAATATCTATCGGGCTATGTCAGCTACAAGCTGACCAGTGAGTAATGGACCTCAGCTTAAACGTAGCTTTCTGATGTCAAATGGGGTGGATTAAACCAAACTCGTTTGCATGAAATCATTTCACTTTTCTCGAGAATTTGATACGATTTCCTCGACCTCCTCACTCGTATTATTTTCGACTTGACGTTCCACGCTTCTCTAGTACCTGCAAATGTTCCTTAAATATCGTGTTATTCGTATTTTCGGAATGCCCACAATAGACGCAGTAAGGTGGTGTCATGGGTCAAGCACCGTGTAGCTGTTGATCGCCAGATATTTTTCTGGCAATTTTCATGTAAATTTTGAGGTTTAATGTGGTCTCAAAATTTCTAGACAGAAATAAGATTGGCAATAAAATAAAAATGCTAAATACTTTTAAATTATTCACTAGCAATATACAGGATGTCTCACAGAACATGATGTACATGGGGATCTTGGATTTTTAGACAGTAATAAAAGCGGCAATAGAGTAAAAATGCTAAGTACTTTTAAATGAATCACTAGCAGTATACAGGATGTCTTCTAGAATATGATGTACATGGGAATCTTGGTAACTGTACCAGATATGGGTTGGGACAAAAGTTGCGTAAATGTAGATCCTTTTCCGAACAGTCATCACTTTTCAAACAGTTTTCTCGGATAACTAGATTCCTAGATTACGTAAGAGCACTGTTAGGTACCTGTTAGGTAACTCAGTACTTAGCAAGGCTTATTTCCTACCAAAAATTCACAAAGAGAATATCCCTCTAAGACCTATTATATCAGCTAGTGGCTCAGCAACATATAGATTGTCAAAATTTATCTCTGATATTTTGACGGTTTCGTTAGCAGATCGCACTCAATATAACATTAAAGATACGTTCCATTTCGTTGACAGCGTCCGAGATGTTGAGATCCCTTCTAATTATAAACTTATCTCTCTTGATGTTGTAAGTCTGTTTACTAGCATCCCCTTTGACTTGGTATACTTAATTGTAAAGGATAGGTGGGAGTTGATTGGGCCAAATTGCAATTTCACATTAGAAGCATTTCTTGATGTTTTGAAGTTTATTTTATCAAATAACTACTTCAGTTTTCAGAACGAGATATACTTGCAGAAGTTTGGAACCCCGATGGGTTCTCCCATCAGTCCAATTTTGGCTCTCCTGGTGATGGATTATATTCTTGATAGTGTAATTCCCCAAATTGATTACCACCTTCCCTTTATTTATAAATTTGTGGACGACTTGATCATGTGCGTTCCGGATCAGAAGGTTGATAGTACCTTGGCTACATTTAACACCTTTAATAGACATATAGTTTACCGTGGAATCTGAAGCTAATAGCAGTATACCTTTTCTAGACTGCAGACTTGTTCGGGATGAAAATGGGCGGTTAACCACTGATTGGTCTACCAAACCAACGTACTCGGGAAGGTATATAAATTTTTATTCTGAACATACATTTTGTCACAAAATTAACACCGTTGTTGCTATGAAAAATAGAATACTTAAGATCTGCAGTGATTCATTTCAACAATCAGCACTTAAACGATTAAAAACGGTATTTCTGAATAATGGTTTCCCTAACAGGCTGTTGAACAAAATTCTGTTTTCTACTTACACCCACAGACCAATATCGAGTATATTTGATTTACCTAACCCTCCCGCCCCTACTAAATATAAAAAACTTGCCATGATACCGGGACTAACAGAAAAACTGCAAGCGATAATAAAGCCCTATCTTCCGGAAGACATTAGAATAGTTCAACATTACCCCAACAAGGTAGATAAGCTATTCTCCAAGATTAAAGATCAAGACGAGGTTTGCTTTAGGTCAAATGTGATTTACGCAATTGACTGTAATGACTGTGAGGGGACGTATATTGGTGTTACTTCCCAGTGGCTTAAGAACCGTGTCTCGTTGCATAAGAGCGACTGCCGTACGGGGAAAACACGGTGTGCTTTAGCATTGCACTCTATCAGCAGAGATCATACGTTTAATTTTGAGAATGTTAAAATTTTAGATTCTGACAGAGACCATAACAACAGACTTTTTTTAGAAATGTACAATGTAAACTTGACTGACCACGCTGTGAACTTTAAGAATGATGTGGATGGTATTAGTAACATTTATTCTTATATAATTTCAATAGATAAAAAGTATTCTACAAGCGTGAGAACTGTGACTAGTAATAGTCTAATTTTCTAGTGTGGCACGATTTCTTGTTATACCTGACGCATGCCCGTGGTTGTATTCGGAATGTAAATGTTGTCATTTTGCCGCCAAAACAAGTCCACAGCGGCCTGACCGTTTAGGTTATTTTAACATTGTTGTGTACGTGTTATAGATGTTGTTTAATTTATTGGAGATGTTGGAGAAGTTTCTCAACTTGTGCAGTTTAATGTAACTCATATTTGTAAGTACTTTGACGCTTTTTATTATGTTTGTGTATTCATTACTTGTGTTACGTGTTCTTTTGTAGTTTTGCCTGAAGAAGGAGCAATTAGTTCCGAAATATAGCAATCAAAAATAAAGAGTTAGCTTTATTATAAACGGATCGAATACCCAACCACACTAGCCTTTCTACTATATATATATGTATATATATATATATATATATATATATTATCTATCACTTAGAGATTTAGCCTTGTCAATATATTAAAAAATACACAATTTTCGTTGAAAAATTGTTTATTAAATTGGGGTTAGAGGCTTTGATTAAAATGTTTACACGTTCACATTAAATTAAACAGTAAAACAACATATTACAAACTTGATCTGACGTTTCGATGCGAACCGCACCTTGGTCACAGAAGTACTGAAAAATTGTCGTGATCTAAAAGTACAGGTACATAAAACAGCAACTGAGTACATACAAGCAACACAAACCATGAGAATCTGCCATATGTGAAAATAAAACGGGTTTACTTAGGTATATAATATTCAATTTTACATTAGTATGAATTTCATTCAAGTATTAATTTGTAACACTTTGATAAGTTGATGTCGGATCTATCATTCACTGCTTTTTTATTTTTTAAAATTTCTATAGTTTCCACTACACATCTTGCTTTCATATTTCTTTCTTTATGTAGCACTTTCACGTTTTTGAAATTAAACTGATGTCCGGTTTCTTCTTGATGTTTTTTTAGAGCTGTTATGTTTTTCGCATATTTGTGTCCTTTTAGTCTTTCTTCGAGTAGTTGTTCTGTTTGACCTATGTATACTTCCTCACAGTTGGAACAGGGAATTTCATAAACACAGTGCGATTGTTTCAGTAGTGGTATTGGGGCTTTCAATTTTGTATACATATTAGACAAGTTATTCGTGTTTCTGTGCGCTATTTTTATATTAAAAGGTTTCACTATATTACCAATTTTTTCTGAGAGATTTCTTACATATGGTAGTGCTATATACTTAGTAGTATCCGGTTCGGGGAGTGTGGTAGGTTGTGCCGAGTTTACAATTCTGTTGTTGACTGCTATTCTGCTATTGATTGTTTTTTTGATCAGATATTCGGGATAGTCGTTGTTGTGCAAGATATCTCTGACTTTTTGAATAGTTTCTTTGTGATATTCAGGATTAGTTAACTTTACAGCACGATCGATAAGTCCTCTAATAACACTTATTTTGTACGTTGTTGGTTGGATGGAGTTATAATTTAGGTACCTATGTGAGGATGTTGGTTTTGTGTACCATTTTGTGTAAATTTTCTTATTTTTGTGTATTAGAGTTGTGTCGAGAAAGTTGATCGTATTGTTTTTGTTCATTTCCATTGTGAATTGCAGTATATCGTTATATTTATTGAAATTGTCCAAAATCTCGGTTTCTCGACCTTTTGGTACAGCAGCAATGCAATCATCCACATATCTTCTAAAAAATGGTATATCAATGGTGATAGAAGAAAGAACTGTAGTTTCTAATTCTTCCATAACCATTTGTGCAATCACACTTGACACAGGCGAGCCCATTGCGCAACCGAATACTTGTTTATAGAATTTGTCTTTGTATTGGAAATATGTGCTTTTTAGAACGATTTCTACTGCTTCCAGGAATTCTTGTTTTGGGAGGAAGGCAACATCCTCAATCAGGTGCCATTTCTTATTTATTGCATCTTTTGCCAATGGTGTGGGCACATTGGTATATAGTGATACTACATCTAATGAGATGAGGTGGTGTGACTCATTCAATGAGACTTGATCAATAAATTCTTTGAAACACCAAGAATCTTTAATATAGTACTGGTTTTTTCCTACGATGATTGCCAAATCATTAGCCAGTTGTTTAGCTAATTTATAAAAAGGTGATTGGATGCAGGAAACAATTGGCCTAAGTGGTGTTTCTGATTTATGTAATTTTGGTAGTCCATATATTTTTGGTGGTTGTGAGTTATGAATTTTTAGTTGCATTGAAAGTTCTTTTGTTATTAGTTTTTTTGTTAGCCATTTATTAATCATATCGTTGTTCATTTTCTCATATATTTTAGTCGGATTATTTCTTAATGCGGCATAAGTAGTATTGTCTTGTAAAAGTGTGTCCATTTTTTGTTCATATTGTATGGTATCCATGACTACTGTTTTATTCGTTTTATCAGCTCTTAATACACAAATTTGTTGGTTGTCTTTTAGAAATTTCTTTGTATTATGTATGCTTTTTATCATTTGTCTATTTCGTGCATCTTGTCTTACATTCTTTGTTTTAAAATTATGAATGGTATTGCTTACCTTTGTAGCTATGTCACTTTTTTCTTCATTGTTCAGCCTTTGAATTCCACTTTCAATATTAGCAACGATGTTAGTAATTGGTAATTTCTTCCGGTTATATTCGATAGAAAAATTTGGACCCAGGCTTAAGATGCTGTTCACTTCCTCCGGTAGTGCTGTGTTTGATAAATTGACTATCCATTCCCTGTTGGTAATATGTGTACGAGATCCCTGTTGTTTATTTTGAAGAAGTTTGATTTTTCGTTGTTGCGTTGTTTTTATATTCTTGTTTCTTTCTTGCAATATCCAAGGTGCGGTTCGCATCGAAACGTCAGATCAAGTTTGTAATATGTTGTTTTACTGTTTAATTTAATGTGAACGTGTAAACATTTTAATCAAAGCCTCTAACCCCAATTTAATAAACAATTTTTCAACGAAAATTGTGTATTTTTTAATATATTGACAAGGCTAAATCTCTAAGTGATAGATAATATTATATACTCCTGGGGGAAATGGAGATTTTACCAACTTTGAGTGATATACGAGCGCAGTGTGGACAGCAGGCACACAGCCAAGTGAAAAAACTAATCAGATGCCAAGAAAAGATGGTCAAGGTGAAAAATCAACGAGTATTTCTACTACGGACAAAGACACCTGGACTAACACCAACCTTCCTTCAATTCAACTGCAAACACATACGACTTGAGCAACACCATCTTGAACAAAAATTTGTACGTTGCCTCCAGACATTTCAACGTGCCACAGTCCAATTGCTTCTTACTGATGTCACAAAGAAAATAAATCAACTCTCCCGGTCGATCGCTGTACTAGAATGTCAAATACAGGAAACACCCCAACGACAATTAATCCAAGATTACCTTCAGAACTTCTCACGGATATTGCAAGAAAGAAACAAGAATATAAAAACAACGCAACAACGAAAAATCAAACTTCTTCAAAATAAACAACAGGGATCTCGTACACATATTACCAACAGGGAATGGATAGTCAATTTATCAAACACAGCACTACCGGAGGAAGTGAACAGCATCTTAAGCCTGGGTCCAAATTTTTCTATCGAATATAACCGGAAGAAATTACCAATTACTAACATCGTTGCTAATATTGAAAGTGGAATTCAAAGGCTGAACAATGAAGAAAAAAGTGACATAGCTACAAAGGTAAGCAATACCATTCATAATTTTAAAACAAAGAATGTAAGACAAGATGCACGAAATAGACAAATGATAAAAAGCATACATAATACAAAGAAATTTCTAAAAGACAACCAACAAATTTGTGTATTAAGAGCTGATAAAACGAATAAAACAGTAGTCATGGATACCATACAATATGAACAAAAAATGGACACACTTTTACAAGACAATACTACTTATGCCGCATTAAGAAATAATCCGACTAAAATATATGAGAAAATGAACAACGATATGATTAATAAATGGCTAACAAAAAAACTAATAACAAAAGAACTTTCAATGCAACTAAAAATTCATAACTCACAACCACCAAAAATATATGGACTACCAAAATTACATAAATCAGAAACACCACTTAGGCCAATTGTTTCCTGCATCCAATCACCTTTTTATAAATTAGCTAAACAACTGGCTAATGATTTGGCAATCATCGTAGGAAAAAACCAGTACTATATTAAAGATTCTTGGTGTTTCAAAGAATTTATTGATCAAGTCTCATTGAATGAGTCACACCACCTCATCTCATTAGATGTAGTATCACTATATACCAATGTGCCCACACCATTGGCAAAAGATGCAATAAATAAGAAATGGCACCTGATTGAGGATGTTGCCTTCCTCCCAAAACAAGAATTCCTGGAAGCAGTAGAAATCGTTCTAAAAAGCACATATTTCCAATACAAAGACAAATTCTATAAACAAGTATTCGGTTGCGCAATGGGCTCGCCTGTGTCAAGTGTGATTGCACAAATGGTTATGGAAGAATTAGAAACTACAGTTCTTTCTTCTATCACCATTGATATACCATTTTTTAGAAGATATGTGGATGATTGCATTGCTGCTGTACCAAAAGGTCGAGAAACCGAGATTTTGGACAATTTCAATAAATATAACGATAGACTGCAATTCACAATGGAAATGAACAAAAACAATACGATCAACTTTCTCGACACAACTCTAATACACAAAAATAAGAAAATTTACACAAAATGGTACACAAAACCAACATCCTCACATAGGTACCTAAATTATAACTCCATCCAACCAACAACGTACAAAATAAGTGTTATTAGAGGACTTATCGATCGTGCTGTAAAGTTAACTAATCCTGAATATCACAAAGAAACTATTCAAAAAGTCAGAGATATCTTGCACAACAACGACTATCCCGAATATCTGATCAAAAAAACAATCAATAGCAGAATAGCAGTCAACAACAGAATTGTAAACTCGGCACAACCTACCACACTCCCCGAACCGGATACTACTAAGTATATAGCACTACCATATGTAAGAAATCTCTCAGAAAAAATTGGTAATATAGTGAAACCTTTTAATATAAAAATAGCGCACAGAAACACGAATAACTTGTCTAATATGTATACAAAATTGAAAGCCCCAATACCACTACTGAAACAATCGCACTGTGTTTATGAAATTCCCTGTTCCAACTGTGAGGAAGTATACATAGGTCAAACAGAACAACTACTCGAAGAAAGACTAAAAGGACACAAATATGCGAAAAACATAACAGCTCTAAAAAAACATCAATAAGAAACCGGACATCAGTTTAATTTCAAAAACGTGAAAGTGCTACATAAAGAAAGAAATATGAAAGCAAGATGTGTAGTGGAAACTATAGAAATTTTAAAAAATAAAAAAGCAGTGAATGATAGATCCGACATCAACCTATCAAAGTGTTACAAATTAATACTTGAATGAAATTCATACTAATGTAAAATTGAATATTATATACCTAAGTAAACCCGTTTTATTTTCACATATGGCAGATTCTCATGGTTTGTGTTGCTTGTATGTACTCAGTTGCTGTTTTATGTACCTGTACTTTTAGATCACGACAATTTTTCAGTACTTCTGTGACCAAGGTGCGGTTCGCATCGAAACGTCAGATCAAGTTTGTAATATGTTGTTTTACTGTTTAATTTAATGTGAACGTGTAAACATTTTAATCAAAGCCTCTAACCCCAATTTAATAAACAATTTTTCAACGAAAATTGTGTATTTTTTAATATATATATATATATATATATATATATATATATATATATATATATATATATATATATATATATATATATATATCCATGGGCTATGGTGGGCCTGGGGTGTCCGTCACCTCCGGCGCGACGTCACATCTTGTCTTCGAATCCTGAAGATGTTGTGACTGAAGCACCAATTGGCGACATTGGGCACCCCCCTTATGGTCTCCATTTTAGTGTTTTTTCCATTGAGTGTCCATCTTACTCCTTGGCTATACCGTACTGATGAGGACTAATAGTCCGAAACACGTGTCTACGGTTGCTTCTTCGTATGACCGAATTGCCCGACAAATTACCTTTCTCCGTTTATATATATACATATATATAGAGAGTGGGTTGGTTGGGTGTTCGATCAATTAAATATTAGAAAAACTCGCTTTCTTTGTTAAATGCTATATTTCGAACCTTTATAGGTTCTTCTTCAGGCATTAAAAAATCTACAATAAGAGAACAAGCATAGAATGAGCAGTCAGAACAATCGTAATAAAAATCAAAATACAACACTCACGTGGAGTTATATGAGGCGGCAAGAACTGCATGATGAAACATTATCATTCATGGACACTACGACATAATACTTTTAAGAAGTCTGTGACTTCGAACAAAACACATTTGTACACATCAAAACAAACGGGACGACAGATGTTAGCGACGTTATGTGGAGTGATTGACCGGTCACGTCAACCCTCAGAAAAGAAAATTTCCTAGAAAATTGTGAAGTTAAAAAACTAAGCTTGAGTTGTTCATTGAATTTATGTTAGTTTTATGATGATTTTTGTCAAACTGTAAAATGTTGGAATAAATGATACTAAGAGAATCAGTATCTTTTTTAAAATTTACGGTGTTATCAGTGAGATTTATATTATACATCTCCAAAAATACTCTATTGTGATAATTGCTCTCTGTGTCTAATATTTCAACGTTATTAAAATCAAAACTATGGTTACTATGTAAAGCATGACAGGCCAACGCACATCTGGTCTTCCCCGTGTTACAATCACTTTTGTGTAGGTTAATTCGGCTCCGAAGCCACTGACTCGTTTGACCAACATATTTTCCATCACAATCGTTACAACAAATACAATAAATTACATTAGATTTGAATGCCAAGGGTGTTTCGTCTTTAATTTTACTAAAAATGTGTGCCAATTTGAAAGGGTAATGGTGGACCACTTTTATATTGTCTGAAATAAATGGCTTGAAAAGTTTCACAAGTTTGCCTGTTACAACGGGTAAAGACATTAATTTTATGTAAGATGGTGATTGGTCTCTGGGGGGATCAAATATGCTACCAGTATGGGGAGTGTTAGTATAGGTGGAAAATAATATTTTGTTAATTAATTTCAATGGAAAACCGTTGTTTAAAAATATGTTTTGAAGTTTTTTTAGTGCTGAAGGCTGAAATTGTGGATCACAGATTTTAAGTACACGATTTTTCATACAAGTGATGGTGTTAACTTTATGGCTGAAGGCATGACCTGAGTGGTAATTTATGTAACGGCCGGAGTAAGTTGGCTTTGTGAACCAGTCAGTGGAAACAGAACCGTTCCCCATGTTCAATAACTTGCAATCTAGAAAAGGAACGCAACCATCATTTTCCAACTCAACGGTGAATTGTATATTAGTATTAAAACTATTAAGTATCGTCAACGTGTCCTCCACTCCACCTATCGGAATGCAAGTGACAATGTCATCAACAAACTTGTACAGAAAAGGTGTGTGAAAACCAAAAAATGGCACAGTATGATCCAATACGTAATCCATCACAATAACCGCCAGGATGGGACTTATAGGGGAACCCATGGGTGTACCAAACACTTGCAGATAACATTGGTTATTGAATGTGAACAATACGTTGGAGAAAACAAACTTTAATGTTTCAACGAAGGCTTCCAAAGTAAAGGAACAATTAGGCTCAATCAAATCCCACTTCTCCACAACAATGTCAGTGACAAGGCTCAAAGGTATATTCGTGAACAGACTGACTACATCGAAGGAAACCAGAGTGTAATTAGGGGGAATAACAGCATTTTTAATTTTGTTGACAAAATCAAACGTATCCGCAACATTATAGTCGGTGTTATTAAGCAAAGCTACAGATAGAATGTCCGCTAAGTGTTTTGAAAGTTTATACGTTGCTGAGCCTGAAGCCGAAATGATGGGTCTTAGTGGTGTTCCCTCTTTATGTATTTTTGGTATGACATTTTTTATTTTTCCGTAATATACCTAGTAATCCAAGCAATTTTTGAAAAGTGAAGACTGGTTTGGAAAGATTCCACATTTACGCAACATTTGTCCCATTTAGCCGACTTTGTAGCTCCTACAGTTTCCGCGATCTCCATGTACATTATGTTCCGTGAGACACCCTGCATATTTGAACAAGTATTACATAGTTGTTACATACTATTACTAGTTACGACAAACAGCTAGCTATTGTTAGGAATGGTGGGCAGAATGTATGATTTCCTCTCGAATTGGCAACATAGGCGCTACGTACCGTAATAAAACGTATAAAATATACAAATACTTAGAAATAATGTATTACTCGCTGGAGACTAACCATTCTAGAACTCCAGCAGTGGCACTCTGGTGACCGGGAGCTACCACTTACCACTCACTGACTAATTTATAGTCTCAGATACCGTGCGATATGAACGACCGCAACGCGCACTTTTCGAAAAATCGCGTCGTCGGGAATTCTTTGGTATCAGGGCCACGTGGAAACCAGTCCGAAACACGATCAGGGACTATTATAAACATCGCGGCAACCGCGAAATTTACGACTGACGATTGGACCATGCGATAACTACGCGCTTCTTTAGGTACAGTCCGCACGCCGTGCCGGTCTCCAAAAATTAAGACCTCGAACGATGGCGACGGAAAAACGGCAAAAGTGCTGCCCCCTATCGGCAATCTCTTGCATTTTTTCCCTTGGCCTCCGCTTTAGCAATAAACGATAATTGCCCAACCGATGGCAGTATACGTTACGCCTAGCGAGAGATAAACAGGAACTTTATGAGTACGTTCCGAATATTTGTCGTCCCGGGTAAAGTGACACCGCTACGTTTCGAGATAACTTTATAAGAGCGTGTAATTCTCGATCTTTGAGCTTGGTAATATTTGCGAATCGATACCGGATACTGTTCGTAGTGGGACCAGCCCCAGGACACAGTTAAGTTTCAAAGCACCGACACGACTGGTCAAAGTTTATGAAACCAATGAAGAAGTGGATATACAGGGTCTTTCACAATGTCCTTCTATTAGGAGTATGTATCTGGCCAAGTTGTTGGTTACTGGGGATGGGCATTCTCGGTCATTTCATTGAGCAGCTTCAATTAAACCGGTGGACTAAAATGGCCCGCTCAAAATGAACGTCTGTTGACCGATCAAGAGACCGAATCGTTCAAGATTAACGAGACCCAGGGTGTGCGCATTGCTTGTATCTTCGCTCAGTAGCCCAGTGTGACAGCATGACATTTGAACGAATTAACAGTCACGCTACGGCACAACTGTCCTAACTTATGAGAATAATGTTTTGTTTTGTCAAAACTTTGGATATACAATGTATATTATAACTACTTATTTAAACAGTTTCTATTCTTTGGTGTAAAATGGTTTTTGTTGTAGTGTAAAATGTTTACTTTAAGGTTCGTGAAATTACCTCGACGGAAATTACAGTATTTTATTGTAACTGTTAATAATTCAGGTAAATTAAACACAAATACATAGAATTAAAAAATACACATTGCAAAATAAACAAAGGACGCGTACCATAAATAAAATACGAATAAAAGCAATATTTAAAACTGATCAACATCAATTTTAAGCAACTTGAGACATTCTAGCTGTTGATTCCATTAATTATAGATGAACCAATGTAATAGGAATAAATAGATCTATATGCGTTTGGATTCTCGACTATATGTGGTGATGGAAAATGAAACTAGCGTTGTATAGTCTTGGGTAGTTTCTTCCTCTAACAGTGAGTCTAACAATTCATTAACAAAGCCTACGTTTCGCTCGGTTGTACAGTACACCAATGTACACTCGTCCCTCCCATGCCCCTGAATAATACTGACGACCTCCACTCAGGGTTGTTATAAAAAACGTTTTTTTTATTTTGAACAAAACAAACATGTTTTTTTTATAAAATGGTGTTTTTAAACACGAAACAATGTTTTTAAACACTTCGCAAAAAAAACATGTTTTAAACTAGAAAGAAACATGTTTTAAATGACAAAAAAAACATGTTTTTAAATCAGGAATAAAATTTGTATTTTATAAAGACCTTTTTTTCATTAATAAATACAATATTTAAACAATTTTAGATTTTTTAATTGATTCATGCATAAAAATTTTGAAGACCAGCATACAAAGCTGATTAAATAATTAAATATGTTCTCCAAATTTCGGTGGTTTAAAACACATGTTTTAAACATTTAAAACAAACGGTTTTAAACATGTTTAAAACAAAATATTTGTTTTAAAATATGATTAAAACAATATCTTAAAACAACATTTTTTATACATTTAAAAGAAACTGTTTTAAGCATGTTTAAAATAAAATGATTTAAAACAAAATATTTGTTTTAAAACTTGTTTAAAAACATGATTTAAAACAAATGTTTTAAAACATAACAACCCTGCCTCCACTTGTATTTAACTTGTAGTCGAATAACAATTGTATAAGAAAAAAATTTATTACATTTATAAATGTACCGCTATCTCGTACCCTATTTGTAAGACGTTGCGCTATTGTAAGCCCTGAGGAAGCCGGAGATACTATACAATTATTTAGAATTTCGTTTCTAGATTTTAGATAGGGTATTAAAATATAGAACTAGAACATGGTAACAAACGTACATATATTACGTAACTGAAAATGTTTAACGACATATTGTCAAAGTAATATTATAGATTATTATAGGTATTTTACGTATATCATTAAAAAATGATTTTTTAATATACTTTTATAACATACACCTTTGTTGTTTTGATTTTTAATAATCCGTTAAATGAGTAACGTCTTCAACTTCTTTGGAAGTATTTTGGTTTTGTGCTCTATACGTGGAAAATGTATGTACTCCAGGTAACCGATTCCAACCAGATTCATGTTGGCCATACAAATATGAAAATGCCATTCAAATATATATTCATCTAAACACCAAATTTTCATGTACAAAGATCATTCAAAAGTTCTATCTGAAATATAAGATTATAATAATTGTGTCATCTTTTTGAAGCGAATGCGTGACTTTTAGAATGGAGTGGGGATATCACCGGTTGCCCGTATCTATGAGCAAGTTTGCTTGTTGCTAAAAAACAATAACATACGCGCCACGCCCATACGTTTCCATACGTTTGATTAAAAACGTATAGGCGTGGCGTGTGCGTTATTGTTCTTAGCAACAAGCAAACTTGCTCCTAGATACGCACCAGAGGGCAACCGGTGATATCCCCACTCCCTTTGAAAAGTCTCACATTCGCTTCAAAAAGATGACGAGAGTAGACTACCTGCTCTTTTATTTATTCCAAATCATTACAACTGCTGTAGATGGAGAAATTCATCACTAGTAAAATACATATGTACTATATGATATACATAATGTACTATAAGATGGCGCCACGGGTTCTCATAAGCGCGATTGCACGACTTCTGTAAACTTGGTCCCTCCTTTCTCGAAATTTGGATTTGTTTCTACATATCGTTTGCAGTCTTTGTAGTTTCGTTTGCACCCGCCGTTTTCGATATAAAATTAAAATAAATTTGCAATAGTTTGCACCCTTTTTGCTTTGGTTGCAACCCTACCGCTTTCCAGCTGTTTAAAATAAAGTTTGAAATTCCAACCTACCTCCCTCTTTTTAAAATTTTCATTATTATTTTCCACAGCTTGATTACAATATTGTATTGCATGTGTTTGAACCCTGTTTGTTTTTTGCACCGTTACAGTTTTCACAAATAAAAAACATAAATGCAAATGAAGTGTGAACCAGCCCAACCTTTTTATTTTAAACTAAACTTTATATTCACGTACACTACATTGATGGACAGTACAGTGTGAATAATAACAATATACAAATTAAATGATATTAATTATTTAATTCATAAACTGGGAGTCAGTAATCGGCTAAACTGGGATTATTGGTACTAAGTCTGTATTTCTTAAAAAACAAAAAAAAAACACATATATACAAAATGTCCCCCTTTTTCTACCTTTCTCCCTGTAGTTTCTTAAAGAACGTTGATGTCATATCCGACAATTGCAAACAGATTTCCAAATTTCGAGAAATGATGAGCCAAGTTCACAGAGGTGATTGCACCAAATTATCTAAATGATTAATGTACAAGACGCATTAACTACAATTTATTTTAATGTGGTTGTAGACGGGGCTGTGGAGTCGGAGTCGTGGAGTTGGAGTCGAAGTTTACACAAATTTCACTGGACTCCGACTTACAGTCCAGGTTGAATTTTACTGTAGAAAAGAAAACATGCGAGATGGACGTTGTCTCAGCAGACCGTAAACAAATAAAACCAAATATTTTATTAGGTCTTTTACAAAGTACCTACCTACATACATATGTAAATACTCAAATTACAAAACACGCTTTCCAGACGACAGTGAAGACGATTAACAAATGCGATCTGACATATTAGAAAAATGAAATTTGAACAAAAGAGTTAAAATGCGATTGCGAAGTAGGGCCGTAGTTGAATTTAGTATAATTTATTCAGAAGTTATACTTGTAACCATAATTATGACTATTTTCTGCTTAAAAAATAATTAAAAATGATTTAAGGGCATCTGTGCAGGAGAATTAGTTGGAGATATTTTGTCCCTCACAACAATTTTCTAAAACTATTATCTGATGGGTGCTTTTGTTATTATTATTCAGCATTTGTTTGTGAGTAATTTGATATACACAAGCCATATGTTTAATACAATCAGAATACTCGAATAGACATTTAATTTATTAAATATGTTTCTTTATTTCCGGGTAGTGGTTTTATTTTCACAGCAAATTTAATATCACACGGTTGTAGTATCCTGTGTCAAATATGTTATTATTTACAAGTGAGATTTTTATTACACAGAATTATTTGAAAATATTGGAGTTGGAGTCGGAGTCGGAGCCGGAGTTGGAGTCTGAGTCGGACCACGAAAAATATCTGGAGTCGGAGTCGGAGTCGAGATTTTTTTATCTACTCCGCAGCCCTGGTTCTAGATAGACACCATTCAGTTCAGGAGAGCATGGTGTTAATTACTGTTCTATTATATCTCCGTTGTATTTACTTATGCTGTTATTTGATAATTAAAAACCAGACGTATTATTAGGTGATTGTCTATTAATATATTCAGGTATTGATAATTGTCTCGAATATACATTATACATTTTTAGTACTTGTGGCGCCACCTCTTTTAGAGTAGGATAAGCGGATTCATTTCTACCGCGTAAACGATAAGGAAAGGTTTTTTCAACAATTTTATTGATCATTTCATACATATGTTAGTAATGTACCGAGATACTAGGTGGCTTTACACAAGTGCACAGTATAGTAATAATACCGTTTTTCATTAATAGACAACGTAGCCATTATAATAATGATTAAGGATTATGCTTTGCTCAAACCAGGGCTATGGAGTCGGTAAAACTGTTGTTTTTCCGACTCCAACTCCACATAACTTTTGCAGTCCGAATCCGGCTAAATTGTATAAATATTTTTTTTAATTGTGTGTAATAATCGTCCTACCTTTCAGAATTTATGACATATAATATTCCTACTCGACAAGGTGCAGAAAAGATTTTTAAATTTTTTTTTGTAAAGGTTAGTAGGACTAGCAATGGTGGCAAATCACTTTTGCATAAGGGATTTCTAAAATTTAACAGCCTGCCTTCAGCCCTAATGTAATTGAGTAGCATGAGCACGTTTAATGGTCAATTAAAGAAGCTCCTCATATGAATTGTGATAATACCTGCAATGTTGTATAATATGGTTTGGTGAGATTTGTATGTCATGGCATTTGTTCAGTGTTTTATGTATTCTGAGTTTATTTCATTGGTGTAGTACTATTATGTACTTTAGTTAATTTGTATTATGTCTTCTATTTTCAATAAATGTTATTATTATATAGGTAACTAACTGATTAAAAATTTGACGCACAATAATACAAACGAGACAACATTAAATTTCTCATGTAAACAAAAGCACTACTAGGGAAAAAAGCAAACCAATTAAAAAATTATTATACAGGGTTAGCCAAATTACCGGAACACCTAAATAATTCTCCAACCGTAAGAAATATTGTGCTCATATTATTATTGAAATTCGGTAACCTATCCCTTTTTTAAATAGAACACCCTATGTATTATTACATTTTTTAATTTTAAGACTAATTCTAAGACTTTTTTTATAGGAATCATATTTTTATAAAATGCGTTATTTTTTATTTATATGCCTTTAACCAAAAATAGTCAAAATTACCGGAACACCTTGATAATTCTCTGTATAAACTGTATATTTTATTATGGAATTTTGAATTTTTTTAAGACTGTTTATATTGGAATTATTTCTTTATAAAATTTTAATTTTTTTAGTTATAAGCAATTAAACAATACTCATAAACTTTGACTTTAACCAAACGCGTTAAAGATTTTAAAAAATCAAGAGAAAATAACAGCTCAATGAAATAGAATTAAATTAAATGTTCAAACTTCCACATTAAAATAAATGTTTATGTATGTGGGAAAATATTCTTAAGTTGAAGTTCAGTAGTTTTGCTTAATAACTCATAACTCAAAACGAATGCATTTTCAAAAAAAGAATTCTATAAAATGTTCTTAGAATTAAAA
Organism: Melinopterus prodromus; assembly: GCA_964023965.1. Taxonomy (NCBI): domain Eukaryota; kingdom Metazoa; phylum Arthropoda; class Insecta; order Coleoptera; family Scarabaeidae; genus Melinopterus; species Melinopterus prodromus. The sequence goes on from OZ030390.1 coordinate 67,857,119, forward strand.
AATAAAACTTTATCTTATTCTATTAGAAAATGAAATGGTTTGCAAATTTTCATAATAAAACGAACACGCTGTATGTTTAAACTATAGTTAAACGGGAGGTTGCTTAAGCCCACAAACTTGCATTTGAAATTTTTTCGATTGTGTTTGCGGGTGGAGAATTATTTAGGTATTCCCTTGTAATTTGGTTAATAGCTTCTAATTAAAAAAGAACGCATTTTATAAAAAAAATGATTCGTATAAATATACCTTAGAATTAAGAAATGTAATAATATATATAGGGGTTCAATTTTTTAAAAAGAACGAAATTTCTATAATATACTGAGCAGTATATTGAAAAATTATTTTGAGAATTATTTAGGTGTTCCGGTAATTTTGGCTAAGCCTGTGTAACATATAAATATATGCAGTGTGTCACGAGTGGTTGGATACTTTTGTTATTAATAGAGAGTCGGGTAGTATGGTTAAATTGCTTCACAATTTGTATTTTCATAGGTTCTCAAAAACTACTAACTGTCTGTAAATTTGGCAATGTGTTGTGCGTTATTAAATAACTTACAAACAATTTCCGGTTGAAAGCTCGCACAGTTGAGCTACAGAGGCAGTGGGAATTTATAGATTTTATTGTCACTTCAGGATCTGATTGTTTATTCATCTGTATTAGCTGTTAGCAATAAACATTTAGCGATCCCTAGTTTCCATCTATCCCCAATAGGTGGCACGACGGGTTTGTTATTTCGAAACTCGTATTGCAGATCCTGGAGTGGCAATAAAACCTATAAAGTTCCACTGCCTCTGTAGCAGAACTGGGAGAGTTTCAACCTTTTTTCAAGCTTTTTTGTAGTCAATGGTATTCTAGACAAAGGAATCTATCTAAAAAGCCTATCTTGATTCCATTAAAAAATCTACCATCCCCTGAGTTCTCAATATTGTACAATTATCAATTGTCTTTTTCTAAAATGTGTTTTTTTATGTGAGACTACACAGTTTTGAATTTAATTGACTTCCGAAATAAGCCATCTACTAAATTGTTCGGAAAAATAGAGATCTCATTTGAGAAAAAACTGACATATTAAGTAATAAATAATTAGTAATTAATGACATATTTGCTTAGTTATATTTGCATATTTGCATATTTACATATTTGCTTAATTAATGACATTACTAAGCCACAAAATATACCCAAAATTTATTGTAAAATCAATTTCTGAATGGATATGTAATAAAATGTCAAATATTCTCTAGATAAAATAAAAGGAAATAAGGAAACACCAGTATAATAAAACCTTTCAAATGATAAAAACACCACGTAATATTATTAGAACTCATATTAATTTGGGACGGAAATACTGAAACTGATACAAATAACAAAAAAAGCTCGCAAGTGCAGGCAACATCCAATTGTACTAAGTTATTAGAAAACCACCATAAAATAAACGTTGCCAAGATGAGTTGGTTTTAATGTATGCAAAAAAAGCATTAAAAATAATTTAGTTAAAAGTTATTCCAAGTAGTGCCTTTATATAAAAAAAACCAGTCTATACGTTTCTCTTATTTATGTACGACAATATACTTATATGTAAACAGAAATAAAACCAGCCGGTCGAGCGGGACCTGGCGGGAGATAGCCTGTTACACTCCCAAATGTTGAAGTGAAACAGGCTATCCGGCGAAACCGCTTTGGTTTGAACACTATCGCGATTTCGCGTTTCGCAAGCGGTGCGAAAGATTCGCGGCGTCTAACGCGGCGGCGGATTCGCTCTGGTGTGGGCCTAGCTTAACGCATATATCTCCAGTTATTTAGGTGTCTCAAGTTAAAACGACCGAAAGAAATACTGTATTCCTTTTATGTGGCTTTCGTGCACAGTTTCTTAAAACAAGGTCAACACACAAATACAAAAAAAAATTACCAAATCTAGTACAGATTACTTATTTAAAGAAAAATTACACATGGCGTACCTGAAGTACTCCGTACGGTCACGCAAAGTATAAATAAATTAAATCGCTGGTTTAATTCTCAACTTTATTATAACTTAAACCTGGATGAACGTATTCCAGTTGAGGAAACTGTAGATGCCATCTCTGATAGCTTGAACGTTAATACCATAACGTTCCAATTGCTCAATGGCGTATTGAGCAGTATCATCTGCAACAATCTCTTCAAACAGATCCCGAATCTCAGTCCTACGCAATATATCAATCAGTTCGGCCATATCGCCACCATCTATGATCATTCCGTCTATTAAAGCACCCAATTCATCATAAGGAGTCACTGCCTGGAGAGCATCAACGAAACTACGAAAACCACCCAAGTCTTGAATAGTGCTAGGTATCTCAATAACGCTAATAATTTCGCGAACCAATAGGATTAAGTAGTCAATCAGGAGTTCCCTCTCGAGTATCCAGTCCTTGATATCGATCCACTCTTGCTTCTCGCTGATTCTTTCAAGAAGACCGGCCCATTCATCACCTTGAAGGAATATGATAACAGTTTGGACTTCTGGGTCAGTAAGGCGTTCATTTAGGATAGCGAAGTAATCGTCCATTGGCAGCAACCGCAAGATGGCATCAGCTTCATCTACGAGACTCCGTTGCATCGTCGCTGATGATATGCCGAGCACGGCAAGGAAGAGAAGTACGACTTTCATCTGTAAATCAGAAATATTGTTGGAGAATTAACGTTTTTAAATTTTATCAAACACGATTATTTTTAATTTTTAATAGCGGGGTTTTGCATCATTTTACCTAAATTATCAAATAAAATGCTTAGGTGGTAAGAAAACAGTGTGTAAAATTTTTCCTCTTAATATTATTACACTCAATTGCAAAGCTGGGCAAAGTTAATTAGCAAGTTAACTTCGTTAATCGATAATCCGTTAACGAAAAAGTTCACTTCGTTAACCGATACTCCGTTGATTTGCTATAAATGTAACGGAAGTTACATTCAACGTTAACCGTTAATCGTTAACTTTTTATAAAAAAATACGTTATGTTGAGTATAACCTAATAACAACAGATCTTTCGTTTGCATAAGTTAAAAATTGCAAAATGTAATAGTTATAAAAGACATTGAAAAGGCCAACTAAGGTGGTTGCAGTTAGTAGAAAAGCATTTTCAGAAGGTTTCTTTTTAAGTTTAGATTCATATTGTGAAACAATTGGTATTTATTAAAAAGTAACAATATTAAAAAAATAGTTAAATATTTACTATTAGATAATAAATAGTTATACTCGCGGAAAATAGTATCGTATACATCATAAAAAGTCGGATCAAATTTAGTTTGGTAGTTACTGAGTTACATGGAAACAAGAAATTTAGGATGTGAACATATTTTTTCCGCGACTGTTCATACAAAAAGTAACTAAAAACTTAACAATTCAGGAACATGCTTTATGTACGGACGCCGTATCGCACATAGTAGTACGTCATACAAAACCAAGTCCAAACATGCGCAGAATGTGAATAGCAGTTTGAAATGTTTAATTATGATATTTTCGGTTTAACGGACTTGAATTAACGGATGACAAATGTAGCGGAAGTTAATGAGTGCGTTTATGGTTTTGAAAGTTAACTTAAAAGTTAATTCATTAACGAAAAATTTAACTTCGTTAATTAACGATTAACGGATTAACGCTTTTGTGCACAGCTTTGCTCAATTGTTATTCAACATCAAAGTTTAAACCGGACTAAGAGCGCACCAAAACGCTCCGTGACGTCGTAAGATTGGTGAGAAGCTCAGCGAGCCTAGACCGTAGACAGCGGCCGAAAAAACAGGACCTACGGGCACGAGAACGGCAATGAGTTGAATGTGTAGTATCTGGAGGACGTTCGGTGCTATGTATTAACGAATAAGTATAGTTGGGTCAAGGGTTTCGTGTTGTCAAAAGTGACAGTCGTCTGAGAAGACGTACGTCCAACGTTAATGTCAATCTTTTCACATGTTGTAGAAAGAGTGAAGGCATGACAACCGCATCGTAACTAGCTCATGTCACGTGGCCTTCGACCAAGCATGCTACGTCACACCTATCACAGCGCGTTCTGGTCTGACTCATATTTAAAGAGACGAAACCGATTTTAATATTATTAATTGTATACGAACCGATTTTTTTCTTTAAAAAAATGTTTTCGGCCGGTTCTGGTACACGTTGGACCCTCTTTGGCCCTAATATAGCGTATTAATTCTTAATTTTGTGACAGTGAAAGACGCCTAATATACTATTATACTGAAAGACTACTATTTTTGTTCAGTTCGGTTATACAAACTAAATAATAAATAAATTAACTAATAATGTTTAAAGCCACAAAAGCAAGCAATCTGCTAAATAATTATTAGCAGCAAGCTAGTCCTTGACACCTTTATTTAGTCGTTATAAATAATGCGTCCTCATGGACGGCATGTCAGCTAACAAAAAACACTTTCTTCTTCGTTCATTCCACGATACCAGATTTCCAAATTTTCCGAACTAATCTGCGTTTTGGTAGCAATTTGGTCTTTGACTTCCAAAGTAACACTGATTTGAGGAACGGTACCGGGAGTGGTGACCATTTATGGCAATAAATTTTGCCATGACAGTGCAATGGCTGATGTAGGCGATGCATTCCAAGATTGACAAAGGGAGAACAAAGTCTTTCATGTTTAATTCTTTTAATGTTGTTCCTATAGGTTGGTCTTTTGATATGGCCGTTAGCAGCTGTTTTTTCTTGTAGTCTTGCTTGACAAACTGAATGACATGATGATCCATTGGTTGGATCAGCGCAGTGCAGCTTGGTGGGAGAAACACCACCCAGTTCTTCTTCGGACGAATGACCGGGAGCATTATCGAGAAGCAGTAACGCCTTTTGAGGTAGATCTGTCATCCGTTTTCTAACCTCTGACAAGAAGCATTCAACCACTTTTTAAAAATGTCTTATGTAATCCACGCGTTTTTACTTTATCATACGCATTATGGTAAAGTATTGTAATCATGCCGAAAAAAAAATTTAGATTTTAGCGGAAATAGGTCTTTTTGGGGCCCCTGAACATTTTTGACCAAGGTACAAAAAATGTCTGTGTGTGCGTGTGTCTGTGTGTATGTATGTCTGTGTGTAAACGATTTTTGTGGCGACGATTCTGGAGAAACTACTTAAGGTATCGGGACGAAAGTTCATATTTAGAAGTTTTATGACCAAACTTAGAGCTGAAAAGCTTTTGGTTCAAAAGGGTCTAAAGGAACTGGTAGTTTATTCTAAGCCTTTTTCGAGGATTTTGCAAATGAGCCGCCATTTCTGTAATTTCGTCAAAATAGTTAAATAATAAATTAAAGCAGAGGAAATTTTGAATAATTTATGCCCATGACATTTTTTGGTAACATTAATAGTTTAGCTGCAAGAGCAAATTCTATTTGATCGAGATCGGTCGCATCTGCATTGATCTGAAACTACATAGTAGCCAGGATTTTGACAAATATTTTTTTTGTGCTGTCACCACAGAAATGTCTATGGCTGTCACCACGCTGTCACACTCGGAGAGCCGCTATGGAACGTCATCTACAGTGTCATGAACGAATATAAATCTGTCAGGATTTGAATTAGCTTTTTAAACTTGACATTTCGTAGTGGTATCAACCTAACATTTTCTATGCCGAAATATAACCATTTTTGAATTTTTTTAAAAATACGTATTTCTCAAAAAGCAATACAAAAAGCGTTGATGTCACTCCTGCCGAAAACTACATAGCGCGACTCGCTCACATGCGACGACGACGCTCCGCCATCGGTGACGCGCCGCATCACCGCTCGTTGTGCTATTCTGTACTTTCGGCACTTGTGAGATAAAGAACTATTATTCTGATGACAGTAGGTAGTGTCAAATGCTGATGCTTTGACAATACCTTCGATTGATACTATTGACTATCAAAATATCTGTCAAATCCTGGCTAACTAGTTTAATTTTAATGCAGACACGATTTATCTCAGTCAAATAGATTCTCATGCAGCTAAACTATTAATTTTATATATTGTATGATAAAGTCATGTGCCTGGCCACATCAGATTTTTTGTCGTTAATAGTGCACAGGTAAATACATATTTTCAATGCTCGAGGATTCTTTGATTTTCCAATGATCACCATCTCTAGCGCATGCGTGCCCGACGCATTAGCACAAGGTAATAACGTTTCTCGTTCCCTCACCTTAAGTCCATGTACAGTACAGTCTTCTGAAACAATCGTTCTGCTACGCTACACGCTACACGCCCAAAAGCCCTGACTCATCTGCATTGTATACCTGTGAAGGGCAAAGATCGAAATCTCTGACTTTTTGTAATCTCAATTTAAATAACTCTATGCAGGTTTTTTTTATTAATGAACAGCACCTCATAGGTACTTAAGTATAACACCTAGTCTGATGACTATCTAGTTATATTAATCTAACCTACATTGCTAAGTATAAAAGGTGATATTAAGTGTTCCCCATTGGTGTAACTTAAATTTAGTTTGGATGCTGGCGTTTTAAACTTCGCACACTGCAAGTGGCTCTCCTTTGTTCACCTATCACTCACATAATACTGTACTCTGCTTTTGTAACATCACTTACCGCGGAGAAGTTAGCCATAAAAGATAGCCATAACTTTTTTTTTCGAATTTTGTTATGAAATATATATATCAAATGATAGGGGTGTTCAAGTACTATACGCCAGAGTTTTGCTACAAAAATTCATCAAGCAGTGTTGCCGCAAATTTGATTTATATCGTTACGCGTCACCTTATTAGAGTACTTGTCATCTCAATAAAGAATTGCCCATAACTTTTTGCAACAACCCCATAGAGAAACAGGTGATACAAATTCCGAAAGCACATACAATTCTGCATCCAATAATGGTATTGGAAAGGTGCTACCCCTAATATCACCTACCACCATACGGGTATAATACAAGAAATTGGCGCGCCGTTCGACTAAGAAGAGCTACTAATGAACATACCTTACGCTAAAATTATTGCATAACTTTCCTAGGTACGTCAAATTATAGGCAATGAAATGTACTATTTACCCTTGAACGCTCGGAGTTTTGCACGACGGCGAACAACCCTTAAATGACGATCATGTCCGTACGCAACCGTCCCCGCCGGCAATCATATGTCGGTTGGTTCTTGTAGGAAACTATTTATAACTTTTGCAATTATTGTTGCATAACTTTCTATCATACATCAAATTGCAGGTAACTAAAACGGCTTCTTACCCTTCGCCGCTCGGAGTTTTGATCGATGGCGAACAACCCTTAAATGCCACTAATGTCCGTACGGAACTCGTACGATGAGCAATTACACATCAAGTAGCTACTGCAGAAAAATATTTATAACTTTTGCAAATATTACAGCACAACTTTCTACCATATATCAAATTATAGGTAATTAAAAGTGCTTCACATGCTTCACCGCTCGGAGTTTTACTCCCCGGCAAACAAGCCTTCAATGACGATAATGCACCCAGTTTGAACTTGCTGTATTAAAGGCAACTGGTCGACTGAAACCTCTGCCACATAATACTAACTGCTCGATCAGCTTACAAGACTTGTAAAATCCTTATCGCTCTACCTATTGTTGACTTTTATTGGACATTTTTTAACCCCTACCTAGGGAACTAGCTCGATTAATTAGCTAAAATTTGATATATGATACAAAGTTATGCAATATTATTAGCAAAAGCTATAAAAAAAATTCTATAAGAAGTGACTTGCTTTTTATTGTCATACTGGTTCCGTTCGGATATTATCGTTATTACAGGGTTGTTTGCCGTGAAATAAAACTCCAAGCGGGGAAAGAAAGCCACTTGATATGTGATTGCCCGTCGTACTTGTTCAGTACTGACTTTATCGCTATTTAAGGATTATTCGCCGTCAAGCAAAACTCCCAGCGGGGAATGGTGAGACGCCGTTTTAATTACCTACAATTTGATATATGATAGAAAGTTATGCAACAATATTTGCAAAAGTTATAAATAGTTTCCTACAACAACCAACCGACATATGATTGCAGGCGGGGACGGTTGCGTACGGACATGATCGTAATTTGAGGGTTGTTCGCCGTCGAGCAAAACTCCGAGCGTTCAAGGGTAAATAGTACATTTCATTGCCTATAATTTGACATACTTAGGAAAGTTATGCAATAATTTTAGCGTGAGTTATGTTCATTAATAGCACTTCTTAGTCGAATGGCGCGCCAATTTCTTATACATATATACCTGTATGGGGTAGGTGATATTACGGGTAGCACCTTTCCAATACCATTATTGGGTGCAGGATTGTATGTGCTTTCGGAATTTCTATCACCTGTTTCTCTATAGAGTTGTTGCAAAAAGTTATGGGCAATTCTTTACTGGGATGACAAGTGCTCTTATTAGGTGACGCGTAACGATATAAATCAAATTTCCGGCAACACCGTTTGATGAATTTTTGGAGCAAAACTCTGGCGTATAGTACTTGAACACCCCTATCATTTGATATATGTTTCATTACAAAATTCGAAAAAAAAGTTATGGCTATCTTTTATGGCTAACTTCTCCGCGGTACATCACTTCACTAACTCAAAAGGTTTAGTTCTTTTGAGCTGGCGCACACTGTCAGTCTATGCAGGATGCATGATTAGAGAGTTTTTCTCCTGTTACAGCCATCAAGCGTATTCCATGACGACTTTTGAAGTGTTTCAACCATCCCTTACTAGCTACAAAGTCGTCTGTTTTTGTTATCTGCTTGTAAAACAACTTTGCCTTCAGGGATAATATGACCCCAGAAATAGAGGTGTGCGTGTTGCTTTCCTGAAGAAACCGCATGTACAAAGCTTCTTCAACCTCTGGATTTTCAGCTTCCTAGCGTCTGCCCCTTACCTGGTCCACAGTCAGTGGTTGACACGAAATTTGGCATGTCATCACGGTTTTTTAATATCATAAATTGTGGCACGTCATTCGCTTTCCAAGCAACTAAAAGATTCATTACGATTCAGGCGGTCAAGAATCTTATTTTTATTTTCTTTGACGATCTGTGTTTTGTGCTTCCGCAATTGGGTTTGCGAAGCCATTGTGACGCGTGTATGCGTTGCACGATGGGTCAGCAATAATATGAACGTCCGCAATCACATTCAGAGAATACGCGTCGAGTCGTCAAGCAAAAGACACAGTGTCGTTTGTATGTACAGATGGTTCAATGTAATAAGAGCGTACCCCTACCACTACCTCTGCTCTAGAATACCGACCTATTTCCCGAGATATAAACTATTTTCCGAGGAGGGGCTAGAAAAGTTTCTTGGAAATTTGAAATTTTCTCCATGCCAAAGTTTTGTGTTAGCTTTGTATCGTTTTCTTCCGTTGAGAGAAAGTTTTGTTCCGACCTATTTCCCGAGATATAAACTATTTTCCGAGGAGGGGCCAGAAAGGCCTTTTGGAAATTTGAAATTTTCTCGATGCCAATTTCGAGCTACTAAGCCGGGATATCGCAGACGTAATGGAAAAATTACTTTTATCTACGGAAATACTTAAAAGCACATCTGTTTCTGTACTTAACATTTCGATATACCTCAATAACTATTCGAAAACTTTTGATAATGACATCTCGGTAAGTCAACCGTAATCCGGACACATTTAGTTTATACATATGTATGGAAAAAACATAATAATCAGTTGTATAAAATAGAATATAAAATTATCTAACTACCTTGTTTTTCCAAAACTTGCAAAGGGTGCATCTCTCCGTCTAGCGCTCGGCCAGCCGTAGCCGAGCGACACGTGTCGGCTGTTCGTCAGCGAGGCGCGGAATACGAGACGTAAATATTACCGCAATAACGATTTTATGACTATGCTTTGACAGGTTTTTTTCGCATTTATACATGTATACATATTTTATTAATACACACTCATACATAAGTACATCAATTTTGATATAGGCAATGTCGCTAACGTAAGTAGAAGTCGTTCATCGGAAAAATGCTTGTATCTAAAAAAATAAAGAGAAACAAAACTTTTTTTCTACGGCACAAAACTAATTCAATGGACTGGCATCGATAAAATTTCAAAATTCCAAAAAAGCTGTCCTGGCCCCTTCTCGGAAAATTGCTTATATCTTCGAAAATTGATCGGAACAAAATTTTTTCTCAACGGAACAAAACGACACATAACTTTGGCATCGAAAAAAAGTCGAAATTCCAAATTGGTGGGCTGGAATTTCCTCAGCCCTTCCTCAAAAAAATGGCTATATCTCGCGAACGGAAGCGGAACAAAACTTTTTCTATACGGAACAATTCGACACAAAACTAACACAAAACATTGGTATATTGCGATATTTCAAATTCCGCCATGGTGGGGCTGGAGAAATGCACCTTCGACGTTGTCCGTATTATCTAAAGATCCCCTAAAGATACCCCACTACATACATCATACCCCACTATACAGCAGGTGGTGTACTACACCCGGTACGCTGATGATGTTTTATTTTGTTAACCCTGTTCTACCTCTTTACTTGTTTTCAAACTTGGATGTTTTATTTAAAACAATGAAAGTATTTTTAGACAAAAAATCTTGTCTCCAAAGAGTCCAAAAAAAGACACTTTAAGAATTAAAAATGTTATATAACATTTTGGTAAAAATCATAATCATAATTTTTCTAAAACATCCGTCGATCGAAACCGATAACATTTTTTCCCATAAAAATTGGTCCCGGTTTTCTCGAGAAAAAATGTTTTTAGATTTGTCTAACCTCCAGAAACGGACGGGGTTCAGCAATAATCACTGGTATTTACTGTCTTAGTGGCGATGTTAGTTAATTTCTATCAGCAGTGTCTTACCTTTCAGAAATACTTTCGCAACACTATACTGGTAAAGTAACTTGTTTTCGAATTTCTATTTTTCTCCTTATATATTATGCCATCCAATCTAGTGATCTAATCTTGATAACAATGGTCTGTAAGATATTTAAGATTTATCAATAGAAATATCCAACAATTATTACATTGTTGCACAATGACGTACTAAAAAACATCTGGTCACCTGAAGTGATTTTATAAGTTACCATACTTATCAGATTAATAAAAAAATATATACAGCGAGATAAAACAAACGTGTAAAACGTTTAAAGGGAATAAAGTCTGGTAGGCGGCACCACCTTTTATCTCAGAAATTAGAAATGGTTGAGAGATGTAATTTTGGCATAAGAAATTGGAATCAATATACTACGAGACGTCATTAAAGACGCTGTTATCTTATTTATGGAATACGAAAATTTAATTTAAAGGTATAAAAAACGTTGGTAAATACAGTCTAGAATACCGTTAGTCATTTATACCCAAACTATCACAAAGCAAGAACCACACATTTATTAAACGACTGGAATTATCAGATTGCAAGACTATAGTGTTTCTATTTGGTAAAACTGGTGTACACTGGTGTAGAATTCCGCTCTGCGAGCTCGTGGAGTCAGTGCAAATATGGCGGACACCATTGATAGAAAGTAAACCTGTAAACAAATGTGTTTAGTACTATCACTACTTTTTTCTTCGTGACAGCGAGATCTGCAATTCAAATGGTTCCTCATTAATTATGAAAATCATAATCTCGATCTTGATATTAAGCGTAATTTCCAAAAATAGGTTAGATACCTATGGATGCGCCTTTCACAATTCAAATTACACTGAATACCTGCAATGCGTGTTCTGTTGGACACTTGGACACATTATAGATATACGCTATTTATTAATTTGGCAAAAGCAACTGCGCGAAAAATGAAAAATAGGGAAAGGAAACAGGACACAACCAACAATATGTATTAATATTATAATTACTTGTAGTTATTCGATTAAATACTTCTATTGATTCATCGAGGTCTTGGGTAGATTTATACCACATCGATACATCAGGTTTTGGCAAAAACAATTAGCTAATAAAGGAAAACAAGTATCTATTTTTATTATCATAATTTATTAACTGCATGTATTAACAATAATAAACTTATAAAGTAAGCATATATTAAAATATTTTTAAAGTACTTACATTATTTTTATCAATTTGTAATTTTTTGGGATGATAGGGCTGTTTACTGATAGGGTGTTTAGTTTGAATGTCCGTAACCGCTGTGTGTGCGTTCCGTTTAGTTAGTTGATGTTATTAACATCCATGCTTGTCGCTGTGTTTAAGACCATTTATTAGTTCCTGACAAAGCCAACAAGATTTGGCGAAATATTGGACAATAAAAAAAGGTCTAACAAAGAACACCCTTTTTTGAGCCTTATCATCCCAAAAAATTACAAATTTATTAGTGTACAATTGTGGCAAAAAAGTTTCACTTGGATTTAAAATATTTTTATTTATTATTAATGTTTAATAACTATAATTTTTTGAACTTTTTCTCATTTCGCATGTGAAACAAAATCACTATTACAAAATTTAACTAAACAAATTGTTTTTCTAAATAAATTATAAAACTAAATTGGCGTTGGCTTCCTTGAATTGCCACCTTTACTCCTGAGAGTTCCAAACATATTCTCAAGGCAATCTTGGTTCAAGTGACGCGTACATAAAAATTTTGTGTCGGGTTTATAATCTTCTTTATTAGCAAAGAAGTATCGACCGACACTTGTTGGCACTCAGAACAATGGTATAATCAATGAAACACTTGGTTCGTCCGTTAACGTTTCGCTTTTTGTTGGTAAAGCTTCATCAGAACGGGGTAATTCTACAACGTCAAAGACAACAATCAATATAATGGAACTCGCAAAACACAAAGAAAATAAAACGTGTCTATGTATAAGTGACTAAAAGTGTTTATTTACAGTGTTTTCGGAAACTATTAAGGGAAAACATCAACGGTCAGTTGTCTCTTTAGCACATTCTAGCGACATTCTAGCGGCCTGTCACCTGGCATTCTTAACTTAACAGTAAAAGTATATGGTAAAAATTCAGAATACCTTTGGAAAGTCGGTATGGTAGAACACTATGTAGCAGCTCGGCAAGAAAGAACTCTGTTTAGCATAATATGAATGAACTATTCTAATTTTTAATTGTGAATCTGATCTCTAGATTGTCTATACAACTCTACGACGTTTGAGTACAAGCCGCTCATACCCTCAACGTCTGCACGGTGATTTAAGATGTTGGTACATGCTTTGATATGAAACATTGCGAGGAACAGTCGTCCATAATAACTATCTTCTGTCGTTAGAATTTTTACACTTTCGAAATCAAAATTGTGGTTCATTTTTAGAGCATGAGCAGCTAATTCACACCAGTCTCGTCCCGTACGTATGTTGCTCCGGTGCTCAGCCATGCGTCTTTTCAAAGACTGACGTGTCTGATCAATGTAGTGTCGAGAACATTGCAAACATTGGAGGTCGTACACCACCGAGCTACGTAAACCATCCGGTGTTTTTGATTTTAATTTTGAGAACAAGTTGTCTAGTTTGAGTGGTTGAAAGCAGCCCAAAATGAGACCGTCGTTGTGTGACATTTTGAAGATATGGAAATCTAACGTACCTCGGTGTGTAGCGGTGCACCTCATCAATTGATTCATTAAGTGGTTGCTCTGAAGGAGCAGTTGTCTGGTCAACCACCGAAGCCCCAGCCGCAGATCCAGCGGGTAACCGTTATTTACAAAAATATCAGTCAACCTTTTGAGATTAGCCTGAAGTAAAGTAGGGTGACATATCTGTTTTATTCTATTTTTCACACCTTTTATGACATTGATCTTCTGACCGATCGGGTGAGCACTGTGGTAGTTTACATATCTACCTGAAAATGTTGGTTTGTTATACCAATCAAAGTGTATGATGTTATTCTCTCCTATCACTACCAATGTATCTAGGAAGGGGACAGATCTATTAAATTCTCTCTCTCTATAGTAAACTGAAGGTGGGGGTCGAATGAGTTAAATTTATTTAAAGTTGAGTCCACCATATCCTCCGGTATCACCAAGAGGAGGTCGTCCACATATTTCAGTTCGTAAGGCAAATCAGAACAGACATCGTCCAGCAGGTCGTCAAGTACCAGCTGGGCGAGTATAGGTGACAGGGGAGATCCCATTGGCGGACCAAAAAGCTGACGGAAGAAGCAGTTACCAAAAGAAAAGTAACAATTATTGTAAATAAATCTGAGGACACGTAATAAATTATTTTTTTTAAGTACTGTTAGATTGTATGTGTTCCCAGTGATTTTCTATTGAAGCTAAAATTGAGTCTAATGATAGATTGGTAAGAAGGGATACAACGTCCAAAAACACCAACATGTACCCGGAAGGAAGCCTTATTCCGTTACATTGACTCACAAAATCAAAAAATTCCTAATGTTATAATTTGTCCTTTCTCCAAGGGAGATGGACAACAATTTTGATATATATTTTGCTAATTTGTAGTCTGCAGAGCTCACCGAAGACACAATGGGTCTTACTGGATAGCCTTGTTTATGTACCTTAGGTAGGCAATATAGCTTAGGGAGAGTGGGGCTATTAGTTATTAGTGTTGTTACACTTCCACCTCTCACCGAGCTACGTATAAGTTCTGCAGTTCTCCGTTGTAAGCCCAATGGAGCCCAAGAAATTTGTGATTACATGGACAGACCTTGCTCGCAAGAGGTCATGGTTTTCCCTTTCAAAAGAGTGTACCAGGTTTTCTGTTCTCATTAGTAGTCTCGGAATACTAACGTGTTTGGAACAAGCCTGAAGGGCAAATTTAGTTCCCAGAGATAGTAGCTCAGTTACCTCCGGAGGAATTATTTCAGTGTCAGTTAAGTTTATTTACCATCTACTGTTATCAATAAAGAGTCTTTTAATAGATCTTTTTTCTTGCATCAATTTAGTGAATTTTCTTAAGTTATTATTACTTTATCATACGCAGTATGGTAAAGTATTGTAATCATGCCGAAAAAAAAATTGAGATTTTAGCGGAAATAGGTCTTTTTGGGTCCCCTGAACATTTTTGACCAAGGTACAAAAAATGTCTGTGTGTGTGTGTGTGTGTGTGTGTGTGTGTGTGTGTGTGTGTGTGTGTGTGTGTGTGTGTGTGTGTGTGTGTGTGTATGTGTGTGTGTGTGTGTGTGTGTGTGTGTGTGTGTGCGTATGTGTGTACTCGATTTTTCTGGAGACGATTCCGGAGAAACTACTAAAGGTATCGGGACGAAAGTTCATATTTGGAAGTTTTATGACCAAACTTAGAGCTGAAAAGGTTTTTGGTTCAAAAGGGTCCAAAGGAACTGGTAGTTTATTCTAAGCCTTTTTCAAGGATTTTAGAAATGAGCCGCCATTTCTGTAATTTCGTCAAAATAGTTAAATAATAAATTAAAGCAGAGGAAATTTTGAATAATTTATGCCTATGACATTTTTTGGTAAAATTAATAGTTTAGCTGCAAGAGCAAATTCTATTTGATCGAGATCGGTCGCATCTGCATTGATATGCTACATAGTAGCCAGGATTTTGACAAATATTTTTTTGTGCTGTCACCACAGAAATGTCTATGGCTGTCACCACGCTGTCACACTCGGAGAACCATCGACTATAAATCTGGCAGAATTTGAATTAGCTTTTTAAACTTGACATTTCGTAGAAGTGGTATCAACCTAACATTTTCTATACCGAAATATAACCATTTTTGATTTTTTTTAAATACGTATTTCTCAAAAAGCAATACAAAAAACGTTGATGTCACTCCTGCCGAAAACTACATAGCGCGACTCGCTCACATGCGACGACGACGCTCCGCCATCGGTGACGCGCCGCATCACCGCTCGTTGTGCTATTCCTTACTTTCGGCACTTGTGAGATAAACAACTATTATTCTGATGACAGTAGGTAGTGTCAAATGCTGATGCTTTGACAATACCTTCGATTGATACTATTGACTATCAAAATATCTGTCAAATGCTGGCTAACTAGTTTAATTTTAATGCAGACACTCTTTATCTCAGTCAAATAGATGCTCATGCAGCTAAACTATTAATTTTACATATTGTATGATAAAGTCATGTGCCTGGCCACATCAGATTTTTTTTTATGCTCTAACTATGAACCACAATTTTGATTGCGAAAGTGTAAAAATTCTAACGACAGAAGATAGTTATTATGGACGACTGTTCCTCGAAATGTTTCATATCCAAGCATGTACCAACACCATAAATCACCGTGGAGACATTGAGGGCTTGAGCGGCATGTACCCAAACGTCGTAGAGTTGTATAGCCAATCTAGAGATCAGATTCACAATTAAAATTTAGAATAGTTCATTCATATTCGGCTAAATAGAGTTCCTTCTTGCCGACCTGCTGCATAGTGTTCTACCATACCGACTTTCCAAAAGTGTTCTGAATTTTTACCATATATTTTTACTGGTAACCTAAGAATGCGATGTGACAGGCCGCACGCATTGTTTAGTTACGTAAAATTTTAATTATTATGCTTTTTACTACAAATGACTGTCGCTAGAATGTGCTTAAGAGACAACTGATGTTCTCCCTTAATAGTTTCCGAAAACACTGAAAGTAATGTTGATCACTCTTAGACACGTTTTATTTTCTTTGTTTGTTTTGCGAGTTTCATTATATTGATTATTGTCTTTGACATTCTAGAATTAACCCGTTCTGATGAAGCTTTACCAATAAAAAGCGAAACGTTAACGGATGAACCAAGTGTTTCATTGATTTTACTCAGACCGTTCCCGAAATATCCATTGTTTTGAGTTTATAATCCTTTCACAACATCAAAATAGCATTGATGGTAATTTGCCAGCCTTTCAAAAATTTAAATGTATTTGTTACTTCTCTAATTTTATTGAAAATTTTCAATTCTGAAAAGAACATTTTCATCTTTAATAGATGATTGTGTTGTTCTGTGCTGCCTTTATATGGTCTTCTCAGAAATTTTCTGTGCGTTAGACCGAAGGAATTTAAAATGTCTAACAACATATCCATGTCATTAATAAAGTTTATAGTTTCTATGGCACTTTGCGGCAGATAATTAAATGTCATTAATGTTTCTATGGCTGTAACAACTGTTCTGCTAAATACCTGCGCAGCAAAAGACATTTTCATTGTTTGTAAATTGTTAGGTTTCATATGTGCTTCAGTAAGTTTAGGCGCTAATTGTTCATTCTAGTCTTGCCATAATCATACAAAGTAGTTAAATATGTCTTTTCAATTAATCCTTTATCCTTTAAACGTATGTATATTTAAAAAAATTATTAAATTAAAAATAAAATTTATTATTTAATTATTTCTTGTTGATTTCAGTAAGTGAGGGATATCAAAAAGATAGTATATTTTAGGATTGTTGACAAAAAAATATGGTTTCTCTATTGTAATTCCAAATTCCTTTGTAAACTTATAAAAGTTCGCACCCGGATCTGATATTACAGCTCTAACGTTTAAATTAGTTTCTTTTAATTTTTTGATGGTGGTAAAAATTATTTGTTGCGGATATTTAACTTCGCAAGAATTATATATTAAGAAATATGCAGCTGGTTGTTTCCATTTGTGCTTTATTCCACTCACCATAAGTGCTAAAGCGCAATTAGCTGGAATGTACGACCTGCTACTATTTTCCTGATGAAACCCGATAATGTAATATCTAGACTTATTATAAAATAGGTGAGTTTTAGAGACATTTCATTTACACATAAGCAACATTCTCTTCCATTAGCTTTCATTGATTTAACTTTTAAAGCCAATGCATTAAAAATAAAACTATTCAGCCCTTCATACACCTTCCATTTACTTACCATTCTACATAATGTTGCTTTATGTGGAAGATGAAATGTATCTTGCAAAAATCTATATACTTGTGGTTCTAAGAAATATACTGTTAATGCAAACTGTTTAAACTGTAATGTATATCGAGAACCTTTTTTTTGGATCGTAAATGCTGCATTATTATAAAATTGCTAAGGCCTTCATTAAAATTCTTTTTATAAAAACTAATGAACTCGTCATTGCTCATTTGCTTGTTTTTTTTTTCGTCAGGATTATCAAATTTCGAATTTTACCTGAAAACAATTTAAATAAATTTTAAAACCATACAGAGCAAATAATTTTAGCATTTATCAGTGTCAAAAATATCATGAACACTGTTGAAAACAAGAATTTAAAACCTCAGACAAAGGCCTTGCTATTAAGCGAATACACACTTTAATAATGCTTACCGGCACTTCATCATATTCTACACTATTTGTTGAGTTTAAAGATAATGTACTATTGCAAATCTCCTATTCGGTGACCAGTATTAAATACATGGAAGATATGTTATTTTGTATTTGGTCAATTGTTACACTAGGTGTATGATTAATTTTCCCCAGGATATTGTTAGCGATAGAGTTAAAAAAATGACTGTACTCATTGGCCTTCTCTATCGAGATATCATTAAACCCAGTTTCAGAGCCTTTGCTACAAGTATATAGTAGATAGGCAACTCGTCCAGAAATAGCGGGGATACAGTTTTGAGTGTCATTGGTGTTATTATATAGGCATTTTTATTTAGAATTGTAGCAAAAATCATGTTTGCCACATTTTCGTACAATAAAATTTGTTAAGCATTTAATAGTTTTTTATAATTATAACCTTTTATAATTATAATGTTTATGGTTTAAAAAACATTTTCTAAAAATTACTTAGCAAATTGTTGAACTAAAATGTAACAAAAATAATATTTAACTATAATGGAAATTAAACAATTTCAAGTAATTCCTTAAATAAAATCAAACCACATTGACTAGAATAGAGATTTTTATTTCGGAACTATTATAGTACCTATATATATGTCGTAGGCAAATGGTTATTTTAGGCAAAAGGGTTTTGCCTAGACAAAAGTTATTTGCTTGGGCAAATAGATATGGAGCATTTATTATTATTTATATATATCTTCATCTGCACAAATCACAAATGTAAGGATCTGTCTCTGCACCAGCACAATCTAGGTGGGCCCACAAAGAGCAAACAACACATTTTACCCAAATCTTTCCTTTGTGGTCTTCAGAATATTTCCCATTACAGAACAGACATTCCGCTTCCGTATCGTCTGGTATTGCCGAGGGCACAAAATCAAATGCCGAGGACCGATTGGAATGGAAAGATTCCTCGTGCTAGATTCGTCCGTAGAATTCCTGTTGGATTTTTTATGAACTTTTGTTTTCTGTCGCGAGGCCTTTTTTTGTTTTTGTCCTTCGAATTTCTTTTCCCCTTTGGCTTTTGCTTAGCAGTGTGCTCAGCCTCCAACTGTTCTTTATAGGGAGGACCGGTTAGAATAGATGATGTCCCTGGTTTTCTACCCCTATTGGAAGTCTTCTTCGTCGGTGGAGGTGGCAAAATCTCTGAGGGTCGAACCAAAGTGCTGGGAAGACTTTTAGATGAACAAGGAGCAGGTTCGATTGAAACAGAACTTGGTTGGGGATTATCAGCATTTTGGGGTAGGGCCCGTATGCATAGTCGACCTCCGGCGACTTGCTGTAGTTTTTTCGGCGAGCCGCCGGCAAACCTCTGGCGAGGCGCCCAGGACATACAATTGATTGCATGCATAGTCGATCTCCCTCCGTTCGCCACTCTGCCGAATCGCCGGTGTTGTGATTATACTCAGTTCGTTGCCAGATCGATAATATTGAGTCAAACTATGGTCAAACTGTCAAGCTGTGTGTCAATCGAAGCTAACCGAAATCTGTACATAGTCCGACTAGTTACTGAAAATGACTGTGAAATATTCAGCAAGCGACAAGGACGTGCTTATTCAGATATTAGGGAATCATCCGATTATAGAAGACAAAAAGACCGATGCATACAACATCGACAAAAAAAAGCGTGGGAAAAAATCGTATTGGAGTACAATGCTACGGTGATAGAGAAGGTAGGTACTAAACAATCTGCAGAAAGGCGTGAATTTATGCTCACTGGTGGTGGACCATCCAAACCACCGCCTCCTCCACAGCCAGAAATCGACAATCTTCTTCCACACCTTGAATACGAAGTGCACAACGAAGATGATTCCGATGGTATTCGTTTGAAGAAAACTACAGGAGGTAAAATACGTTTTAGCCGTAACCTCTATTCATAAATAAAAATGCAATTTTTTAAAATTGATTTTGATCTTATATTACAGAGTATGTTATGGAAGACCTAGCTCCGGGAGCAGTAGTCAAAAAACCATATCCAGGTCCATCATCGTCTGGTTTATCTGCTAGTTCAGTGGAAGGTAATCCATTTTATTTTTTTTTTATTTGTAAATATTTTTATATACCGTTTATTAATCCTTTTTAGAAACACCACAGCCAAAAAGGGCAAAACCCAGTAAAAAAAATCATTTATATGATTTGGCAAGTGGTAGATTGGCAGTAATTAAACAAGAGGAAAGACACTTGGAAGAACTGCACAAGGTGAGGATGGAGGAGGCGAATTACCGCAAGGAGGCTGCCAGACTAGTAGGTAATGCTTCAGGAAGAAGCTAAATTAAAAAAATTCTTAACATTGATTAATTGCTTTATTTATTTTACATTATTATATTATATACTAAAAAAATCAGTGCGTGTTTTTATTTTAATCAAAATAATGGCGTACGACATAGGCTCTCATAAGGTTACCTAAGCGTTCATTGAATGCTGGGAAAGCATTTTCTGGTACATTATTGTTATTATTATTAACGTCTTCATTATTGTCTTCACCTTCTTCTACAACTTCACGCGGACCAATTGATATATTGTAAAGAACTGCACATGCCACAATAATGTAACAGGAAGTAGACACTTTATTAGCAAGCTTACGATCCAAACATGGAAACATACGTTTTAAAATACCAAATACACGTTCCACAGTATTTCTTGTTCGAATCTGTGCTTGGTTATATCGCCTTTCGCCTGGAGTACGAGGTTGTCGATATGGTGTTAAAAGGTATGGCAAACAGGGATATCCAGCATCGCCAAGCAAAAATCCAGGAAGTTCTCTTCGTTGAAATTTGCCTTTCATAGAACTTCTATTAAAAATATGGCTGTCATGGTAACTTCCCGGATATCTTGCAACAATATCAAATATTTCTAAATTAGGTCCAGTAGTCACCTGTACATTAATTGAAAATTTTCTTCCCCTATTTCGAAAAAGTTCTGCATTAGGTCCGCCTGGGTTAGTGATGCGAATGTGAGTACAGTCTATGCACCCTGTTACTTTGGGAAAATGTGCAATTCTGTAAAACTGCCTTTGCACTTCTTGTAAATTTTCTGGGAATTTTATAAATCTTCTACTCTGAGCTGAAATTTTTCGGGTTATTCTTGTTATCACACGGCTCACAGTTCCCTGGTTGAAACCGCTTAAGTCTCCACACACTAGCTGTAATGATGAAAATATGTTAAAGATCTTTCAAATCATGGGGCTGGATATTTAAAACAAATACTCAAGAGATTGACCATTCGATAACCAGTTATTTGGTGCGGGTATTTACATGTGCAATAAATATAAAATAATAATAATAAAGTAATTATTAACCTGAAAACTGCCAGTTGCATAAAAGCGCAATGTTAAGAGGAGGGCCATTAAGGGAGAAACAGGCAACCCTCTGTTGGTAATTGGTTCCTGATCTGTCACCATTGGCAATAAAATATCTTGCACTGTATCTTTTCTAAATCGAAATCGTCTTTTAAATTGAACGTCATTGTATAGTTCCATAGGATTTTCCACATCGCGAATGTATCTGCAATAAAAGTTACAGAAGTCAATATTAATGTTTTGTCTACGAGTCATATATAATACGTTCATTGCATACGTATCTATGACTATATAACCCCTATCATGATACACGGACAATGATTATAATGACACTAGCGTTGTATAATAATGACAGTTCGGTCAAACAATGACTTAATTATTTGAACGAACTGTCATGATTATACAACGCTAGTGTCAAAGTCTGTCAAAAGCTACGTGGATGACAGTCATATGACAGTTTGCCTCTCCATCATTGACAAATACATTTCAAATATTTGATATTAAATAATAATATAATCATAATAATATTTATTGGATAGTATCAGTTATTACAGGGCATCAATTAAGATAATTTCATTTATCTACGACTCACATATAATAAGTTCATTGCATACGAATCTATGACTATATAATCCCCATCATTATATAGCGCCAATGATTATAATGACACTATAGTGTTGTATAATAATGACAGTTCATTCAAATAATGACCTCATTATTTGAACCGTCATCATTATACGATGCTAGTGTCAAAGTCTGTCAAAACCTACGTGGATGACAGTTATTTGACAGTTGGCCTCGCCTTCATTGACAAATACATTTAAAATATTTTACATAAAATGGAATTTATGAGTCGTAGATAAAACGTCGTATTTGACTCACACATAATGGATATAAATCGCTCGCATGAATACACGCTCGCCTACGGCTCGCGTGTAAACTTCATGCTTGCGATTTATATCCTTAATTATGTGCTCGTCAAATAATATACTATTATCCAAAAGGATATCGAGTCAGGTCGACTACAAACATGTAGAAGACCCGTTTTTCATCGATCCCTGGAATTTAGTCGTAGATAAAACGTCGTATTCAACTCACAACGGATATAAATCGCGAGCATGAACGATACTATAATCTTATTTAAGCCTACTTACCTTCGTGGTATGTATATTTGTAAATCTATAATGTCTCTATTGGCATTATACAAGATGTCCAAATCGCCATCCATTGCTAACTAATATATTCTGACACTGTTGACAGTCTGTGTCAAATAAAACAAAAACCCAGCTTCAAAATAATGCGTATTGTTTGCTGGATGTTTGCTGGCGAATCGCCGGCGAATCGCCAGAAAATTCGCCGGAATTTTGCTGGCGATTGTCTCTGCGCTGCATTTTAGGACTGGCGAACGGAAAAAGTTCGGAGAGTCGCCGGAGATCGACTATGCATACGGGTTATATTTTGTAAATTGTCAGGTTCAGACCTTTCGGTTAATGAGGACGGAAGAAAATCTTCACAGGAAAATACATTTCGATTCAAAGGGAATATTCCAGAGGCTTTGAATCCGTTTACTGCTATGTCCCCACGTTGAACTTTGAGATCAGCTCGGCCAAACACCTCCATCATGTCATACAGTCAATGGTCTAGTGCCTTAAAAAAATTCTCACTTCCTCCCTGTAATGGGATGTCAATGAACCCATGAAGGTCTTGTCAAGTGATTGAATCTTATGTGACCTGTGGGGTGGTAAGCAAACAATAGTGACATGATTGGCCCTTGCCATATTGATCACGTCTAAGTTGCGCTTGTGGGTTGCATGCCCATCAAGAACAAGCAAGACAGGTGATTGCTCTGAAGGTTTAGTAGTGGCAATGAAATGCTTAAACCATTGGGTAAAAATATTTGTCTGAACCCAACCAGATGAATGACAAGAACCTATGGACCCAGGTGGGGCACCCCTCATAAGCTATTCATTGATATTTTTTCCTGGGGAATATGACTAGAGGTGGGACTAAATCACCCCTGCTCCCATGCAAGTGATAATTGTCACGAGAGAACCTCTTTCCGCTGATGTAAGGGACCCAATCTGTTTTTCCCCTTTAAGACCACCGGCGCGGCATGAGGAACTTTGCGCTGGACTACTGATATGCCCGTTTCATCCACGTTGGTTGTACAATGTACACTCCATTCGCAGGATAGTTGCGCACTCTGAAAATATCTTCCGTCAGGTTAAGAAATTTGTCAATCTCAACGTTGTTGAATCCACGTGCTCTTGCAAAAGAAGTTCCCGTTGCCTTACGGATGCAGAGCTGGGGATGTCTTTTCATAAATCCATAAAACCAATCTTTTCCTGCCCTGTCATTCGTCCCAAAAGGGTGGGATACATTATTTCGGATCGCTAGTTGAAACGCTATAGTACACACGTCCTAAAATACACACCTCCGAATCAAGAATCTACCAATTCTTGTTTCAATTCCTTGGAAAACGTTGGCTTATGCCTAAGGGTGGTTGCTCTTTAGCTGCCTTCAAATAGCCCTTTTTGTTTTCACGAACAACGGCGATGGCCTTTGCCATTTGTTCCAGGTTCCAAAGCTTCCGCTTCTTGCCGTGCGCTCTATCGTTTTTTTCGGCATATCTGAATACCACTACTGTAATCGTATGTTCTCTTTTCTATAACCAAAGTACAGTGGAACCTCCATTCGCTGGGGTAATGACGGGGGGGGGGGGGGGGGGCAGATAATACGTTCGTTCAGTAGAAATGTGTAGAAAATAATAATAGGGGTAGTAAGAATTTTGTAAGAATATTCCATAAAACCCGACGTGCCATATTGGAAAAAATTACGTACTATTTATTGGGATTAGTCGTAACACAAACATAACAGTTACATGGAAAATGGTTAGTATGTGGACGTATATTATTTTTAGTTTTAATGTAAAATTATTATTTCTGTGAATAAATAAACAACATTAAACACGTTGTTTCCGCTACTTGCCACTTGGTGGCAGCACCTTCCAAATAGAAATCTTAATATTCCATATTACCCGACTATTCCATAATACCCGATGTTCCTCCATAGAGATCTGTTTTAACACTTTAAAATCCGGATTTCGATCTACTACCGCTTCAATTTTTGTTTGCAATCTTTTACTTATTGGTGCTTCAATGCTTTTAAACTGTTCAAATAGAGATTCTATCTTTTGAAACTGCTTGCCAGTTCAACGTTTTGTTGTTCAAAGTATTTTATGGCTGGCAACAGTTACTCATATCATGCGTATCAATAAAATGCAATTGTTGGGCGCCCGCAGAGAGGGGCAACTTGCACTTGCACCCTCCTGGCTTTTGAAAACCGGGAAAAGATCAACAAGAAAAAATCGTGAAAAAGATGCTGATTTATAACTAGTGTTACAAACATTTAACACTTAATTGAAAAATAAAATAAAATAATAGAACTTAATATAAAAATAATTAGTGAACTTCTTCTGAATTCACACAAAAAAAACTCATAGATGTTCAACTACAACAAAAAAAAAAAAACAGAAACAAACAACTGGCAACTGATTATCTTATCAATTTTTGCAAAAGTTGACTGAAATACGTGTGCTAGTCGAACAGACGTTATCGTAATTTAAAGGTTATTGCCCAAAACTCCGAGCGTCGAGGGGCTACTAAGTCTTTTAATTACCTACAATTTGGGGTATGATAGAAATTTATGGAACATCTTTTGCAAAATTTATAAACATTTTTCTGTAACGACTGACTGAAATACGTTTGCTATTCGAACGGAGCCTATCGCCATTTATGGGTTGCCATTCATAGGACAAAACTCCGAACGTTGATGAGCTACTAGGTCATTTCATTAACTACAATTTGGGGTATGATAGAAACTTATACAATAATTTTTCCAAAGTTAGAAACATTTTTCTGCAGCAAATATATGAAATACGTTTGAGACATTATCGCCAGTTAGCGCTAGTTTTCAATGGGGCAAAACTCAGCTCTACGTATTTTAATTATCTACAATTTGAGGTATGATAGAAATGTATGCAACAATTTTTGCAAAAGATATAAACGATTGGCGTTTTATACCAAAACCGGAACCGTAGCTCGGGTTTTCCGTTAACCATATTTTTTGGAGTTGGCAACTCGTAACTCAACCCATGGCCGGGTTTTGTTTTGCAAAAATTTCTGCGGGCGCCCATGATTGTTGATGCAAATCCTGTACTGATAGTAGTTTTTGCAATCTTTAATACTAACTGCTAAGTTTAAAACAAACGATTTTATATATTTTTATTAAGGATACAAGTTCTTTACATCATGAGGCTTGGTCATCCTAGAGTGTATTATCAAGGAGGGTCAACGGATTTGGGTTGTTGGAGGTATTCAAGGTATAGGAAATTTACAAGAATGACAACTATTTTGAAATAAAAAGAATAAATAAAACCAATATAGACTATAAAATGCATATTTTAATATTTATTATCAGCAACAGAAAAGATTTCAACCAAGAAAATCATAAATAAAATCAAAGATGGCGTGAACATCAACACCCATCTCCAGCAATATCTCAGTGATACGTTGAATTTCAGGCAGAGCCCTAACATCTTCAATTAACTGATGCACTTTCGGACTGGTCAATTGCTCGAACAATCTTTGGAACTCTTCACTACTTTGGAGCTTCTCATTAATTAAATTCAAGACTTTATTAACTGGAACCATAGAAAAAATTTCATCGACAAAATTCTTAATACCTCTGATGTCCTTGGTGTACATGTACGCCTGATTTCCAGCATCCACAACATCTTTCAACCAAGCTACATCCACACCAACTTTCTCCATCTTTTTCGTAAATTTGATCCAGGATTTGTGCTCGGCTACTTGACCCAAGAAATTTATAACCTTCTGGGGAACTTTTTGTTTGTTCTCAGGAACTTTGGCGTTGTTTATCAAATCATGAATCCATTGTGTTATTGCGTCTACATCAACTCCTGCTTGGGTTAAATAATTCTCGAGTTCTTGCCAGGTTTGATGATCGTCAACTTGAGATACAAGATTAGCCCATTCTTGCCCTTGAAGATAAGTTACAACTGTTTGGAACTCTTCATCGTTTTGAAGATAGTAAGTAGCAACCTTTCGCATGTCACCCAATGGCAGAATATCCACGAATTCTTGTAAGTCGGATTGAAGATCAGCTTGGCCAACGGCCAGCAAACCGATTATTGAAGCAACGAGGAATAAGAACTTCATCTAAAAATATTTAGTTGACAGATGTGGACAATTCAATAAAGTATCTTACCTTTGCTGTTTTCTCGACCTAACTAAATGTTTTTTGATATTTTGAATGTAGATATAAAGTTATTTGTGCGTAAAAAATGCTATCTTTGCTTAGAAGTAGGTAGTTGCCGATATGGTGGTGATCGATCATGATGGTAGAGTTTAATAAGTTTTAATAAGACAATGTGCTGTCTTCGTAATCTAGACAATGATGTATAGGTTTCGTTGGTGATCATTTATTTGATTTGCGAAACCATGCAATGTGAATTAAATCAATTTTGTACTATTTTATTCAATTGCGACAATAGTGGAAAGTTTTAAGTTTCTGATGTACCATTACCAAACAACTCAACGAATAGATAAGTGTTTATCTTGGGTGCTTGCCATCTTTAAATCAACACTAAGGGAGATAAAGTTCACAGACGATTCGGCATGAAAACTATGAATGCAACTTTTCGTAAGTTTTTTTTTTATAAGAAAGACCATACACGACCTTTCTGAACGATGCTGCGTCACGTAGGATAAGGTAACTTTGTTATCTCGAATTACTTGTACATACTTGTACATTTTTATTTATTCAGCAATATTTTTCAGAAATTCAACACTGGATGAGTTTGTATGATTCCTATCTATCGATACTACTAAATGTAATAAAAGGTTATCTACAGGTTGATACGAAACACCGAATAAATATGCATCGACTCAAAGAAATCTGTTGTTTCAATAGAGGCAAAGAAATATTTATTTGCGGATAAAAACGCATTTGTTTGAAATATTTGTTTGGTAGAAGGAACGCTGATTTGTGTCAAACAACTTATGTTTCCAGTGTATATTATAAGAAACGATATTTATTTACTTCAAATAATTATGATTGTGTCGAGTGAAAGAATTACATTTTTTAAATTACCGAAATTATTGGTTAAGTTAAAATGCTGTATTTTAAGGTTGAAATAAATGGTTCGTTGATTAAATAAATTATTAATTTCTTGAAGGAATTAATGTGGAACTATTATAGACAAGCATTTTTTGGAGGGTACAGTAGACGCGCCACGTGTCACCTCTTTTTTGAGATGTCGCACATCCTCGACCAGTGGTTGGTCTTCCCAGCCCTACATAAAGTCAAGGTTAAGTTAGTAAACTGTACGCTGATTTGGAATCGGACCTTTAACCTGCAGGCACTGTACTCTATAAGTGTATAGTGTATACTGTCGATCACGCGACCTTTATACTCTCGATAAGTACGAAGTGCGAGGAGAGAGTTTACAGCGCCATCTAACAATACAGTTGGATGAGGTATTCACACTAAAAATCTATTTTTTGAATCAAAATTTGATTTATTTGGCGAAAGTAAACCTATTTTAACTAGACAGATATGTCTATTAAAGCTGCGTTCGGATATTGTAAGAACTCCGTTGACACCGTGTACACCGTCCAAATGACACAGTACGTGTTATTGGGTGTAAAAATTGTAACAATATCCGAACGCAGCTTGTATTGACAGTAGGCAGTAGTCAGAATTTCCTATACTTTAATTTATTCTTTAACTATTTCGACGAAACTACAGAAATGGCGGCTCATTTGCAAAATCCTAGAAAAAATCTTCCGGAGACATACAGTTCCTTTTGACCCTTTTTAACCAAAAGCTTTTCAGCTCTAAGTTTGGTAATGAAACTTCTAAATATGAAGTTCCGTCCCGATACATTCAGTAGTTTCTCCGTAATCGTCGCCACAAAAACGGGTACACACACACACAGACATATTTTTGTACCTTGGTCAAATATGTTCAGGGGTCACAAGAGGGCATATTTCCGCTAAATTCTCATTTTTTTTTTCGGCACGATTACAATACATTATATCATTATATCATACGCAGTATGATAAACTAAAAATAATAAAAGACATACTAATGTTAATTATTGATTGCAAAATAGTACCGATTGGGATTACATACTTCTTAATTATTAATAGATATATTAAAAAATTGAATTTTAGTGTAACACATCACAATTATTTTTGTTATTATCGTGATGTGGTTTTCGTGTTCCACCGAACAGTCTATCCCATGATCGTCTAAGTGTAGAAAATATTTCCTCTCCGTAATTCAATTTCTTGACATGCGTAGGATAAAATAATGGAAAAAATGTATTTGTCTTGGAATTTTGTCCCCCTTTCTGATTCTGTTAGTCGTTTAGATATATTAAAAAATTGAATTTTAGTGTAACACATCACAATTGTTTTTGTTATTATCGTGATGTGGTTTTCGTATTTCACCGAACAGTCTATCCCATGATCGTCTAAGTGTAGAAAATATTTCCTCTCCGTAATTCAATTTCTTGACATGCGTAGGATAAAATAATGGAAAAAATGTATTTGTCTTGGAATTTTGTCGCTATTAACCATTAATATTTTTTTCCGTCGATCGTTTATTTATGAGTCAGTTTAGTGAATAGGAAATCGTTTATTAAAGTACTCCATTAATGCACTATTTCTATTAATGCATGATTTGTTATAGCCAATCACAAGACGCAATGACGTCGTTTGATTGGCCAATCGAACATATGTGAATAGAAACCTTCCAATCAAAACATACCGCTCTCTAGAACTGTCAATGTCAAGTTACATAAATTGTCATATAACCTAAAAAGACATCGGCGAAGAAAAATCTATGTAGAAGACGCTAGAAGAATACGATCGACGGAAAAATTTTGTAACCAACTCGAATATTAAACAGCGATTAATGATCTCGGCAGTTAACGCGCTCGCTTCGCTCGCGCGTTAAACAGTCTCAATCATTAATCGCTCTTTTTAATATACTTGTTGGTTAGATAACTATTAATTGATGATTTCACCTTCCTTAGTATTTGCATCACTTCATGTGATGGCTTGGTTAAACCTCCTCTATTTTTTCTATCAAACAAAATGAGGTATAATTCGTCGACATGAGATGTTGAAATGGCTTTAGTGCAAAAATGCATGTTGGGCACTTCAAACGATTTTTACCATTTTAACCACAAATCCTGATATGTATGCCACAATATTTTCAGTTACAACTGATAGCTCCGGCAATGTTGGGTATAATTCATCTTTTTTCTTATTATTAATTTGTAGGTCATATTTTCGAATAATTGACATATATTGATGATATGTCCCACGATGCCACACGTCTTTTCTTTGCCAGTTGTTACATACAATATACTGGTACTATCCTGACTCTAACAATTCCCATTGCTAGTTCTAACTTCCTGGTGCACTAGCAACGTGCGGTAAGTATTATAGAATTGATAAGCTGTAGGATTGTTGTTCCATCCATTTCGCAACATGTAATTTAATGATACCACTCAGTATAATGTACATATTTGTGATACAATTTTGGACAAGGGTCAGTAAATCTTATACAGTCTCTGAAACTTGACTTAATGTATGTCATAATTAAGTGAGATACGGTATTACATGACATGTTGCACAACTTAATGTAGCTTTTTCTAGAT
Organism: Melinopterus prodromus; assembly: GCA_964023965.1. Taxonomy (NCBI): domain Eukaryota; kingdom Metazoa; phylum Arthropoda; class Insecta; order Coleoptera; family Scarabaeidae; genus Melinopterus; species Melinopterus prodromus. The sequence goes on from OZ030390.1 coordinate 67,887,319, forward strand.
GGCATTATAATTATATATAAATAATATCGAGTTTAGAATGCACTAGTTATGTAAGTGAAGTATAAACTTAATTACATTACGCTGCAAAAAAATAACACTGTAATACTGGCTGAGTTTATACGTTAACAGATAATGAGTAGCCTTTTCGGCTGCCACGTATTTCGTATAAATCCCTTTTTCAGTCTTCATAGAAATGATGTATCCCAGAATGCCGTTTTCTCTCTTGAGGCCACCATGCTGACTCCTTCTTTATATCGGCAATTTTTCAGGAATTTCTTTTTCGTAAGAACTGGTTTCCAAAACAATTTTTTTTGAGGGAACATTTACTGTCTCTTCCAAATGGACTTCTTGAATTCAGGAGATCAAATACTTTTTCGATTAATCTAATGAATTATATGGTGGGTCCTAGAAACTAGGAACTAAAACAAAAACAAAATTATATTTTAGAATTAAATAACACTTTCCCTAATAAAGTGACTTACCTTCAAAACTAATAACTATAAAACGAACTAACGTACGTCCAAACTACTGAAAACTAGGAGATACACTCAAATAAAGAAACAAGATTATATGTATTGTTTACATCTACAATAATCTTACCTTATTAATAATTCCATCAGCGCCATTCTGGTACGCAGGATCACCTCGGATGGCAGGATAAGCACCCGATATTTTTTGAAGATTGATTTTTTGAGTGTGCTGTGAATTCAGCCCCATCGACAGTTCTAATTGCTCTTTTTTCAAAGGTAAAGATCTTGGATGCATGAGAGGAGAACCCCCACACCTGTATGCAGTAAGCCATACGGGAATGGAACAACGCATCGTATGCTAAAAGTCCGGCCAACTGGTTTATAGATTGGCTGATCTTCCGCACCGCAAAGTTAGCTGATGATAGGGTCCTGCAAGATTTTCGACGTGTGGTAGTCATATAAATCCGGAGTCCAGGGTTATTCCCACGAACTTTCCAGAATTTGTTTCTGTAACCTGCTACCGCGTTGTGAAGAGGTGAACTGTAGTAGCTTTGTCCACATTTAGTGCTAGGTTGTTTGACTCAAACCAGTTTATCAGGTCTGCAGTGGCTCTTTCCGTAACCTGGTTCCCATCCTCTCTATTTCGGCATCTTGTAAAATAGGTGGTATCATCTGCATAGAGTATCAGATTCCCTGTTTCGATGTTTGCTGGAAGGTCATTTATGTATAGGACAAACAGTGGTCCTATTAGGGATTCTTGGGCAACGCCATGTCAAACTGTGCAACAGCTGCTATTTTTTCCTCCACATAACACCAACTGCTGACGATTTCCTAGGTATGACTCAATCATACTTAGCGTTATACCTCTTTGACCGTAGCGCTCGAGCTTTCCAAGCAGGATGTCATGCGAGGCGCAGTCAAAGGCTTTACTGAGGTTGTAGAAGGTTGCCAGACCTTGGTGTCCCTCCTCAAATGCCTTCTGAATTAAGTGCACTAGCTGTTCTAGTGCATTCGCCGTCCCCTGTCCTTTCTGGAAACCATACTGGTGCGGGTTGATATGCTTTCGGGATGTGATAAAGTACACAATTCTTGATGTCAGGATTGACCCAATAACCTTACCAAACACTGGCAGTATAGTGATAGGTCGGTAGTTTGAAGGCTCACAACGATTTCCCTTTATATAGACTGGCACCACCTTTCCAATGTTTAAACGTTGTGGAAAGATCCTTTCTTTAAAGTATGCATTGATAATGTGGGCCATTGGCGTACTTATCACATCTGATACTGATTTGAGTGTTTCGATTGTTAGTCCATATACATTAGCGCTTTTATTTCGTTTAAACTTCAATACATGGCAGTGCACCTCTGTTGCAGATGTTGAGAAGAGGTACATTGACATTTTGGTCGAGTGGGATTTTGTAATCAGTGTTTGTACTGTGGGGTATGTGAGTCGTGATTTTTTCCACTGCTGATTGAAAATAATCACTCGTCTGCTCGCACTCAGGAAGTTGCGAGTGTTGTTGATGGTGTTGTCCAAGTTCGTTTTTGATGCAAGTCCAAATGTTTTTTGGTTTATTTTTGCACTACTTATTTCTTCGTTTACTTGTAGTTTTCGTGCTGTTTCGCATGTCCTCACAAAAGATTGGGACATGCAGACTGGACATCATAAACGCATCGTGCATCATCCCTAAGGTCTCTTTCATCTGTATTAGTGCCGGGTCGTGGATTCTTCTACGAGCAGGTGGTATCCATGTTTTTTCAGGGAACTTGTTCTGAAAGTGATCCATGAACACTGGCATTTCCAAAATGACTGGGTGGTGGTCTTAAATTGGCGTGTTGATAACAGAAGCTGTATGGTTCGCTGTTGTTGTAAAGATGTTCTCGATGCAACTCTGTGTTGTATTTGTTTTCCTGGGTGGGAAATATATTGTTCGTTTCATACCAAAACTGTACGGTGAATAAGCTCAGCCCTCCTCGGACATGATGCGTCGGACAAGTTGACATTGAAATCTCCCGCGATGATTATGGAGGTGCTGGCATCATAATTTAGTAAGATACATGTGAGAGCGTTTCGGACAGCTGAAATAAATTGCGGAAAATTTCCCGAGGGTGCTCTATATAGTGATATTGTCACCATTTTCAACTTCTGAATGTAGCATGCAGCCATCTCCCCATGTAGTTCCAATGAGAGAGACGTGATTTCATTTATTTCATCGGCTGCTATGCTGTTCTCAACGTAGATGCTGGCTCCACCATGCATATGGCCCTGTCTACAGTAGCAGCTGACCATGGAGAAGTCTTTTAGCGGGAAGATGCTTTGTTTTTCGGTAGTAAGCCAGTGTTCGGCAATACAGAGGACCTGGACTTTATTTTCTGCTACTAAATGTCCTAAAGCTGCTATCTCGCTTGTTATTTTTTTTTTACTTGTTTATTTTACGTCGGTCTAGTTCCGCAACTTAGGCCAATCACCGACGCTGAGGGCAGGCTACACACACCCAGGAATTTTGTCAGGAAAAGGAATTCCAACCTCCAGTAAGAGTTCTTTAACGTGCACATCGCATAATGCCAGCACACGGGGCCACCGGCTTTACTTCCTCATCCGATGGAAGGCGGCATGCAAAGGTATTTGTTCCCTGCCTAAAATACCAGGACAGTCGATTTTAGCCCGAGCCGGGATTCGATCCCGGGCCTCCAGCGTAGATAGCAGCCGCTCTATCCTATACGCCATCGACCCCCCCCATCTCGTTTGTTATACTTTGTACATTTATCTGCATTATAAGGGAAGGGTTGAGCGTTTAGGTGCACTGCATCGGTCTTCTTATTGTCTGCGTTTTTTACAGAATCTTCTGTCCCATCTGAACGGCTTTTTTTCTTTTTGTTTAATTTTACCTTGGATTGTCTTTGTGTTGTTCGAATCGAAAAATATATTGGCTTACGATTATATTTTTTGGCGAGTTGCGTGCGTTCCTGAGAGTGGCTCTATGGCTGAAGTCCTCTCCTATCCTAAGCCATTTTGCGAAGGATTCTGTTTCAACTCTAGTACATGCTGTCTTTAGAGTCAAGTAGTTCAGCGAGTTGCGTTTCATTTACATATAGGTGAACTCTTTTTACAAACACCCATGCCTTTTTGCAAGCACTTTTCAGTGTTGCTCCTTCAGCTACCCCACAGATGGCTCGTGCGTTCACATTTTTTCATGGGGGTCGCCTTTTCACAATGTTGAAGCCATCATTATCCAGAGCTTGCACATCATCACTGGTACATAAGTTTATTATCTCTGTAATCTTTGCGTTTTGCACCTTTTCCAGATTTTGTATGGTAACAGGTGTATGAGCTTTGGATTTTTCAAGCTTATTTGCCGTCGACTCATTTGCCGGTATGGTGTTGACCCGTTTGATGTGAACTTGAGATTGCTGTCTCTGCAATGAACTGTCAGTTTATAATAAAGGCGAGATTACAAAACAGTCTCAGCTATCCACTGATAACCCCTGCGGCGCACAGTAGTTCATTTTCCACTTAGCTGATTGTAAATGAACTTCAAATAGTTGTTCTACGCGGAAATAGGGAAAATATCTCAGCCATATATGGGATGTTTTAAGGCAGTTGAAACTTGTTTGGCATAACAATTCTGAAATCTTGTGAGTATGATAATTGTATATCTGCTATTTCCTATTTTATATCTAGTACTTATGGGGTGGGTTTTGGGGGTGGCTTAGATACAAATTGTTTGAAATAAGAAAATAAACTCTGCACTCTCAAAACAACTTTACATATATTTCTCTTCCAAATTGTATTACAATATTAAATTAGCTAATATGGATACGTCTTTGTCTGTCAAATGACTGTCGCCGAGTGTTCCTTCCCCGCGCTTCCACAAACGATCGCCTTCGTGGGTACGTTCCGTAGAACCAGGGTATTCCCCGACTGGCTGTCAACGTCAAGCCGCCAACGAAACCGCTTACATTCGGCCTTTTCTGACCATTATGAGTGTCCCCACTCATACTTGGATAGACATGGATATGTAAGTACTGAAACTCGTATTGTGGCATTAGAATTATTCCACAACTATGGAAATAGAAAAATAAAAAAAAAAAAAACGTAAATGTATTCTGGTACAGCTACTCTCAGCATTCAATCCTTGCAATAGCTAATCTAAGGGAAAACACGGTAACTTGGCCAAGTTCATTAGTAACATACGTATAACGATATAATATAACTATATAATAAATCGTCACAGAGCAACTGTTAGGAAAACTTATCAGTATTCTTATAACTATACGGCCATTTGATACCACTTGCATGCCAGTACCTCAATGACCCAGGTATGTAATAGATCCATCTCTACCTGATTACCAGAACTACAGCTACCTGTTCGTGTTACCGCCATTCCAGCATTCAGGATTTACTACAACCTACCCAGGGAGAACTCCGTAACAACCCTCCCTATTCCCACAATGCAGGATCCAATCCTCATCAGCATTGTGTCTCACCCCTAGTATCCATGGCCTCATTTTGTCTATGCCCGCCACGCCATTGTACCGTATTTGGGAACGAGTACAACCGGGAATGTCCGATACCTCATATCTATCATTCGCCAAAACTTTTGTGACTCGGCCCACGACATTTTGGCTACAACTTAGGGCTCCCGCCAGTGGACGGCATGCTTGTGATCCTGACTAACACCAGATCACCCTCGAAGTACGGTCGAGCCGCACATTTTTTCTCAGCATACCTCCTCTTTTGGTCTGCTTGGTAGCGAGTCGTATACTCTTGGATGGCTGTTCTCACATTAGTGACATCTATAACATTATCAGATGCATTAGACCTATAACAACTCTATATCCCATTAATGCCTTGCTAGGGGTGACACCTATCGCTTTGTTGACCGTGCCATTTAAACCAACTTTTATATTGTATATATGTATTTTCATCCCACCTTTTATCATCTTTATCCGCCCCCATAGTACCCAGAGAATCTAATATTATTTTTTTTATTAATAAGCATATAGTTCTTATCATATTGAAACTAATCTAAAAGATTAACCATCAATTTAAATCTGAATTCTTAAAACTAGGTACTTGTCTCTAATAGGCTATCCATTGATGTCCTATATGTTCTTTGTCCTAAACAAGAAGCACTACCACTTCACTGACTGTGCTTTGCTTTTTACACATTTCACTGGTTGACTAGTTCGAAGGGTTTAGTTCTTTTTAGTCTTCTCATTAGATTCTGGTTAGCCAGTAGCTGCATGGCCTCTATGTTGACGTGATGGCTTAAGCGACATTCATTCTTAATGGCGAACCTTTTTATCTCTTGGATGACTTGTGGGACACCAAGATCACGATGCAGGTCACTATTCCGTATGTACTAAGGAGCGTTAACCATATTCCTTAGTACTTTATTTTGGAAAATCTGAATTCCTTGTGCATCTGAGTTTTTCGCGCAACCCCAAAGCTGGATGCCGTATAACCAAAGCGGTTTTAGTATTTGGTTGTAAACTTGTAGTTTGTTCTGTACTGACAACTGACCGTTTCTTCCCAGAAGCCAGTACAGTTCTCTGTATTTGAGGCAAAGCTCTACACTCTTCTTCTTAACATGTTCTTTCCACCTTAGTTTTGTTTCCAGAGTTATACCCAGATACTTTGCAGTGTTCGCATATGGAACTATGGGATCGTTAATCTTGACATAACGTATGTCCTGGATTCTTTTGTTTGTAAAGTTAATGTGGACAGATTTCAGTTCGTTGAGCTTGGTCTTCCATTTTTTGGTCCATTTATATATTTTATTACTAGCTTGTTGAAAATTCCTAGTAGATTCTCCAATAGTTGATCCCACTGCCATTAAAGATGTGTCATCTGCGAATGTGGCGACTGTTACATTGCCCCGCTGTGGTAGGTCAGTTGTATATAGTAGATAGAGAATTGGTCCCAATACACCAGCCTTACTTCTTTTAGTTCCGAGTATTCATCGATCTGTTTCATTCCGAATAGTCTATCAGATACATAGGATGTTAGCAGCTCTCGACGTATTGTAAAGGTAGCATACTCTTTAGTTTGTGTATCACCCTTCATCACGCTTCATGCCAAACCTTCTCGAAAGCTTGTGTCACATCAAGAAAGATTGTTGAGCAAATAAGCTTTTCTTCTAATGCTTCCTCTATGATATCTGTTATTCTATGGACTTGATCTGTAGTGGAATGGTTTTCTCTAAAACCAAATTGGCGATTAGGAATTAGTTCCTTTCTCTCAATGATAGGTTTCATTCTCTTTAGAAACAACTTTTCAAAGAGCTTCGATATCACTGGTAACTGTGATATTGGGCGATATGGTTTGGCCTCGTTCGGTGGTTTGCCTAGTTTTGGTACCATGATAACTTCTGCTACTTTCCAGGCAGGTGGGACGTATTTTAATCTAAACTATGCAATTAATACGTCAGCATAACAATACTTTTCTTAGGCAATTGCTTAAGAACTTCTCCTGTGATAAGATCATCTCCAGGTGCCTTCTTTGGATTCAGGTTTGTCTTGATTTCTCTGGCAACTTCCTTTGGAGTAACTAGCTATGGCTTCTTTTTCATAGGTTATATCTTCATTCGTGATTGACTCTGATTCGATGTTGTGGGGCTGGAAAATTTCTCAATCTAATATGACTCTGTTGTACCGCTCTCGCTTCAACGGGAAGTAGCAACAGCATGTTAAAAACTTCAGCCGTTTCAACCTTTAAAAACCTTGTTCAATGAATTTATGTGTATTCCTAATTGTTCAGTTGTTTTCCAACGCAATCTAGTGTTGACTGTATAACTTTTCGAAGAATTCTACCGATGTGCCGATAATATCATACCTTCACAGTAATTTAGACAAATACTTTTTTCGAATGGCGACAGCAAATAATTTATAAATAATTGAAAAGTGATGTTGCTCCTGTCATTTTGAATTAAAAATGTTCACAACAATTTCGTTTACTTGTTTATAATATAAATTATGATAAAGAGATAAAAAGTTCCATTCTACCGAATTGATTAAATGATAAATTAAAAAAGGCAGTAGTTTCCAATATTAGTATGTAATTTTATTTTATTACGAATCTTGGGGCCCAAGATTCGTAACAAAATAAAATTACATACTAACATCGGAAACGGGGTCCTTTTTTTAATAAATTATATCAATTGCAAAGAGATATACGTAAAGAATTTGAAAAGTTTGGTTTGCCTTTGCTCACTTGGCCGCAACCTCAAGCAGCCAGGTATAAACAGGTATTACTGTGTTGCGGCCAGGTAAAAAATAGCAACCCAAACTTTTCAAGTTCTTTGCGTATCTGTCTTTCCAATGAATTATAATTTATCTTAAAATCAATTGAAAATACTTGCGACCACATTTTGATAGGCAACCCGGCAAAAACATGTTCTTCTATTCATAATTACCTATAAAAATTGTTCGTAAGGAAAACACTATTCGTAACTTGTATTAAAAATTTATTCGTAGTTACGATATGTTTCGGCTGTGCGCAGCCATTTTCAAGTAACTGGAAAAATCCAACAATAGAAAAAGAACATAAAAATAACCGTTACACCTACACCTTGTCAAAAAAGGTATATATTCTTCCCGATCCAAGACTTCCACAAACGGAAAAGTTGGTCGGTACAAATCACACGGTCGGTAAAGCAGTCATCAATACGAGCGAACGAAAACAGACAAAATACAGCGTGTAATCGGAAACAAGCGACACGAAACATATACACTGTTTACGCGGCAAAAAGGTACGGACAAAATAGCGAAACAACAAAATCACACTACACAACATTACTTTACAATACAGATAAATAATATAAAGGTGGTCAGTAACGAGCAAAAGGGAAAAATATCACTGTAGTCGTCGTAAATGTTTGAAAAGCGGTTCCGGCTGCAGGTATAGTTGGTCGTTAAGAAGTGTTGTATTTCTCCTAAGGTGTCTTTCGATCTCCAGGGCCTCTAGTAGATTGAGTTTGAAGTCCTTGTCATATTTGTGCAGTAGTTTAATGTTGTTGTCCGCACTGCTATGTCCAGTTTCAGTAAGGTGTCTACCAAAATTGGAACCACCCTTGTTGCTCCTGTGCTCTTTGATTCTTGACTCAAGAGAGCGGCCAGTCTCGCCGATGTACACCGCATCGCAATCGTCACACTTCACGTAGTAGACACCACTCTCCGACAAGTGGCAGTGTTTATGTTTGACGTGGGGTAGAGTTGCAAAAATCTTGTTATTCGTCCTGAACGCACACCTGATATTAAATTGTCTCAGGAAGTTAGAGGTATTCTCAGATATGTTTTTTACATAGGTAAAAGATCTGTATACCCATTGGTTCTGAACGTCGCTATGTCCGGTGAACAGAGGATTTCTAGTTCGTTCCACTCTGTGAATTATTTTGTCTATGGTCCCTGCAGTGTATCCATTGGCTACGGCAAGCTGTTTAATAATTTGTATTTCCTTCTCAAAATGCTCTCTCCTCATAGGGATCGCAAATGCTCGACCGATGAAGCTGCGAAACGCGGTCATCTTCTGGCTGTGGTAGTGGTTAGAGTCAGAAGGTATTAATGCGCTGCATGTTGTCGGTTTGCGGTATATCTGGAAATCGAAGGAGGTGTCAGTCTTAGTCACCTTCAGGTCCAGAAAATTAAGTGAACCATCTACTTCGTCCTCCCTAGTGAAATGAAGTTTAGGGTGTAGGCCGTTGATGTAGACTTGGAAGTCCTGGAGCTCGTCCAGTGTTCCCGACCAGAGACAAAAAATGTCATCAACATATCTGGTCCACCAGCCTATTTTGTTGTGGAAAGGGTTTACATTATTGATGATGGCCGCTTTCTCGATATTATCCATGTATATGTCGGCCAAAAGTCCAGACAGCGGTGAGCCCATTGGGAGGCCGTCACTCATTTTGTATGTGGAATCGTTGAAAGTACAAAAGTTTTGGGACATGATGTGTTTGACAATACGAAAGAGATTGTCACCGTCTACATCACACATTGTTGAGTCATTTATTATGTTCTTAAAAAGAAGGAGCGTTTGGTCTGTGTCCACATTAGTGTAAAGACTGGTAATATCAAAGGAAACTATCATCATCCCGTCCTGCTTCTCTTGTAAGAGTTTGGTGCTGAATTCCTTAGAGTTTCTGATAGTGAACTGCGGAGAGAAATCTGTCTCGGAAGGCATCAAGCACAATTCGAGAAAGTGTGTGGGTAGTTGTGTTGTAGTAAGTTACTACGGGGCGAATAGGAGCACCCTCGTTGTGTAACTTGATCATGCCGTATAGTTCAGGTAGTCTTGGGTTCATGGGTATGGGCGGTAAGTATCCGGGTTTATATTTTTCGATGGTTTCCTTAGCGTCACGTATTATCTGTTTGGTTTTCGTAATCGAAAACTTGAGAGGATTACGAGTAAGTCTCTCTAAGTTGTTGTTGGCTATGAACTCGTTGGTCTTTTCTACGTATGTGTGTCTGGCTATGATGACAGACCCAGCATTCTTGTCAGCCTTCGCAAGCACCGCGTCTGCATTTCGCATTTTTTCTTTAATGCTTCTTAGCGTTCTAAGGTGTGTCGACCCTCCATTGCGGCCACGTCCATTCGCTCTGCGCTCCTCGTTTCTCAGTATCTGTATCATTTCACTCCTTATAATGTTCTCCTGTGGGTGTCTCTTTATGGCGTTCTCCATGTCTACTGCACATTCGGCGAGGTTCGTGGTTCTAGTAATGGGCGCAAATTTGTGGCCCTTATCAAGTAACCGTTTCTCCGGTGTAGAGAACTCGATCCGTGTGAGGTTGGTCACGTTCTGGTAGAAACAATGTGGTGTCGTTGTAGGTACGGGGATGCTTCCAGATAGTGTCCTACGGAGGCGTAGGCTGTGAAGTTTCCTTCTCTTAATGTTTTCTCCCTCCAACGTGCTATAGTAAGTTATTTGTTCCACTTCCTCTAATAGCGCCTGCAGTTCCAGGTCGTGGAGTTCATGGGTTAGGAATATATATGTTCTGTACTTGGACGAGCTGACGGTCTGCAGCATGGCATACGGTGTGTATAGTTCGTTCTTCAGTATCTGTCTCCTGACTCTCCCGATCTGTATGTTCGTTAAGCGAGTGCCCACGCGGAATCTGGCGAATGTTGGGGTTAGATCCTCTCTCATACACGTCGCAATAAAACTAATAGATTGTATTGTTCTCTTCATCTTGATGGATAGTTTCAGGAAAGCGAGAAGCATATTAGGCGAACTAGCTTGCATATTATGGTGGAACTGTTCTCGAATGCTTACAAGTGCAGTATAATTCGTAAGGAAAACACTATTCGTAACTTGTATTAAAAATTTATTCGTCGTTATGACACGTTTCGGCTGTGCGCAGCCATTTTCAAGTAACTGGAAAAATCCAACAATAGAAAAGGAACATAAAAATAACCGTTACACCTACACTGTGTCAAAAAAGGTATATATTCTTCCCGATCCAAGACTTCAACATACGGAAAAATTGGGCGCGGGCGACTTTGTCAGTGTATGTAGGTCCGGCAACGTGAAAAATGTAGGAGAACGACAAACTATGTCCTAGAGAAACAACTAATCGAGGTAACTCGGCCGTAGTACGTGACGAAATATAAGCGAAAAACGAAAACGCAGGCAACAGTCAAATTTCCGTAAACAAGGTCGAAAAATCGTAGAATGAATGACAACATGGGAAACGTTCTCCATACGTTCTCCTGTCAATCAACTACATTCGGTGCGCAAGTCACAAATCACACGGTCGGTAAAGCAGTCATCAATACGAGCGAACGAAAACAGACAAAATACAGCGTGTAATCGGAAACAAGCGACACGAAACATATACAGTGTTTACGCGGCAAAAAGGTACGGACAAAATAGCGAAACAACAAAATCACACTACACAACATTACTTTACAATACAGATAAATAATATAAAGGTGGTCAGTAACGAGCAAAAGGGAAAAATATCACTGTAGTCGTCGTAAATGTTTGAAAAGCGGTTCCGGCTGCAGGTATAGTTGGTCGTTAAGAAGTGTTGTATTTCTCGTAAGGTGTCTTTCGATCTCCAGGGCCTCCAGTAGATTGAGTTTGAAGCCCTTGTCATATTTGTGCAGTTGTTTAATGTTGTTGTTGTCCGCACTGCTATGTCCAGTTTCAGTAAGGTGTCTACCAAAATTGGAACCACCCTTGTTGCTCCTGTGCTCTTTGATTCTTGACTCAAGAGAGCGGCCAGTCTCGCCGATGTACACCGCATCGCAATCGTCACACTTCACGTAGTAGACACCACTCTCCGACAAGTGGCAGTGTTTATGTTTGACGTGGGGTAGAGTTGAAAAAAATCTTGTTATTCGTCCTGAACGCACACCTGATATTAAATTGTCTCAGGAAGTTAGAGGTATTCTCAGATATGTTTTTTACATAGGTAAAAGATCTGTATACCCATTGGTTCTGAACGTCGCGTCGCTATGTCCGGTGAACAGAGGATTTCTAGTTCGTTCCACTCTGTGAATCATTTTGTCTATGGTCCCTGCAGTGTATCCATTGGCTACGGAAAGCTGTTTAATAATTTGTATTTCCTTATCAAAATGCTCTCTCCTCATAGGGATCGCAAATGCTCGACCGATGAAGCTGCGAAACGCGGACATCTTCTAGCTGTGGTGGTGGTTAGAGTCAGAAGGTATTAATGCGCTGCATGTTGTCGGTTTGCGGTATATCTAGAAATCGAAGGAAGTGTCAGTCTTAGTCACCTTCAGGTCCAGAAAATTAAGTGAACCATCTACTTCGTCCTCGCTAGTGAAATGAAGTTTAGGGTGTAGGCTACGATTTTTCGACCTTGTTTGCGGAAATTTGACTGTTGCCTGCGTTTTCGTTTTTCGCTTATATTTCGTCACGTACTACGGCCGAGTTAATTCCATTGGTTGTTTCTCTAGGACATAGTTTGTCGTGCTCCTACATTTTTCACGTTGCCGGACCTACATACACTGACAAAGTTTGTCTATTTTGGTCAGTGGATAATGCGTGCTCGCCCGCGCCCAATTTCTCCGTTTGTTGAAGTCTTGGATCGGGAAGAATATATACCTTTTTTGACACAGTGTAGGTGTAACGGTTATTTTTATGTTCTTTTTCTATTGTTGGATTTTTCCAGTTACTTGAAAATGGCTGCGCACAGCCGAAACATGTCGTAACTACGAATAAATTTTTAATACAAGTTACGAAAAGTGTTTTCCTTACGAATTATACTGCACTTGTAAGCATTCGAGACAGTTCCACCATTATACAAATTGTATTTGAACTAAAAAAAAAAAAACAGATGGACGTGGTGAACATGCCCTCGGAGACTATAAAATTTTACCAAGATTTTAAAAATGTAGCAAAACACAAGGTGTTCCATTTGAAATATGGAAGTTGACATCAGCAATAAAAAACTGAAAATATTTTAGTTAAAAAGATCGTATCCAACAACATAAGTTGATATACTTTACTGGCAGCTCGTCGTGAACGACCTGTATAATAGTCAATAAACAGTTGCATATTATACGTTTCAAAGTGTCTGCGTTAGTTTCAGCTTCGTTAAACGGATGTTTCTTCTTCCATGGGTTATTGCATTTTTATAGTAACATTTTATTAAATTATTTATACGTGTATGCACAATACACAAGTCTACTTTAACATCTCACATAAATATAATATAAAATGAATGCGTCGAACGTGTCGTAGCCTGTGTGCCTGCTCACGCTGGTCCACCACCTCTGGCTACTGGTATTGAGGGTTCTTGTAGATCGTGGTCGCTGCTTCTACGTTGATCGTGTTTTTTTTCTTTTTTTTGTTATAAATTTTTTTGCTTGGTATTTTAGCATTTCTCTATTTTCCTTTCGTGTTTTTTTTTTAAGTTTAATATTTTATTTTTTTATTGTGTAGTTTTTTATGCTTGATGTTTAGTGTGTTTAATTTTTGTCTTAAATGTTGTTGTTTTCAGTTGTTTTATGTGCTCTGATAGTGTGTTATTCCATTTAATGGCTTCGGTCAACAACGTCTGTTTTATATCTGTTTGTTCAGTATCGGTGGCTCCTCAAGTGTGTGTGTGTGTGTTCGGGTACCGTAGTTGTGACACTCACCACTTATTTTCAGTTTTATGTTAGTCTTGATCTTCTTTTCTTTAATTTTATGTATTAGTATGATATTCTTCATTTTAATGGTTTTGTTCATGTCCAGTTCTTGCGTGATGTCAAAAACGTCCTGGGTTGGAGTTAGTTTGTTTAAAGAGTATAGTATCTTTAACACTACTCGATTGCACATGTATGCCTTTTATGTTTGTTGTTGTTGTGTTTGCCCATATGTGCATTAGGTAGCTGTTTTTAGCAGTAAAGAGTGCCTGGTATACCTGTGTCCTTAAGATGTTAGGGATCTTATTTGTCAGTTTCCATACTTATGCTATTGTTGTTGCGTTTTGCGCTGAAAGTTTGTTAATGTGTGCATCCCACTTTAGATTGTCAGCTATTGTTAATCCCGGGTACACTACTTCGTGCGTCTGCTTTATTTGTTCGTTATTAATTTTTATGTTTATGGTTGTCGGTTCTTTTTTGTTTGTAAATACCTAGTATTCAGTTTTCTTCTGATTTATAGTTAACAGATTTTTGTTGAACCATTTTGTTATTCATGGGATATCGGCGTCAGTTTTGTGTTGCACTTCTTGCTGCGTCTTGCCATGGTATATTAAACACGTATCATCTGCATACATGTACGGTTTTCCCTGTAGTGCAAGTTTCATGAAGTCGTTCGTGTATATGATACAAAGTGTGGGTGGTATATTACCTCCCTGTGGTATTCCGTAGTCTCCGGTTATTCGAGGTTCGCTTAAGGTTGCGCCTATTTCTGTTATTTGTGGCTTGTCGCTGAGGTAGGTCTTGATTAGCGTTTTGATTGGCTTTTATGTTTACCGGTCTCAGTTTCTCTACGAGTTTTTCTTTCGATATTGTATCAAATGCTTTGCGCAAGTTTATAAAGACCGCTGTGACAATCTCTTTTCTATCCAGTGCCGTTTTGATGTGACCCACAAGATCATATGCGGCCGATGTTGTTCCGGAGTTTTTTGGAATGCATATATTGTTGTTGGTGAATGATGTCATGTTTTTCAATGTGCTACTGTATTCGTGTTTGAATAATTTTTTCTAGGATCTTGTTCAGTGTGGTAGGAGTTGCTATTGGCCGATAGTTTTCGGGACTCTTTTTCTCCCCACTTTTATGAATTGGCTTTATAATCGTGGTTTTCAGGTGCTCCGGGTAGCATATAAGCCTTGTGCTACCTGCCACGGCACCAAATAAATTGACTCCGCCTACATCGCGCAACGATTGGATGGTAAGCGGGCTGCCTTAAGGGTCGGCAACCGATTAAGCACACCGAAATCCAGTAAAATCAATATCTACCAGGCGTTGCGTTGGTTAGTGACAATTTAATTAATATCTCAATTGGCAAGATCGATAATGAATATCTTATTTTAATTACGTACCTCTATTTATTGATGATTTTTAAGTACTAATAACCGCATAAAATAGATACAATTCAGATAAAATAGAGATTTTAACATTCATGCTCTCCTAAACCGAATGGTATATACAACCATACTAAAATATATTTGCATTAACACGTTTTGTACATTCATCTTTTAAATAATGTACTATAATCATGCTTGTTGACACTTGGTGCCATTTCAGCGTGCAAATTATCACTACACATTGGTTCTGTATTTACAATTTAGATAGGCTCTGTTGTGATCTTTGTTCGTTTTCGTTTCATTACATGAATGCGAAATATTTGAAAATAAACGATGACAATGAACGGTAAAAAATGATGAAAATCGTTGAAGCGTAAATACTCATCTCGCGTTGCTACGAATATCGGGGGCGTGGCCGAATTCGGTGCTTTTCTGGCGGCTCGTATTAATTCTTACTAGTTTTGGTAAATTTTATAAATTATTTCGTTTTAATTTATAAAAGTTCTATATATACTTACGATTTATAAACTAATGTTATAAAAAAGAAATTAAAATCACATATAAATCAAGTAAAATTAATATCTACCAGGCGTTGCGTTGCGTTGGTTAGAGACAATTCAATTAATATCTCAATTGGCAAGATTGATAATGAATTTCTTATTTTAATTGGGTACCTCTATGGACTGCTACAAGATGTCGTTGTATTTCAACTCGGCGCTGAGAAAACTAACCTTAAAATAATTAGTACACCGTAATAAAACGTGTTCTACTAAGCAGTGCAGTATCAATAGATGGTCAATAGTGGCTAATATTGAGTTGTCTGTTGAGTTCGCGACAATGAACACATTTTCGATAACAGTAGATCTGCTTCCAAAGCTATTTACCAATGAAATAGACACTGCTAGATCAAATCCGAATATGACCATAGGCCGTAGTAACATTAAAACCATGGAAGATATCCATATGTGGGTGCGGGAATATTCGGAAAATACTAACACCCAGTGGATAGTGGCATAAATCTCTCCCAAACGCAGAAAAAATAGTTTGCTCGTTTGTATTTGCCGTGTTATTTGATATTATAGTTTTAGTAAAATATCGACAACAATAACTTATTAACTTTTATTTAATTTTTAATATTTTGCCTAAATCAAAGACTAACTTAACTTATTTAATGCATGTTAACTTTTCTATAGAAGTTCTTTAAGATAAGTTATGTGCATTGTTTCATCCGTGACGTTGTTTATTCTAGACAATCGTAACGATGATAATGTTCATCATATTATTATAATATTTATTTAACATTTTAATTTCTTTTTTATAACATTAGTTTATAAATCGTAAGTATATATAGAACTTTTATAAATTAAAACGAAATAATTTATAAAATTTACCAAAACTAGTAAGAATTAATACGAGCCGCCAGAAAAGCACCGAATTCGGCCACGCCCCCGATATTCGTAGCAACGCGAGTTGAGTATTTACGCTTCAACGATTTTCATCATTTTTTACCGTTCATTGTCATCGTTTATTTTCAAATATTTGGCATTCATGTAATGAAACGAAAACGAAACGAAACGAACAAAGATCACAACAGAGCCTATCTAAATTGGAAATACAGAACCACTTTGTAGTGATAATTTGCACGACGAAATGGCACCAAGTGTCAACAAGCATGATTACAGTAGATTATTTAAGTGATGAATGTACAAAACGTGTTAATGCAAATATATTTTAGTATGGTTGTATATACCATTCTGTATAGGAGAGCATGGATGTTAAAATCTCTATTTTATCTGAATTGTATCTATTTTATGCGGTTATTAGTACTTAAAAATCATCAATAAATAGAGGTACGTAATTAAAATAAGATATTCATTATCGATCTTGCCAATTGAGATATTAATTGAATTGTCACTAACCAACGCAACGCCTGGTAGATATTGATTTTACTTGATTTCTGTGTGCTTAATCGGTTGCCGACCCTTAAGGCAGCCCGCTTACCATCCAACCGCTGCGCGATGTAGGCGGAGTCAATTTACTTGGTGCCGTGGCAGGTAGCACAAGGCTTATATGCCTCCGGGTATCAGCGTTCCTTTATTACTCCGTTTACCAAGTTGACGATTATTGGTGTTAGTTTGTTTTTCTTGTCCTTAATTATCTTTGTTGTAATTTGCGCAAATCCGGGTGCTATATTGTTTTTCAACTGTTTATGACCAAATTTACTTCCGTCTCATTGGTTTCCTTAAACGTTGCTTCAGCTATGGTTTTGTTTGCTTTTATAGGCGTCGATGATTGGAGCGCTTTCACTTTTAGTGTTTTTGCAAGATTTTATCCTATTCCTGTGAAATAGTTGTTAATAATGTTCGCAATTTGTTTTGGTTCGTCTGTTGTGGTTCCGTTCTCTTTGGTGATTAACTTTATTTCTTGGCTTTTGTTGTTTTTTCCAGTTATTGTGTTTATGGTATTCCATATCATTTTTGGGTTCGTGACGAGTTTTTTTAATTTTTCTTCGTAGTTTCGTTGCTAAAGCGACAGCTCTAAGATTCACTAGTTTATGGCGATGTTTCATCACTAATTTCTTCATATTCCGATTCTAATAATTCCTATCATACTTATCAGTAATCACCACAGAACTTATCCTCATACAATAAAACTAAGAAAATTGTTACTTATACATACAATAAATCAAGATCTAAGAAAAGCAGGAATAAAAGATAAAAAGAAATTCAATCGAAGCGAAGCATCCACTCAAGAAGAAAATATGTAGTCCACACATCCGATAGGACGCTTCCATGAAGATTGCTATACACCAGCAATATAAGCAAACGCAATATATGCGTGTTGTAATTAAGAAAAGGCAAATAAAAAAAACTGCAATAGAACTAAAGGATTTTTATGAGTATTTTATATTTATCTAGCAGTCGCACCCCTGGTTTTGATTAAACAAACTACTTCGTTTGTTGCTTTCCTCCTCTTTGTTCTTTTTTTAGAACAAATTGAGCCGTTCAGAACATCCTGAAACCTATACAGTCGTAGAAAACAGAAAGTGGTAGTATGAGTATGAACAAAATTCATTGGATAATTCGGATGTTTTGATAATTCTTCTTTGGTTCAGTAGAAATACATCAGCATTTAAAGTCCCCTACCCCCAGTAATGAGTCCGTTAATATTCAACGGTGTGCAGTGTGCATATAGGGTTCGGATGTTTCTGCTTAATGCTGTAGGCAGGCGTTGGAAGTACTGCGATGTCTTAAAATGTCTTCTCGGTCGTCAAGTAAGCTTGGCGAGCATTCGGGGACAAACCCTTAATATAATTCCCGGTGTCCCAGCCGGCACCTTCAGCGCTTCTACAGGATAGGATGACTTAAGGTGTGGGGGCACTAACATGTTCCGTTTCACTAATTCTGATACACGTGCGGCACCAGAGTCTGTCGAGATTTACTGCTTTATCATCATCGGTTGTATCACTTGCAACATTCTCCAGCAATTCTAGCGGCCTCGACTTCTTCTTCGGCTCCATAACAGCCTCTTCATTAATTTTCAATTGCTTAAATCTATTTACAGGTTCCATAGTAAATCAAATGCGGCTAAAGCTAAATTTAAATTATCCACAGCATCTTTGATATTAAAATTTGTTCCAAAATGTGTTTCGTACAGTTAATTATAAGAAGTGACGTTGTTATTTAATTACTTAACAACACTCATGCTTGCTTGCGTTTATAATTTTTTTAAGTATTTCTGCCGGAAGCTATTTTTTCCGCACCTCATTATAGGGCATGACTACATTCAGGAACCCTATTTCCATGGAACGGTCAGTTTCTCAAAAAAAAGATGTATTTAGTCGGTTGCTAACTCAACTAAAATGTACAGGTATTCAAAAGAAAACGATAATATTTGCGTAAAGATTTTATTTGGTCAAGGTATATTCAAATTTCGTACAAACCGACATGGTGGTATATAAAATACTGATAATATTTGTGTACAATTCCTTACGAGTTTAATTCCAACCCAAAATGACGAAGATGAAGTCGATTACCTTGTCAACATCAACACCCATCTCGCGGAGTCTTTCAGCAATGCGTTGAACTTCTTCAAGAGCACGGATTTCTTCTACCATTTGGTGAGCTTCCTCGCCGGAGATCTTGCCGAAAAACTCTTGAAAGTCAGCAGAGTTCGCGAGTTTATCACCTAAGGCGCCCAACAAATCATCTAAAGGAAGGATGGCGAGGACCTCGTCCAAGAATTCCCTCATTCCACGCGCGGCCTTGACGGATTTCACCGGTACTGGAGCACCAGCGATCAAGTCATGGATCCACTGGATGACACCTTCGATGTCAACTCCAGCTTCGGTCATGTATTCCTTGAATTTCTGCCAGGTTGGGTGGTCTTTGACAGCGTCTACCAAACCAGCCCATTCTGCGCCTTGCAAGTAGCCGACAACTTCCTGGAACTCGGCATCGGTTTCTGCGTACCTGCGAGCGATCTCCCTTATTTCTTCCAATGGGATCAAACCGAAGATATCTTCTAGGTCACCCTGAAGATCCCTGCTCTTCCTGGTCCAACCTAAGATCTCGAAGATGAAGTCGAGTACCTTGTCAACATCAACACCCATCTCACGGAGTCTTTCAGCAATGCGCTGAACTTCCTCAAGAGCACGAATTTCTTCTACCATTTGGTGAGCTTCCTCGCCGGAGATCTTGCCGAAAAACTCTTGAAAGTCAGCAGAGTTGGCGAGTTTATCACCTAACGCGCCCAACAAATCATCTAAAGGAAGGATGGCGAGGACCTCGTCCAAGAATTCTCTAATTCCACGCACGTTCTTGTCGGCTTTCATCGGTACTGGAGCACCAGCGATCAAGTCATGGATCCACTGGATGACACCTTCGATGTCAACTCCAGCTTCTTCCATGTAGACCTTGAATTTCTGCCAGGTTGGGTGGTCTCTGACAGCTCCTACCAAAGCTTCCCATTCTTCTCCTTGCAAGTATTGGACAATATCCTGGAACTCGGCATCGGTTTCGGCGTATCTGTGAGCGATCTCCCTGATTTCGTCCAATGGGATGACACCGAAGATATCTTCCAGGTCCTCCTGGAGGGACTTGGCGGATCTTTGATGATGTGGGATAGCCGCGGCCAATCCCAAAACGGCACAAACTACCAGTGCTAGTACTTTCATCTGTAAATATATTTAATCGTCACAGTAAATTTTATTGGAATATTTTGAGGTTAACTTACCTTGTGTATAATACCAGAAGATGCTGATTGACTTCCACAGTGCATCGGGATACATTTATATCACTATTACTCCAAAAAAATGCTCTTATCAATGCATTTCTGAGTTCTGAATACGCAAGTTCTATCTTATCTTGTTTTTATTTTCCTCAAAACTTGAAGTGGGCTTCAATATTACAATAGTTTTGTTTTATGTTTAAAATATCTTACTACACGATTTACATGGTTAAGTTTACATTGTTAAGTAAATTGAGAATAATTTTAAACTACACCTTCTTGGACACCTTCTCAAGTGACTGTTTCAAATCCCTATCAATTCCCAACATTTTGCTTATTTGATTTATATAAATACTGAATGTTTGTAAAAGGTGCATATTAAAAAGTAAAACCTTGCAATTTTAGCATTAACAATTAATTAATTGAACCATAGTAATCACCGCGGTATGTCCGTCATCATGTTCTTATATCATTGAGTAAATGTCAGTAAATAATTGTTTGTTTCTCGGTCGTCGCAAAATGGGAAGAATATCAAGCACTTCCTAAGTGTATGACTGAGCTGCAAATATTGCTTAAAATGGAAACCAAAGCCCAATTGTAATGCATCGCCAAAAAGAATTGAGTGACACATGATGGTCTGTGATGAAACTCAATTCTGTTTAGGGACGACAATCGCAAACGGCTTCCATGTAGATATGGAGATCAATCCTTCGAATATTCTTGGAAGATTTGTGCACCTAACTATAGGGGTTATGGTGGGCGTATGGGAGTCGGCTTTCGTTGGTATTCTGCTCTTCGTATGATATGCAGGGCGTCCCAACAGTGCGATCTCGGAAGATTATTTTAAAACTGATTTCACTCATATATATAGAACGCCGAGGCGCACAAAAATATTGGCGTGTATACAGGTATTCCATAAGGTAGTACCACCCCAAACTAATGTTTTTTTCATAATGGAACAACCTATAGTTCGGCACAATTTTGAATTCCTCGCAAAATTATACGACAAAGGAAAATAACATTGCCTACCCTAAACTTTACATTATTTGATTTATTGGCATTTTTATGGAAAAATAGCAGTCTCAGAAAAATTGGTTATCTCAATACCTACCTGCTTTAAATTTTTTGCGGAAGGTTTGAATATGATTATGTAAGAAGCGTTCCATTAGCGTGACCTACCATATTCAAATTGTGTACTGGTGTACTGGTCATAATCTGCAACAAAATATAGCAAATAGCTTTTCCTAAGAAAATTAATTTTTTTAAATGTTACACCCTCAATCTAATTAATCTTTTGAATACTGCGCATCGTTCTGCACAAAAAGCACTAGCACACACCAGTTCTAAAATAAATAATTGCAGAGATAATTAAAATAAATAGTCTTCTTTATAAAAAACTCGATGTTTCTATCAATACGTGCTTCTACACCTACATTAACCATTAAACCAGCTAAGTATTTACCTAAATTACTCTTTTCTCCCATGATTTCATTTTTTTTATACAATAAAACATTTCAGCACATCTGCAATTTAATATTATAATTTTAAATAAAATTTTACTTATACCCTGGAGGTTATGAAGAACTGTGGTAAACAAGTTATTAAGCTATCTGTGTAATACTTAATACCGTTTTGCAAGAAAAAGAACTTTATAGCAGTAATTTTTTGTAAATTTTTATGAAGAAGACAAGTTATAAATCATCTGTAGAATAATTCACATTCAATCGAGCAATATAACCCATCTATCGCTACTTCAGTATCTTAACGATCTGATCGATGTTATTTCCTCCATGTGTATTAATTCTCGTTTCCATTTGTTTGGTATTCGATCAATATTGTACAATATGCTTTCATTCTGTGCTAACAAGTTCGTAGTTTATTGTTATTGTTAAAGTTATACAGCTGTTGAATCCTTTCTTTTTAGTTTCATGTTTAAGTACTGTACTATCATACTGTATGTCAGTGACCAGAATTTTGACCATACTCTTGCTATTCGTCTCTTGATTTTATTTTGGGGTCCGTTATGAAAGGAGCGAAGCTGACTTATATTTTTATGTATTTTGTTTCTATTTGTCATCATGTTTTGTAGAAATTCATGGTCGGACGTTCTCGAGGTCGTCGGCGCATCTTAAGTTGTTTAGATGAAATCCGTGTAAATTTATACTTTTGGTGACCCCTTCAAATTGCTGAAAGAAATATTCCGGTGCGCAAATAAAAGCACACAGATATGCAATTAGGGATGTTCCGATACACCTTGTTGTACTTACAGTACTGATCCTGTGCATTACCGGGGATTAAGTACATACCGGTACATATTTTGGATACGTAATTCCGAATGAAAACAAAAATAATGTTGCATGGCAGCGGATAATATTTCAGTAGAATGACTATTTAAATTTAGTTAAAAATAGCATATAATATATGTAGGTATACATAAAAACGTTGATTATTATTTACAATTACTCTAATTTTGATGTGTAAGTGAATGTTTCCACTGACAAACAAAATATTATCCAGATTATGCCATGCATTATTGTGCAAATATATCTGTTTTGCTAACCATTGTGTTAACTTCAAGTCAATGCTCCGACCGTAATAATTCCAGCACGAAATGTGTGCATTTTTGTTACAGAGAATTACAAAGCGTCTCATAATAATCTATGATTTTAATTACTACTTTTTAATCGAATTAAAAAAATCTGTATACAAGATATTAATATTATCATCACATCAAAAGATTTAATTAGCTCTGTTGAAATAAATTTTGGTGCCTTGTGAAATCCTTTCCGATACCTTTGGCATCCAAACTTTTAATTTTGCCCCATCATCGCTTTACTCATGGACTTACAAGTACAGCCAGAAAATAATACAATGTTCCATTTAAGAAAAAAAAATATTTATTTTATCCGCCACGCCTAACTGCTACATCTTGTACAAATGTATTTTGCATTATAGAAAATGGGCAAACAAGTGTTGCAGAAAACAGAAAACAATTAAAAATGTTCGATTTCTACAGGTATCGGACAGGACTTGGTAAGGCACTTAATTGTATTTCAGCCTCGTCCATAAATAATAAATTGTAGTTCCCTCATTCCTTGTACTGAACCACACGTTTAGCGTAAAAAACTCAAAAGTACATGTTGCGGCGGGCATATGCCTGATTCACTATTTTATTCTTTGATGAGAGAGCGGACAGTAGAATGATGTTACTTTATTAAACAAGGATATTGTTTATTGACAAGGAAAGGACAAACAGCACGAATACTGCACCTGAAGTAGCTGCACAATTGGTTCAATTGGTTGTCTTATGTCAACAACGTTTTAAGACAGTGTCAAGTTGCCCAACAATTAAATGTTTAAAACCAAACTTGCTTTCTAATGATAAGGCAAATCACTCACACATCAGTGGTCGTGGTGCAAACGCCGACATGAAAAGTGGTAACGATTTTAACCTCAAATGTGACTGCAACTAGAAACGAAAAAGTTTATACTTGGCGTTTTATTATGAGTCTAATTTAACATTAATAATTTATGCAAAATAAAGTATATTATTAATATATTATAGAGTATATTATTTGACGAGCACATAACTAAGGATATAAATCGCGAGCAGTTTAGTTATGAGCCGTAGGCCAGCGTGTAAACATGTGAGCGATTTATATCCGTTGTGTGCGTGTCGAATACGACGTTTTATCTACGACTCATACATTCCATTTTATATCAAATATTTTAAATGTATTTGTGAATGATGGCGAGGCGAACTCTCACATAACTGTCATCCACGTAGATTTTGACAGACGTGTATCATGATGGCGACTATATAGTCATAGATACGTATGCAATAAACTTATTACATGTGAGTCGTAAATAATATAATTTGAAATATCTAGTTGCCACGACAAAATTCAATAATCGAACAAATATAATGATTCTTGTTCTTCTGTTCATGCAGCAACATTTAGTCATTGCAAACTGCAACTATGAATTACACAAACGAACAATCAATAGCTGGAAAGACGGTTTATGCTCATCCAGGAATGTAAAACATCAAAAAATGTGAAAACACTGGAGACTGTTCTGAGGAAGAGAGTGACAATAATTTTGATATTGAGTGAGCCAATTCAACTTCCCTAGAAATAGACATAATAGGAGTTTTTCTACAAAATTTTATACAAGAAAATTAGTCAATGGACAAAGAAGACCACGAACATATAATATATTCTAAATTTCAAGACAAAATATACTGTTTTGCTTGCATATTATTCTCTATAAGTGATGTCTCATTGGGAGGTGATGGATTCTGTGATTGGTCTCACTTAACACAACGAACCACAATGTACGAACGATCTTCAAGTCATTTGTAAGCGATAAATAAATGGCTTCAAACAGAGAACAACTTCCGCACTGAAAACATAATAGATAAAAAATTCGAAAATTAGAAATAGAACGACGGACACAAGTTCTTCGGAGGATAGTTGCATCCATTTTATATTTGGCCAAACACAATTTAGCATTCCGTGGGACTTCAGACACTTTATTCATACCACATAATGGTAATTTTTTGGGTTTAATTGAATTAATTGAAAATTTGATCCAGTTTTAAATGAGCATTAAATATCCACAAAAGGCCTTCATTATTTGTCATTATTTATCATCGAATTCAAAATGAAGTAATAAGTGTAATGGCAAATAAAGTGCAAGAAGTAATAATAGATGTCATTGAGAAAGCCAAATATTATTCTATATTATTGGATTGTACTCCTGATGTGAACCACCAAGAACAACTGTCAGTTGTGCTTCGTTACGTCTGTATGACAGATGTTGTTCACGATGCAACATGAAAAGGAGTTTCCGAAACAATAAAGATTATTTTAAGCAATGTAGGACCACATTTGTTAGACTGTCCCGGCCAAGGATATGACAACGGCGCCAATATGAAGGGAATTTGTCAGGGGCTTGTACCCCCTGATAAATTCATTAAATTATTAAATATATCGCCTGAAAACTCAACAGCGATTTATGTACCATGCGGAAGCCATAGTTTGAATTTATTACTAAGAGACATCGCAAAATCATCATCCCAAACTGTATATTTTTTGGTGTTTTACAAAAAAATTATACGACATTTGCAGCATCAACATCACGATGGGATGTTTTAAAAAATCATGTCAAGAAAATGACTCCTAAGCCATTGTCGGAAACAAGATAGGAATGCCATTTTAATTGTGTAAGAGCTGTTCGATTTCAATTTCCTCAATTTATAAACGCGCTAGACGAAGTTGCTATAAACATATCCTACTATAATTAAAAAATTATATTTTGTCCATTGCCCGAATAATAAATGAATAGGTATAAATTTATTGTGAGTCTATTCATTTGGTAAGAAATACCAAATAACCTATACGCATTGTTAGAAAAAATATAGGAGCGATTGATGGATTCGTAAATGCTGTTTCAATAGCAAAAGAATTTGCATAAGAATCAGACGTCATCCCCAATTTTAAGACTACATACCGAAGTAAAAGAAGAACATTGTTTGATTACGAAGGAGAGGATGAGTTGTCAACAACCAGCGATAAAGGATTATATTAAAGAATTAGAAAATAGGTTTAACCTATATAAAAACTATAAAGACACTTTTGTTTTTTTTTTTTGTAAAAATTAAATAAATATAGAAGAATATTTACTCAAATGTCAAGATTTGCATCTTTTTTGGAAGGAGATATAGAAGGATCGTATTTATACGAATAAATCAAGATGTTTCGGACTATTGTGCCAGAATATTGCTCAAGTCTTGACACAATGAAATATATTATAAGAAACAATCTCTCAGAAGCATACCCCAACTTATTAATCGCCTTGTAAATAATTTTGACAGTGCCAGTAACAGTAGCTTCAGTAGAGCGTAGTTTTTCCCGCTTGAAGTAGTTTAAGAATTAATTACCTTCGATCTGCAGTAAGCCAAGGACGTTTTACATCTTTGGGTATTTGTCAATCGAGAGCGAGATGGCAAATTCCGCTGATTTTGAGGATGTTATTAAAGACTGCAACGAAAAAAGCTAGAAAAATTATTTGATACTACTCTATAGTGTAAATTACACAATAATGTTTATAATAATAAAAAAATATATTTTGCGCCGGCCCCGCAAAAACTTAGGCCGCCCCTGGGGGGGGGGAGGGGGTAGAAGTTACTCCTCGAGTTATATGAATTAATGCTTCCGCAGACGAATGGTAATTTGGCGCAAACTTTGCAGATAAGAATACCAAAAATTAGTATGGTATGAAAGCAATAGTCAAAGAATTTAAACTTTTAGGGGTCAGTCTCAGACTAATTCCAAAGACCAACGTCAAAGCGGACAACGTGAACAATCAAAGCTTCTCTACACTAGAACAAGTACCAACGAGAGTTGGTACTTGGGAGAAGAACATGAAGTAAATGTGTACATTTACTTCCTGTAGGTTAGAAAAATTGCTGGACGTTGCGCCTTTCTTACAGTACGTGGTGTAACGATACTACATTTAAGAAAATTTGTCTTGAATATATTGTGCAAAATTGCTTTTAGTAAAATACCCCAAGCAAAACTTTACTCATGTAACGCCAATGTAACGCCCTGTTTAAAAATTCCGCAGCTATAAGCAGAGTGAAACCAACAAGAAATCAGCTTCTGGTTAAAGTTTTCCTTACACGAAAATTGGTTGACAAATATTGGCGCACGAGTAGTTTTGGACACGACGAGCGTAGCAAGGAGTGCCCAAATGGAACGAGTGCACCAATACGTCTGATAAAACGAGTGTTATATACTATTTTTTCTACTTTGCGACATTAATTTTAAATAAATTTCGAAAATTGCGACTGTCATCTTACAATCTACAGTAGTTTTATATTCAACAGTTGGTAAGTTGTGGTAAAACTGGGAAATATGATTGAGGCGAGCCAATAGCGATTGAGATGTCAGCATCATTTGACACTTGACATCAATGACATAAATCTTGGAAAACTGTAAGTTACTAAAAGTTAGTGGTCTAGTGTTTTCATAACGACACCGAAAGCGGTTTCGTTATGAGTTTATAACGAACGCCAAGTAGAAAATAGAGTTTATAACGGACGCAAAGTAGAAAATAGTATATATAGTAATAGTAATATTATAATACAAGTTTTATAAGACAAAAATTTGTGCACGAGTTGTTTTGGGCACGACGAGCATCTCGAGGAGCTAAAAAACTTAAAACTAAAAGTAAATAAATTTAAGTGAACGATTGAAAATGTTAATAATAAACTAAATAAACAAATGAACGAAAACAAAATACATATGAAACTTCGGCCTTCGGCCATCGACTTTTAGTAATTAGCATTAGTTTTTAAAGAATTATTGAAGGCGAGTTTGTTAATGACCGAGTTTGTCAAAATATAAGGCTACCTAGGCTTCAGAGATAGTCCGAAGATATGTACGGACGCGATATATTGGAGCTATTGTCCTCAAAATTTGTTGATGGCACTAGCTACATGACAAGGGGTCCAGACTCGGCACCTTTCTAAAAGGGGATAATTTCATAAATGTGTTATATGTTGTTATAAGGCATCTGTAAAAATTCAATATGACGTCCACAAGAAATAAAAAACTTGAATAATGCCCAACCAAACGTGATGCACAAAAACATGTTTGAAAAAAAATGGCTTCAGAGTATGTCATAACGCAAATTTCCGACTTTATATGTATTGTAATAGCAAAGTTATTCAAGAAAAACAAATTGGCAGCTTTTATTTTTTCCATAATATCTAGTAATACACATAAAACTTTTGCAAAGTAAAATATATAAAAGTATAAAAACTGTACTGAAAAGGTCTACATTTACGTAATATTGGTACCATTTAACCAACATTGTAGCTCTTACAGTTTCCAAGATCCCATCTACATCATGTTCCGTGAGACGCCTGTATAGTTCAGGAATTTAAACGCATGTGTGTGTTGTTTTCCATCGGTTTAATTAAGAAAACTCTCTATTTGCATGGTGATTGATTTCGAAACGATAGTTTCATCTTCGGACCATAAATTCCCAGGGAATTTTTAAACCGCCAAATAATTTCGGCCGGTCGCGTACAAGGTGATCGCCAGTGATTTTTGTTTGTTTACGAATTTTGCAACACCTGAATTCGTTCGCTCCTGCGCGTTGTCTCGGCGTTGGTTTCATGATGTATTTTTCCAATCGCAATATTTACACCTGTCTGCCGCTATGAATTTTTGTTATGTGTTATGAACCCGTGTTTTGTCATTTATCTTGTTGACGGATTAATAACTGTGAGTATTTTCCCCCCTATATGTACATTTTATAGTTTGTGTATTTGCATTGTTTTATCGAACAACTGTTCTATTGTGTTTTATTGTATTTGACATTGTAATGCTTGAGCTCGTTCTCATTGTGGTATCGTTTTGTAGATATGGTCCGAAGATGAAACTATCGCTTCGAAATCGATCACCATGCAAATAGAGAGTTTTCTTAATTAAACTGATGCTAAACAACACACACATGCGTTTAAATTCTTGTATCAATATAAACCATAAGAAATGGCTGGCGTGTCTAAACAAATCCGGCCAAAATGTGATTAATTAGTCTAATCATTAATTACCATTGGCTGCGTCAGCGTCAGTAGTCTCACACTATATCCGAATGAGTTTCTCTCTTTTTTCAATCTCTAACCACATCTGGCCAGAAAGGTGTGGTAGAACAGCATTTTTAAAAAGAAAATACCTGCAGCACCCTTACAACCTATACCGCGCCGCGGTTCAACATGTTGAATGATAGGCCAGTTGGCCGAACTACTTGGTAGACCGCCTTGAATATCTTTCCTCTTCAAGATAGCCAATCAAACCCGCGTAGGAAAGCACATTTGCTTTTCTATAACTGAGAGAAAACATTATTCATATACTTTCTACATGCAGTAGTACACCCAATTTTAGCCTAATTAAACATTGTTACGGGCGGAATTGCTTGATTCGACATTTTTTACTATTTGAACCATAAGCTATCGATTGGTATCAGTTTCATCGACTGCAATTTCTAACTCAAAATCTAGAGTGACTGGACTATAAAATTAAGTAAATGATGTTAACGTTTAACTTTAGCATGCGCTGTGGTAAATATCGCTAGCCTGTCCGGCATCGTCAGGTAACGTGTCGAGAAAGGTCGGAACGCGGCAACGTCGAGCATAATGTTAAGTAAGAAGGGACATAACTTCCAAAAATAATACAAACCTTCAAAGGCTTCGTCATAGTCTTGTTTATTTAAATATATCGAATATGTTTGACGAAATGCTTCTTCCCTTGATCTTCGCCTCGAGACATCTGGTACAAACCCTCGTCCCGGGCTAATGAAATGAAGGGTGCTGCGTTGTTTATTGTAGGGTTTTATGTATGTAGTTCACTTGTTACTATTTATTATTTTCTTTTTTTAATTTCCTTATTTATTTTTTTTTTGTTTGTGCACAAAGAAGCAGAATATCTTTCAGCAAACAAATATTCAATAATCATCGTCAAAATATAAAAAAGAAAAACAACAATAAACATAAAAACATGAGCGAAAAACTACAGAAAAACCAGCGGCAAACATCAGGAGGGCAATGCGGAAATGGAAAAAAGCAAAATGATAAAACAACACAATTCAAAAACTCATAAAGAGGGGGAACAAGCAAAAAACTCAGATCAACAACCAGACAGAAGATGAACGGGTGAAGCCCAAAATTTTTAAAAACTAAAGGTTTAAAAAATGTGAAATTAAAGATATGACAATAAAGGTTTATACAAAAATTCTGTCTGGGTGTTGATGAGGAGGTGAGCGGACTTCTTGTGCCGCTCTATTTCAAGCTGCTCCAAAAGGTCCAACCTATATCCCTTCTGACATTTATGAATCAACTTAACGTTATCAAAATCAAACTTATGGCCGGTATCAATCATGTGTTTGTAAACTTTGAAGTTTTGTTGACGTTTGTGCTCGCTGAGACGTGTCGCCAGCTTCCTGCCCGTTTGACCGATATAAATAGCGTTACAATTATGACAGCTTAACGAATAAACATCACTCTCTTGCAATATAGACTTAGGCACCTGGCGTTGCTTTGATAGAATATGGAGGATCTGGGTGTTAGTTTTGAAAGCGGGAACAATGATATAGGGTCTGAGGATTTTTGGGAGTTTAAAATTAGATGGATTGTATGTGAAGGGTTTATATAAGATAGGGCTGGTTTGTGAAATTTCTCTGGTGTAAAGAGGGTCTATAGCGATTCTGGTTTCATACATAAATTTGTTAATTAACCTTTTGGGAAATTTATTTTTTAATGCAAGATTATTAATGAAAGAAATCTCTCTAAGTCTATCAGTATTGTTGAGGGGATATTAATGCTCTGCGGAAAAAGAAACGAAGGGAAGCTAGACGGTGTGATAAGGGATGAAAAGAATCAAAGGGGATGATGGTAGGAACAAAGGTTGGCTTTCTATAAATGTCAAAAGATAATTGTTTTTCATGTCTAAAAATGGAAACATCAAGAAAATTCAATAAGTTGTTTTTATCCTTTTCAGTAGTAAATTTAAGGTTAGGGTGTAAATTATTGATATAGTTCAGCATATTGTTATATCAGTCAAATACCAGACAGCATCGTAAATAAATTTTGAATTCTCCACTATAATAGAGCGTAGTTAAAAAAGGGCAATTAAACTATGAAAAACTCACCAACAGTAAAAAACACGCATACAAATGTATAGAAATGTAAAAATGCACAAAAGAAGCAGAATATCTTTCAGCATACAAATATTCAATGACCATCGTCAAAATATAAAAAACAACAACAATAAACATAAAATCATGAGCGAAAAACTACAGAAAAACCAGCGCCAAGCATCAGGAGGGCAATGCGGAAATGGAAAAAAGCAAAATGATAAAACAACAGTATTCAAAAACTCATAAAGAGGGGGAACAAGCTAAAACTCAGATCAACAACGTGCCAGAGATGTCGTAGCTGGAATGTACACTGATTATTGACTAATTTAGACTATGAGTTAATTAATATTATTCTTTTTATATTGTGTTATATCTATTGTTTGTCTTTCTGTCCTGTGCAGATTCTGGCTGATGATGACGTAAGTCGAAACCGGTACCAGAGCAAATAAATATCTTGCAAAGCTTAAGAGGTTTTTATTTCTTAATATATCTAGATATGTAATTATCTTTGCAACATGGACCCGAATCATAACAATTGTGATACAGCCTCGTCTAAGGTCCGTTATTTCAAGAAGCTGTACAGGCGACTCAAGACATCTGAGAACCACCTTATATTCGTTAACACTTGCTACAACGAATATTTAACCCCTAATTTCGCTAAAATTTGGTCTAAAGTCATAGATATCAGAACGAGACAGAAATTGGAACGAAGATTCTTTAAAATGGCTAAACATATGCTAAACATGTGAAGATGATCTTCTTAGCGCTTGGTTTGATAACTTAGTCCTGAAGATGCCTGTTGCAACAGAGCGCGAAACGTCGACTGCTTCAAAATCCTCAACGCGGTTTCCACCCGGCAATCAATATATCATTGTATATATGTATTTTCATCCCACCTATTATCATCTATATCCACCCCCAAAGTAGCCAGAGAATCTAATATTTTTTTTATTAATAAGCATATAGTTCTTATCATATTGAAACTAATCTAATAGATTAACCATCAATTTAAATCTGAATTCTTAAAACTAGGTACTCTAGTTGGCTATCCACTGATGTCCTATATTTTCTTTGTCCTAAACAAGAAGCACTAACACTTCACTTGTGCTCTGCTTTTTACACATTTCACTGGTTGACTAGTTCGAAGGCTTTTCAGTCTTCTCATTAGATTCTGGTTGTGCAGTAGCTGCATGGCCTCTATGTTGACGTGATGGCTTAGGCGACATTAATGCTTAATGGCGAATGTTTCTATCTCTTGGATGACTTGTAGGTCAGCAAGATCACGATGCAGGTCACTATTCCGTATGTACTACGGAGCGTTAACCATATTCCTTAGTACTTTATTTTGGAAAGTCTGGATTCCTTGTATATCGGAGTTTTTCGCGAAACCCCGAAGCTGGATGCCGTATAACCAAAGCGGTTTTAGTATTTGGTTGTAAACTTGTAGTTTGTTCTGTACTGACAACTGACCGTTTATTCCCAGAAGCCAGTACAGTTCTCTGTATTTGAGGCCAAGCTCTACACTCTTCTTCTTAACATGTTCTTTCCACTTTAGTTTTGTATCCAGAGTTATACCCAAATACTTTGCAGTGTTCGCATATGGAACTATGGCGTCGTTAACCTTGACATGAGGTATGTCCTGTATTCTTTTGTTTGTAAATTTAATGTGGACAGATTACAGTTCGTTGAGCTTGGTTTTCCATTTTTTTGTCCATTTATATATTTTATTACTAGCTTGTTGAAGATTCTTAGTAGATTCTCCAATAGTTGATCCTACTGCCATTAGAGCCATGTTATCTGCGAATGTGGCGACTGTTACATTTCCCAGCTGTGGTAGGTCACTTGTATTAATAGATAGAGAATTGGTCCCAATACACTACCCTGGGGTACACCAGCTTTTACTTCTTTTAGTTCCGAGTATTCATCGATCTGTTTTATTCTGAATAGTCTATCAGATACATAGGATGTTAGCAGTTCGACGTATTGTAAAGGTAGCGTACTCTTTAGTTAGTTGTGTATCAGCCATTCGTGCCAAACCTTCTCGAGAGCTTGTGTCACATTAAGACAGCTTTTCTTCTAATGCTACCTCTATGACAGTGTTTCTTAGCCGGTGCTCCGCGGAGCACTACGAGCGGAGCAGACCTATGCGCTTGACATGAGCGGGAGAAGGACAGCGGGGGAAGGTTAAGAAACACTGCTCTATGATATCTGTTATTCTATGGACTTGATCTATAGTGGAATGTTATTCTCTAAAACCAAATTGGTGATTAGGAATTAGTTCCTTTCTCTCAATGATAGGTTTCATTTTCTTTAGGAACAACTTTTCAAAGAGCTTTGACATCATTTGTAACAGTGATATTGGGCGATATGATTTCGCCTCGTTCGGTGGTTTGCCTAGTTTTGGTACCATGATAACTTCTGCTACTTTCCAGGCATGTGGGACGTATTTTAATCTGAACGATGCATTTATTCGATACGTCAGGATAAGAATACCTTTCGTAGGTAATTGCTTAAGAACTTCTCCTGTGATAAGGTCATATCCAGGTGCCTTCTTTGGATTCAGGTTTGTCTTGATTTCTCTGGCAACTTCCTTTGGAGTAACTAGCTGTATGGCTTCTTCTTCATAGGTTATATCTTCGTTCGTGATTGGCTCTGATTCGATGTTGGAAGATTTCTGAATCTAATATGACTCCGGGAGTAGCAACAGCATGTTAAAAACTTCAGCCGTTTCAACCTTTAAAAACCTAAAGTTCAATGAATTTATATGTATTCCTAATTGTTCAGTTGTTTTCCAACGCAATCTAGTGTTGACTGTATAAATTGTCGAAGAATTCTACTGATGTGCCGATAATATCATACCTTTGCATACCCCGACAGCAAATAATTTATAAATAATTGAAAGTGTTTTTGCTGCTGTCATTTTTAGTTAAAAATTTTCACAACAATTTCGTATACTCGTTTATAATATAAATTATGATAAAGAGATAAAAGGTTCCATTCTACCGGATTTATTAAATGATTAATTAAAAAAGGCAGTAGTTTCCGAGGTTAGTATGTAATTTTATTTTATTACGAATCTTGGGGCCCAAGATTCGTAATAAAATAAAATTACATACCAACATCGGAAACGGGTTCCTTTTTTAAAAATTATAATCCATTGGAAAGAGGTATACGTAAAGAATTTGATAAGTTTGGTTTGCTTTTGCTCACTTGGCCGCAACCTCAGGCAGCCAGGTGTAAACAAGTATTACTGTGTTGCGGCCAAGTGAAAAAAAGGCAACCCAAGCTTTTCTAGTTCTTTGCGTATCTGTCTTTGCAATGAATTATAATTTATCGGAAAAACGAGTGAACGAAATTGTTGGGAAAAATTATATAATTTAATTTCAATTGAAACTATTTGCGACCACATTTTGATAGGCAACACGGCAGAAACATGTTCATAATTCTTTATAAAAATTGTGTTTTAATTTTTCAAAAAACAGATAGATGATGATGCCCTCGGAGACTATAAAATTTAACCAAGATTTCAAAAATGCTGCATACAAGGTGTTCCATTTGAAATATGGAAGTTGACATCATTTCCGATGAAACCGGAAGCAACAAAAAAATTGAAAATATTTTAGTTATCTATATACTTTTACTGGCAGCTCGTCGTGAACGACCTGTAAAATAGTCAATAAAGAGTCGCATATTATACGTTTCAGAGTGTCTGCGTTACCGTTGGCGTTGCTTCATATAGTGTCAGCTTGCATTTGCTAAAGCGACAGCGCTAAAATTCACTAGTTTATGACGATGTTTCATCACTAATTTCTTTATATTCCGATTCTAATAATTCCTTTCATACTTATCAGTAATCACCACAAAACATACTCACACAATAAAACTAAGAACATTGTTACTTATTCATACAATAAATCAAGGTCTAAGAAACACAGGAATAAAAGATAAAAAGAAATTCAATCAAAGCAAAGCATCCACTCAAGAAGAAAATATGTAGGCTACACATCCGACAGGACCCTTCCATGAAGATTAGCTATACATATATATATATATATATATATATATAGCTAGTGTTGTAATTAAGAAAAGGTAAATACTAAAAACTGTAATTGAACTAAAGGATTTTTATGAGCATTTGTCTATATTTATCTAACACTCGCACCCCCGAACGCTTTGCAGCGCTCGCCTACGGCTCGTACTGTAAAGCGTTCGAGTGAGAAATTGCCATTACTTGCGAATGGAATACTATACTTTTTCTACGACCATGCAACGAAATTTTATAAATTAATTTTTGTGCATATAGGGACGGCTGTATGTCACTATGACGGTTTACAGGATTTTGACAGATTAAAATTGTCTGGTGCGCTTGTCACTTCGCGACGTTGTCAATGCCTTGACAATATCGCTAAGAAGTGTATCAAAACATTTGGAAATGAGAAATCCAGAGCTGTGATTGGCTCTAACCCCGTGAGGAATGAAATATTTCTCACTACTCGCGGGGTATGAGGACCCAGGAATGAACAATATTTGCCATGTGTGTGGGGAATGGTTAGTATTACATATAAATTGCCATGATCATGAACGCATTCCTCAATAGGAGTAGAAAATATAGTATATTATTCTATGAGCAAGTAATGTAAGCAATTTTTTACGAGAAGGAAGTTCTCTCGCCTACGTGCTGCAAAGCGTTCGAGTGGGAAATTGCCATTACTTACGAATGGAATACTATACTTTTTCTACGACCATGCAACGATTTTATAATAGTATATTATAATACAAGTTTTATAAGACAGAAATTGGCGCACGAGGTGTTTTGGGCACGACGAGCGTAGCGAGGAGTGCCCAAATGGAACGAGTGCGCCAATACGTCTTATAAAACGAGTGTTATATACTATTTTTTCTACTTTGCGACATTAATTTTACATAAATTTCGAAAATTGCGACTGTTTTGACAGATTAAAATAGTTTGGTGCGCTTGTCACTTAGCGACGTTGTCAATGCCTTGACAATGTCGTTAAGCAATGTATCAAAACAATATGGAAATGAAAAATTCAGAGCTGTGATTGGTTCTAAAGCCGTGAGGAATGAAATATTTCTCACTACTCGCGGGGTATGAGCAGCTAGGAATGAAATATTTGCCATGTGTGCGGGGAATAGTTTGTATTACTTATCATAAATTGCGATTATAATGAATGCAATAGGAGTAGAAAAAATACTTTGTTTGCTTTCCTTCTCTTTGTTCTTTTTATAGAACAAATTGAGCCGTTCAGAACATCCTGAAACCTATACAGTCACAGAAAACAGAAAGTGGTAGTATGAGTATGAACAAAATTAATTGGATAATATTCAAGTTATATCGTATAACTTCGTATCTGTTGTAAATAATTGTATATTCTTTTTTTCATTTATTATATTATTTTTCTTTATTTATTTATTACATTTATTTATTATTTTTATTTATTACAGAATGTCAAATATATTTCTATTTCTATTATTTATTATATCAAGCAACACATCTTTTGAATAAAATACTCATTTAAAACCACACATTTAGGGCCGATATATTCACCTATCGTGAAACTGTTCGTCATCTAAACGACAGGATAAATGGCAAATATGTGTCTATTCACCTGTCGTTAACGTTACCGACCGGATAAATACGCTTAACGAACGAATTTATTTAGCGATCGAATGAACCTGCCGGTAAACTGATAACGAGCACTTTGAACCAATCACAGAGCATGTACTGAATGTCAAACAAAAAGTCAAACTGACAAATATTTACGTACGTACGTGGTACTGTATTAATTGAAGTCATTATTGATCATTGTTTAGTTAATATGGCCGAATTTGCGGAATTCGACTTTGAGGAAGTTGAAGACCTCATTATTTTTGAAGAAGCGGTTATGGCTGACGGAATCCGACTTCTATGGCTACGTTCCGATATTGTACGCCGTTTATACTTTTACTCATTCACGTGTCATTTGCTCGCAAGAATAGTAGATTATTCTACTATTCTTGATTTGCTCGGTGTACCCCAGTGTACCCGGTGTCATGCCGGTGTCAACGGTGTAGAATATCCACACGCAGCTAATATACCAGTGATATCGGCATGACCATATTGACCATATTGAATAAATGGGTCTACGAGGAGGTTTACCTCCGATACTGCAAAACTGGCGGTCCCTTCGTTTTTCCTTCAATACTATTTTTTTTATTTTTGGTTTGGGTCTTTTTAATTGATGCGGTTGGAAAACGTGTTCGAATGAATTTGGGTTACGTTTTGTCATTGTCATTTACGGCGCTGCATCTAGCGGCAATTAGTCCAAGTTATGGTCCAAGTATTGATTTAGTACACCTTTTTTACCGACTTTTGATACTATACTGCCAAAAAACATTCGTTACCGATGTTTACGTCCTCGTTACCTGACGACAAGTTACAGATCGGTGAAAAGACAGAATCATTTTTAACGCGAACGTTAGCGTAATCTGTTCGTTGGCTAACGACAACTTTGACGATAGGTGAATATATCGGCCCTAATCGTTAATCGTTATTTTAAAAATACGACATACTTAAAAAATTGTGACTTACAACAAATGGAAATAAATAACACAGTACCCATACAAATCTAAATACAAATAGAAATAAATAACACAGTACATATACAAATCTAAATCTTGCAGATCGGACAAGAGATGTGCTTCACTACATTGTGTTCCTCTGAAGGTTTAACAGTTAGGGTGAGGCCACGCACCGAGCGACAGCGGAGCGGTGGCGTCGGCGCTGGGGGTGTATATATGTATATAGATATATACACCAGCAGCGCCGACGCCACCGCTCTGCTGTCGCTCGGTCCGTGGCCCCACCCTTACAGTAACAAAAGTGCCAGCGATTCTACTCTTGACTAACCTCTCCGGGACCTTCCCTTCCCTATTTATTATCACAGAGACAGACACGATCTGTGATCGATTATATGTGAAGCCAGTCGAGTCATTCGATCCTTAATGGTCGGATTTGTTAATTCTTCTTTGGTTCAATGGAAATACATCAGCATTTAAAGCCCCCCCCCCCCCCCCCCCAATAACGCCTCCGTTAATACTGGAAGTACTGCGAAGTCTTAAAATTTCTTCCCGGTCGTGAAGTAACCTTGGCGAGAATTCGGCGACAAACCCTTAATATCATTCTCGGTATACTGGCACACCGGCATGCACCTTCAGCGCTTCTACAGGATAGGATGTCTTAAGGTGTGGGGGCCCTAACATGTTCCGTTTCACTAATTCTGATACACGTGCGGCACCAGACTCTCTGTCCAGATTTACTGCTTTATCATCATCGGTTGTATCACTTGCAACATTCTCCAGCAATTCTAGCGTCCTCAACTTCTTCTTCGGCTCCATAACAGCGTGTTCATTAATTTTTAATTGCCTAAATGTATTTACAGAATCCATAGTAAATCAAACACGGCTGAAACTAAATTTAAATTATCCACAGCATCTTTGATATTAAATTTGTTCCAAAATGTGTTTGGTACAGTTAATTATAAGAACTGACGTTGTTATTTAACAACATTCATACTTGCTTGCGTTTATAAATTTTTTAAAGTATTACTGCACGAAGCCATTTTTGCCGCACCTGATTATAGGGCATGACTACATTCAGGAGCCCTATATCTATGGAACGGTCAGTTTCTAAAAAAATGTATTTAATCGGTTGCTAACTAGACTAGAATGTTATTATTAAAAAGAAAACGATCATATTTTCGTAAAGATTTTATTGATTCAAGTTATATTCCAAATTCATACAAACCGTCATGGTGGTATATAAAATACTGATAATTTTGTGTACACTTGTACAATTGGGATAGAGAGGATCTGTGATCGACTAAATGTAAAGACAGTCGAATCATTCGGTCGGATTTTTTGATAACTCTTCTTTGGTTCAGAGGAAATACATCAGCATTTAAAGCCCCCATAACGAGTCCATTAATATTCAACGGTGTGCTGTGCATATAGGGTTCGGATGTTTCTGCTTAATGCTGTAGGCACGCGTTGGAAGTACTGCGATGTCTTAAAATTTCTTCCCGGTCGTGAAGTAACCTTGGCGAGAATTCGGCGACAAACCCTTAATATCATTTTCGGTATACTGGGACACTGGCACCTTCAGCGCTTCTACAGGATAGGATGACTTAAGGTGTGGGGGCACTAACAAGTTCCGTTTCACTAATTCTGATACACGTGCGGCACCAGACTCTCTGTCAAGATTTACTGCTTTATCATCATCGGTTGTATCACTTGCAACATTCTCCAGCAATTCTAGCTGCCTCGACTTCGTCTTCGGCTCCATAACAGCCTCTTCATTAATTTTCAATTGTTTAAATCTATTTACAGGTTCCATAGTAAATCAAAAGCGGCTAAAGCTAAATTTAAATTATCCACAGCATCTTTGATATTAAAATTTGTTCCAAAATGTATTTCGTACAGTTAATTATAAGAAGTGACGTTGTTATTTAATTATTTAACAACACTCATGCTTGCTTGCGTTTATAATTTTTTTAAGTATTTCTGCCGGAAGCTATTTTTTCCGCACCTGATTATAGGGCATGACTACATTCAGGAGCCCTATTTCCATGGAACAGTTTCTCAATAAAAAAAAATGTATTTAGTCGGTTGCTAACTCAACTAAAATGTACAGGTATTAAAAAGAAAACGATAATATTTGCGTAAAGATTTTATTTGGTCAAGGTATATTCAAAATTCGTACATACCGACATGGTGGTATATAAAAGACTGATAATATTTGTGTACAATTCCTTACGAGTTTAATTCCAACCCAAAATGACGAAGATGAAGTCGATTACCTTGTCAACATCAACACCCATCTCGCGGAGTCGTTCAGCAATGCGTTGAACTTCTTCAAGAGCACGGATTTCTTCTACCATTTGGTGAGCTTCCTCGCCGGAGATCTTGCCGAAAAACTCTTGAAAATCAGCAGAGTTCGCGAGTTTATCACCTAAGGCGCCCAACAAATCATCTAAAGGAAGGATGGCGAGGACCTCGTCCAAGAATTCCCTCATTCCACGCGCGGCCTTGACGGATTTCACCGGTACTGGAGCACCAGCGATCAAGTCATGGATCCACTGGATGACACCTTCGATGTCAACTCCAGCTTCGGTCATGTATTCCTTGAATTTCTGCCAGGTTGCGTGGTCTTTGACAGCGTCTACCAAACCAGCCCATTCTGCGCCTTGCAAGTAGCCGACAACTTCTTGGAACTCGGCATCGGTTTCCGCGTACCTGCGAGCGATCTCCCTTATTTCTTCCAATGGGATCAAACCGAAGATATCTTCTAGGTCACCCTGGAGATCCCTGCTCTTCCTGGTCCAACCTAAGATCTCGAAGATGAAGTCGAGTACCTTGTCAACATCAACACCCATCTCGCGGAGTCTTTCAGCAATGCGCTGAACTTCCTCAAGAGCACGGATTTCTTCTACCATTTGGTGAGCTTCCTCGCCGGAGATCTTGCCGAAAAACTCTTGAAAGTCAGCAGAGTTGGCGAGTTTATCACCTAAGGCGCCCAACAAATCATCTAAAGGAAGGATGGCGAGGACCTCGTCCAAGAATTCCCTCATACCACGCGCGTCCTTGGCGGCTTTCTTCGGTACTGGAGCACCAGCGATCAAGTCATGGATCCATTGGATGACACCTTCGATGTCAACTCCAGCTTCGGTCATGTATTCCTTGAATTTCTGCCAGGTTGGGTGGTCTTTGACAGCGTCTACCAAAGCGGCCCATTCTGCACCTTGCAAGTAGGCGACAACTTCTTGGAACTCGGCATCGGTTTCCGCGTACCTGCGAGCGATCTCCCTTATTTCTTCCAATGGGATCAAACCGAAGATATCTTCTAGGTCACCCTGAAGATCCCTGCTCTTCCTGGTCCAACCTAAGATCTCGAAGATGAAGTCGAGTACCTTGTCAACATCAACACCCATCTCGCGGAGTCTTTCAGCAATGCGCTGAACTTCCTCAAGAGCACGGATTTCTTCTACCATTTGGTGAGCTTCCTCGCCGGAGATCTTGCCGAAAAACTCTTGAAAGTCAGCAGAGTTGGCGAGTTTATCACCTAACGCGCCCAACAAATCATCTAAAGGAAGGATGGCGAGGACCTCGTCCAAGAATTCTCTAATTCCACGCACGTTCTTGCCGGCTTTCATCGGTACTGGAGCACCAGCGATCAAGTCATGGATCCACTGGATGACACCTTCGATGTCAACTCCAGCTTCTTCCATGTAGACCTTGAATTTCTGCCAGGTTGGGTGGTCTCTGACAGCTCCTACCAAAGCTTCCCATTCTTCTCCTTGCAAGTATTGGACAATATCTTGGAACTCGGCATCGGTTTCGGCGTATCTGTGAGCGATCTCCCTGATTTCGTCCAATGGGATGACACCGAAGATATCTTCCAGGTCCTCCTGGAGGGACTTGGCGGATCTTTGATGATGTGGGATAGCCGCGGCCAATCCCAAAACGGCACAAACTACCAGTGCTAGTACTTTCATCTGTAAATATATTTAATCGTCACAGTAAATTTTATTGGAAGATTTTGAGGTTAACTTACCTTGTGTATAATACCAGAAGATGCTGACTGACTTCCACAGTGCATCGGGCTACATTTATATCACTATTACTCCAAAAAAATGCTCTTATCAATGCACTTCTGAGTTCTGAATACTCAAGTTCTGAATACTGCAGGTATAGGAATATTTCCTATCTTATCTTGTTTTTATTTTCCTCTAAACTTGAAGTGGGCTTTAATATTTCAATAGTTTTTGTTTTATGTTTAAAATATCTTACCTACACGATTTACATGGTTAAGTTTACATTGTTAAGTAAACTGAGAATAATTTTAAACTACATTCCGGGGCGCAAAATAAACTAAGTTTAAGACACCCCGTCGAGTAGCTGAGCAACTTGGACACCTTCTCAAGTGACTGTTTCAAATCCCTATCAATTCTCAACATTTTGCTTATTTGATTTATATAAATACTGAATGTTTGTAAAAGGTGCAGATTAAAAGGTAAACCCTTGCAATTTGAGCATTAACAATTAATTAATTGAACCATAGTAATCACCGTGGCACTTCCTAAGTGTATGACTGAGCTGCAAACGGCTTCCATGTAGATATGGAGACAAATCCTTAGAATATTCTTGGAAGATTTGTGCCCCTAACTATAGGGGTTATGGTGGGCGTATGAGAGTCGGTTTTCTTTGGTATTCGGCTTTTCGTAGGATATGCAGGCTGTCCCAACAGTGCGATCTCGGAA
This sequence comes from Melinopterus prodromus, assembly GCA_964023965.1. Taxonomy (NCBI): domain Eukaryota; kingdom Metazoa; phylum Arthropoda; class Insecta; order Coleoptera; family Scarabaeidae; genus Melinopterus; species Melinopterus prodromus. Next base: position 67,929,528 of record OZ030390.1, read on the forward strand.
GATTGTGCCTCTGTTAATGAAGATATTTTAAAACTGATACAGGTTGTTCCATACGGTAGTACCACCCCAAACTTATGTTTTTTCTTAATGGAATAACCTATAGTTCGGCACAATTTTGAATTCCTTGCAAAATTATACGACAATGAAAAATAACATTACCTACCCGAACTTTACATTATTTGATTTATTGGCATTTTTATGGAAAAATAGCAGTCTCTGAAAAATTGTGTATCTCAATACCTACCTGTTTTCAATTTTATTCCGGAAGGTATGATTAAGTAAGAAGTGTTCCATTAGCGTGATTACCTACCATAACCAAATTGTGTACAGGCTGGTCATAATCTGCAACAAAATATAGCAAATAGTTTTTCCTAAGATGGTAATTTTTTTTTAAATGTTACACCCTTAATCTAATTAATCTTTTGAATTCTGCGCATCGTTCTGCACAAAAAAGTACTAGCACACACCAGTAGTAAAATAAATAATTGCAGAGATAACTAACTAGTCTTCTTCATAAAAAAATCGATATTTTTATCAATAAGTGCTTCTACACCTACATTAACCATTAAACCAGCTACGTATTTACCTAAATTACTCTTTTCTAGCATGATTTCATCTATTTTTTATAAAATAAAACATTTCATAAAATTTTACTTATACCCTGGAGGTTATGAAAAACTGTGCTAAACAAGTTATTAAGGTATCTGTCTAATACTTAATACTGTTTTGCAAGAAATAGAACTTTATAGCAGTAATCTTTGTAAATTTTCATGAAGAAGACAAGTTATAAATCACCATTATCTGTAGAATAATTCACATTCAATCCAGCAATATAGCCCATCTATCGCTACTTCAGTCTCTTAACGATCTTATCGATGTTATATCCTCCATGTGTATTAATTCTCGTTTCCATTTATTTGGTATTCGATCAATATTGTTCAATATGCTTTCATTCTGTGCTGACAAGTTCTTAGATTATTGTTATTTGTTATTATTATTTGTTAAAGTTATACAGCTGTTGAACACTTTCTTTTTAGTTTATTGTTAAAGTACTGTACTATCATACTGTATGTCAGTGACCAGAATTTTGACCATACTCTTGCTATTCGTCTCTTACTTTTATTTTGGGGTCCGTTATGAAAGGAACGAATCTGACTTAATTATTATTTTTATGTATTTTGTTTCTGTTTGTCATCATGTTTTGTAGAAATTCATGGTCGGACGTTCTCCTGGTTGATATGTCGACAGTTCCCTCACGGTTGAAGTATAGGTTAGCAGGTCGTCGGCGCATCTTGTTGTTTAGATGAAATCCGTGTAAATTTATACTTTTGGTGACCCCTTCAAATTGCTGAAAGGAATATTCCGGTGCACAAATAAAAGCACTCAGATATGCAATTAGGGATGTTCCGATACACCTTGCTATACTTGCGGTACTGATGCTGTGCATTACCGGGAATTAAGTACATACCGGTACATATTTTGGATACGTAATTTCGAATAAAAACAAAAATAATGTTAGATTTAGTTAAAAATAGCATATAATATATGTAGATATACATAAAAACATTGATTATTATTTACAATTACTCTAATTTGTAAGACGAATGTTTCCACGGACAAACAAAATATTATCCAGATTATACCATGCATTATTGTGCAAATATCCGTAATAATACCAGCCGATGAACTAGCTGTTGAAATAAATTTGGGTGCCTTGTGAAATCCTTTCCCATACCTTTGGCATCCAAACTTTTAATTTTGCTCCATCATCGCTTTTCTCATCGACTTACAAGTACAGCCAGAAAATAATATAATGTTCCATTTAAGAAAAAAAATATTTATTTTATCCGCCACGCCTAACTGCTACGTCTTGTACAAATGTATTTTGCATTATAGAAAATGGGCAAACAAGTGTTGCAGAAAACAGAAAACAATTAAAAATGTTCGATTTCTACAGGTATCGGACAGGACTTGGTAAGGCACTTAATTGTATTTCAGCCTCGTCCATAAATAATAAATTGTAGTTCCCTCATTCCTTGTACTGAACCACACGTTTAGCGTAAAAAACTCAAAACTACATGTTGCGGCGGGCATATGCCTGATTCACTATTTTATTCTTTGATGAGAGAGCGGACAGTAGAATGATGTTACTTTATTAAACAAGGATATTGTTTATTGACAAGGAAAGGACAAACAGCACGAATACTGCACCTGAAGTAGCTGCACAATTGGTTCAATTGGTTGTCTTATGTCAACAACGTTTTAAGTCAGTGTCAAGTTGCCCAACAATTAAATGTTTAAAACCAAACTTGCTTTCTAATGATAAGGCAAATCACTCACACATCAGTGGTCGTGGTGCAAACGCCGACATGAAAAGTGGTAACGATTTTAACCTCAAATGTGACTGCAACTAGAAACGAAAAAGTTTATACTTGGCGTTTTATTATGAGTCTAATTTAACATTAATAATTTATGCAAAATAAAGTATATTATTAATATATTATAGAGTATATTATTTGACGAGGACATAACTAAGGATATAAATCGCGAGCAGTTTAGTTATGAGCTGTAGGCCAGCGTGTAAACATGTGAGCGATTTATATCCGTTGTGTGCGTGTCGAATACGACGTTTTATCTACGACTCATACATTCCATTTTATATCAAATATTTTAAATGTATTTGTGAATGATGGCGAGGCGAACTCTCACATAACTGTCATCCACGTAGATTTTGACAGACGTGTATCATGATGGCGACTATATAGTCATAGATACGTATGCAATAAACTTATTACATGTGAGTCGTAGATAATATAATTTGAAATATCTAGTTGCCACGACAAAATTCAATAATCGAACAAATATAATGATTCTTGTTCTTCTGTTCATGCAGCAACATTTAGTCATTGCAAACTGCAACTATGAATTACACAAACGAACAATCAATAGCTGGAAAGACGGTTTATGCTCATCCAGGAATGTAAAACATCAAAAAATGTGAAAACACTGGAGACTGTTCTGAGGAAGAGAGTGACAATAATTTTGATATTGAGTGAGCCAATTCAACTTCCCTAGAAATAGACATAATAGGAGTTTTTCTACAAAATTTTATACAAGAAAATTAGTCAATGGACAAAGAAGACCACGAACATATAATATATTCTAAATTTCAAGACAAAATATACTGTTTTGCTTGCATATTATTCTCTATAAGTGATGTCTCATTGGGAGGTGATGGATTCTGTGATTGGTCTCACTTAACACAACGAACCACAATGTACGAACGATCTTCAAGTCATTTGTAAGCGATAAATAAATGGCTTCAAACAGAGAACAACTTCCGCACTGAAAACATAATAGATAAAAAATTCGAAAATTAGAAATAGAACGACGGACACAAGTTCTTCGGAGGATAGTTGCATCCATTTTATATTTGGCCAAACACAATTTAGCATTCCGTGGGACTTCAGACACTTTATTCATACCACATAATGGTAATTTTTTGGGTTTAATTGAAGTAATTGAAAATTTGATCCAGTTTTAAATGAGCGTTAAATAGCCACAAAAGGACTTCATTATTTGTCATTATTTATCATCGAATTCAAAATGAAGTAATAAGTGTAATGGCAAATAAAGTGCAAGAAGTAATAATAGATAGAATAATAGAATTAGGAAAGCCAAATATTATTCTATTATTGGATTGTACTCCTGATGTGACCACCAAGAACAACTGTCAGTTGTGCCTCGTTACGTCTGTATGACAGATGTTGTTCACGATACAACAGGAAAAGGAGTTTCCGAAACCATAAAGATTATTGTAAGCAATGTAGGACTAAATTTGTTGGACTGTCCCGGCCAAGGATATGACAAGGGCGCCAATATGAGGGGAATTCGTCGGGGCTTGTACCCCTGATAAATTCATTATATTATTAAATATATGGCCTGAAAACTGAAAAGCGATTTATGTACCATGCTGAAGCCATAATTTGAATTTATTACTAGGAGACATCGCAAAATCCTCAACCCAAAGTGTATCTTTTTTTGGTGTTTTACCAAAAATGTATACGACATTTGCAGCATCAACATCACGATGGGATGTTTTAAAAAATCATGTCAAAAAATGACTCCTAAGCCTTTGTCGGAAACAAGATAGGAATGCCGTTTTAATAGTGTAAGAGCTGTTCGATTTCAATTTCCTCAATTTGTAAACGCGCTAGACGGAGTTGCTACAAGCATATCCTACTGTAATTAAAAAATTATATTTTGTCCATTGCCCGAAAAATAAATGAATAGGTATAAATTTATAGTGAGTCTATTCATTTGGTGCGAAATAACAAATAACCTAAACGTTAATTGTTAGAAAAAATATAGGAGCGATAGATTCGTAAATGCTGTTTCAATAGGAAAAGAATTTGCACAAGAATTAGACGTAATCCCCAAAGTCTATATACCGAGGTAAAAGGAGAACATTTTTTGATTACGAACGACAGGATTAGTGGTCAAAAATCAGCGATAAAGAAAATTTCCGTATAAATTATTTTTTGACGATACTAAATAGGTACTACATTAGTATCATTACAAAATAGGTTTCACCTATATGAAAACTATAAACATATTTTTGGTTTTTTATATATGAGTGAAATCATAAATATAGAAGAGCAATATTTACTCAAATGTTGTCATGATTTGAATCTTTTTTGGAAGGAGATATAGAAGGATCGGATTTATACGAATAAATCAAGAAGTTTCGGACTATTATGCCAGAATATTGTTCAAGTCTTGACACAATGAAATATATTATAAGAAACAATCTTTCAGAGGCATACCCCAACTTATTAATCGTCTTGCAAATAATTTTGGCAGTGGGTAGAAGTTACTCCACGAGTTATATGAATTAATGCTTCCGCAGACGAATGGTAATTTGGCGCAAACTTTGCAGATAAGAATACCAAAAATTAGTATGGCATGAAAGCAATAGTCAAACAATTTAAATATTTAGGGGTCAGTCTCAGAAAAATTCCAAAGACCAAGGTCAAAGCGGACAGCGTGAACAATCAAAGCCTCTCTACACTAGAACTAGTCCCAACGAGAGTACAGGTCGCATTCAACGCAAAGCAACGACATGGGAGAAGAACATGAAGTAAATGTACAATGTACATGTTACAAAAATTGCTGGACGTTGAGCCTTTCTTACAATACGTAGTGTAACGATACTACATTTAAGAATATTTATCGAGGATACATTGTGCAAAATTGCTTTTTGTAAAATACCCCAAGCAAAACTTTACTCATGTAACGCCCTGTTGAAAAATTCCGCAGCTGTAAGCAGAGTGAAACCAACACGAAATCAGTTTCTGGTTAAATTTTCCTTACACCAATAACCGGATGGTTCAAAATCATTGATTTTAGGCTGATGAAAAATTAGCCTCTCTTGATATTTCAATTCTTAGAGCTAATGAGAATACTATAAAAACCAACTGGTATAGGAAAGACAAGTATATAAATTTTAATTCAGACCACACCATGACACAGAAAGTCGCAATTATGAAAAGCTTAAAACATCGGGTCCTGAGGTTGTGTGAAAGGGAGTTTGATCAGTTTGATCAAATTTCCGATTAATAACGGGAAGTGTTGGATAATGAGGTGCCTGTCGATAACTTTAATTTCAAAACAATACCATTAGTATTGATAATAACTTAGAATTACAAACGCCCAAGTATACCAGGTTTAAATTCCAAGTTAATAACACTGTTAAGGACAAAAAAATTAAAAATAGTTTCTTACGCCGAAAAGAACATTTGAAATTTATTTTCAAAACTGAAAGACAAAATTGACACGGCGAATTGAGTGGGTTGATTTACCGGGTGGACTGTGGTGATTGTGACTGTGGTGAGTTAGGCAAACTAATCAATAGTAAAAAAAGAATTCTTCAACACAAATACGATTGCAAAAATAAAAACAATAACAAAACTGATAAACCGGCCTTTGCCCTGCATGCTTTATCGCATGACCACATATTCAACTTTGATGAATGAAAACACAGTAAATCTGTGACACAGATAACTTGAGTAGTATGTATTCCAATGTGATTTCCATCTTACCGACTTGATCCTAAAGACTATACAACTAATTCTACGAAGAGTTCGAAAAAAAACATCTACGTTGCATGCAAAAATTGTTCTAGTAAATATCTGTCTGCCGGCACATGTGTTATTATTTTATTATGGTTTTGTGACATACTTTTAAGGTAATTTTTATTATATTTTGACTATTGATGTATTCATATATTCCCTGTAGTTCTAGCTATGATTATGGCTGAAAATATAGTTGAAACGTCAGCATAAAAATATGAGAGTTTTATTTTAATCCCAGCTCCCAGAGCCATCAAGAATACTATTATACTTTTATTATTATTACCCACACGATTGAGGCAAGCCAGTTATTTGACACCTGGCATCAACATAATAGCGCTCTAATGTTTTCATAACGACACCGAAAGCGGGTTCATTATAGAGTTTATAACGAACGCAAAGTAGAAAATAGTATATTATAGTACAACTTTTATAAGACACAAATTGGTGCACGACTTGTTTTGGGCACGACGAGCATCTCGAGGAGTTAAAAAACTTAAAACTAAAGGTAAATAAATATAAAAGTGTCTTTCATGCCGACTTATTGGTTTTATCGATTCCTAAAGAAGTTGTTAAATCATTTAAAATACAGTGTTGCAATTATTTTTCAATTATTTCAAACGGTTGTAATTTGTTAGGGAATAAAGAAAACAAGTAGGTACATATGAATTTTTTTACTCAGTGGGGCATTTACTATCTGGAAAAAAGTTTTGCGGGAAAAAAATGAGACACTCTGGAAATGTGTACTCATGATTACAAGTAATTTAACATATTTGAGTTATATAAGAACATTCACTACATTTAGTTGGATTCATAGCAAAATAAGAAATTGATTAACAACGACAAAAGCTGCTAAGTTGACATACTTAACATATAAACATAAGTTTCTGCTAAATCTTCTTCGACAACCGAATCAGAAATTATGGAAGATTCACACGATTGAATGGACCACGATGACAAAAAAATGTCTGCTGTTTATATATCGTCAGACGAGACTGATATTTTTATTCTTTGTGTTAAAAATCTTTTTATTTTTATAAGAATAACTTTTATTTTGTGATAAGAGAATACCGTTTCTTCCTAGCAGCTACTACATCTCTCTATAACGGATCCCTAGTTCCTCTCTTTTGTTTTTGACATGGGCTTTCCAGCGGAGCCTGGCGTCTAATGTCATGCCGAGATATTTGGCTGTGTTTGCGTACGGTACTATTTGATTATTAATAGTAACCGGGATGTGTTGTATCTTCTTGTTGGTGAAGTCAACGTGTACTGACTTGAGTTCAATATGGACTTCTTCATCTTCTCCATGATTAGGTTGAAATGTTTTCTAAATGCTCAGAAAATCTTTGGGCTTTTTGTTCATTATTCCTGGCCAAGTACCATCAGCTTCTCTCATCGGTGGAATCTGAATTATCGGCCTTTTGAGCTTGTTGGTTGCCTTCCAGCGAATAGTATGATTCGCTAGTGTTGGATAGTTCCCTCAGGTAGGCGTTGATAGATTCATTATTTAGTTCTTTATTATCTCTTCTGAGTTGTTGAGTGAGGTTGTTTAATCTCGTCTTATCACGTGGTGCTCTTGTTTGGTACCATTTTCTTCATGCCTTTCTTTTCCTAGACAGAAGATTTGTTATCTCTTGCGGGTAATTGTTTCCTTTTACTCTTCTTTATCTGTCAGGGGTGTGTCCCAGGCAGTTTGTTGTATATCATAAACAATATCCAATTCTGCTTCGAGTTGTTTTCATTCCTCACTGGTGTGTTCAGATTTATTCTTTCTTCGAGTGTCTGTCGAAAACTTTCCCAGGCTGTGTATTTATTTGTCAATGTTAGATTACTTTCTCTTTGAATAATATACTCACTTAGGGTCCAAAGTATTGGAGACTGATCAGAGCTTAGGTCATGACATTCTTCTATCTGTAGGAAATTAACGCTAATATTTTTAACTATATAGAAATCTATTAGGTCTGGCACTTTTGCAGTATCTGTTGGCCAGTATGTTGGACTTCCAGTGGACATTGTTTGACAACTAAGTTCATTTGTTGCTTTCAACAGTTCTCTACCTTTAGTGGTAGTCAACCTTAAAACCCCAGTAAGTGTTAAAGTATTGGCGTTAAAGTCTTCTCCGACTATGAATCTGTTTCCCAGTTGTCATATATTTTACATATATTATACATTTTTGATGCAACTTTGTAACTGCCTTATCTCCAAGATATCAAGTGCGCAGATTGAGACACTCTTATAACTTAATCTTTCCCAAGTTACGTAAAACCTCAAAACCTTCCAGAAACTTTTTTTCGGTTAGTCAATATGTAGTGGAGTATATGCCGAGTAGATTAAACACAGCACGTATGGTAAATATTTTCGTTTGCCAAATGTCAATTACACGTCATTCATTCCTGTCAAGTTGCCAATTTTGTTTTCCGCTCTCAAAACAATGAAGCATATAGAGAAACTAGAAACTTATCTAATTAACGTTACAGTGTTAGAAGGCAGACATTATGCATGGCCAAGCATGGACTCTTACGTTCGAGTCAGAATCCAGAATCAATCTTTTAAAACAGGAGTTAGAAAGAGCACAGATTGTCCGTTTTATAACGATGTAAGTTCTAATTTGTCTTACCTGTTACTTCTCCCCATACATGACGTTGCTAATAGTTATTAAACTTATAAAATTTGAATTTTATACATTTTAAATGAATTTTGTTTGCAAAAGGTTCGTTGAAGGTGACATTGATTCTTTACATATGACATCTGATAAAGCTACACTTGTGGCTACACTCTTTACTTGAACGTAATCGAAGATAGAAAGCTGACGAACGTTTTTAGTTCTAGAGTGCGCGACAGAACTTACCTTCATAAAACTAACCTAAACTCTTAAAACTAAAACACCAACGACTGCATCTGATTATACTCAGAAAAAGAAATTTTCAAGGCCATTTCATTGATTCCAGTCAAAACGACGTTTATTTAAGGAATATAATGCAATATAAAGGAATATATGTGCGTTTTTTAATTACTTGGTCTGCCTCTCTCCACAGGAAGGGATTGAAAGCTCGCCTTCAAGCCTGATAGAAGAGATTATCTGCGAATAACTGAGCTAACTGGGATAACGGCTAAATGGGGCTAGCCATACCAAGTAATTATAAAAGCACATAATATATTCATCTATAATTGAAAGACAAAATATTCAGCTGTTTTGATGATCCCTTTCAAGAAATTATTAGTCACTAATCAGTAATTTTTAGCCATTTCCTGTTTGGCAAACAACTTTTTTTATTGTAGTAGTGCTGGCATCCTCTTTTTAAAAATAATAGTCCTACAGGCTATTCCGGCCACTTGGGGGCAGCCTACATTATTATGGGTAGGGTGCGATTTAAGCGTGCATTATTTAAATAGATATGTGCATTAAAATAGAGACTTTGTACATTAAAAAACGAAACAATGTGCATTAAATAAATATGAATAGTTACATACAAAATTTTATAGTGAGCAATATTTAATTCATATTGTACCCTAGAATTGCTAACTTGTGCATTAAAATAATACATACTGAGCATTAAATAAACATGAATATGTTACATAAAAAAAGTTATAATGAGAAATTGTTTATTCATATTGTGCCCTAAAATGAATAACTTGTGGATTAAAATAATAAATATTCAGCACGAAATCTAAAGCGAATCAAAATTGATTTTGATGATTCATATGGTAATGGTGGTAATGCGTGTACTGTCAATGATATTCGACCAAATGGCGTTTAATTCAAATTGGTACCCCGGCATATAATGTTTACTAAAAATCTTACATTCAACAATAGTTTATGTTTTTGTATTGTTCCCTAGCTATTGAACTTTGAAATGTATATATGTATTAGTACTGTTATTGTTGTTCTTATTGTTACATTGAGGTATATGTACTATTTACTTTTACTTTATCATACGCAGTATGATAAATCGTGCCGAAAAAATAAACATTTCCGTAGAAATCGCAAAATTTTTGTGCGGCACGATTAGAATACCATACCATACAATACCTTTCAACAGACTCAAATTAATCAATTTTTATTTTGTTTTGCTTAGAGACTATTCGAATTAATAGGTTTGTATTGTTATTCTTTTTGTGGGATGGGGCATCTCTCATGCTTATGCTTAACCAAGCTTTATGTAATCTAGAAAAGAATTTTTTACCATTAGAAAACTAACATTTTCATTAATTATTTATTGTAAAAATTTACATCGTTTTTGGTTGATATGTATGTTTGTTATGTATAAATACCCCACACACGTGTTATGAATGTTTCATTTTATAAAACTAATAATTAATACATGGCAATTTAAAATTGTACACAGAATGTCATTTGAAACGAAACGTAAGGTGTAATGGTAATTATCAACTGAAATAAAACGGAAAAAGTACTACTATTAAACAATGTTGATTATCATAGCAACCAAAACAGAAAAAAAATATTTACTATATTGTACAGAATCTAATTCATGTGCAAAAAGAATTTTTATTATATGTCGTATAACGGCAGTTTCTTAAACAAAATAAAAATAAACAAATATAACAACAAGCAGTAGAACAAGTCATAGGATACGTGTGATACGTGGATACGTGGATACGTGGAAAGTGTTTAAATTATTACTAAAATCGCCTTTCCTCAAACGTGCGCGCTTTGGTATATTTTAGGTTATGATTGTAACTAAAATTATATTTACATTACACTATGTACTAATTCGATTCAAAGAAAATACAACAGTGCAGTTACATGTTAAACTAATTTTTATTACTTAGTTATAATGTTTTATTTAGCTGATACTAAAACCACAGACCAACGACAGGACTAAGCTCTACGTTACACATAAATGCTCTACGGGTTGCAGAACTTAATGCACACTATAATCTGTCCAGGGCGCATTATAATTTTCTCATGGTACAATTTAGATTATTGAATGCGCTTACAAAATTTTCAAATGCTGATTTATTTAAACTATTGGATTTAAATTTTTTTCAATAAACAATTATTTTTTGAGATACACATTATATTTTTATAGAGGTAACGATTGTATTGCACATTTATTTATTTAAGTGCACAAATATATTATGAAAGGAACATTCAAATATATAAATGTACAATTATTTATTCTGGTGCACATATTATAAATATATTACACATTTACTTTTTTTAGTGCTCAAGGCATTTATTGCATTGCTCAAATATTTTTTGTAGTGGTCAAATATTTTTTGTATTGATTAAATATTTTATCAATTGCTTATAATAAATGCACGTTTCATTTTATATATTGCGCAAATAATTTGTACTGCATTATTATTATCAGGCTGCGCCTACGATACGAGCGACGACCGGCAAAGTCGCTCTGTACAGTGGTTCTCAAACTACGAGCGCCCGAATATAGGGGGTACGTTTCTTGTTATTTTTAGACCACTATCACGAGAATAAGTTTATGAGTACCCATTTCTTTATGCGGAATGTTACACGGATTAACTTTTAAAATTTGCGGGCTTCATACTCTACTGAAACCCAACATTTCCGCGCCGGATCCCAAAAGTTCAACCGTACAATATATTTTGGCAATTTCGCGAATTTATAGGTTAAATAGTTAAACTTCATTTACACTGTAAGATAAGACATTCCTTTTGCTTCTTGGTACGTATGATTGTGATGTTCACATAAATAACTAACGACATTATAAGGTTTCCGTTTCTTAATCATTTGACATTTACTTGATAATTTACTTCTTTTGTTATGACTTGAAGTGTGAAATGGTTAATGTTGTCTTTTTACAAAAAAAGTTATTAATATTGAAGATGACGACATTTCCACCTAATGTAGTGATCATATTTTACTATCTATCTACACATCTTGACTTACAATTTAAAAAGAAAACACTGTTGAGCTCGATTGCGTTCATTTCCACAAATTTCTCTTTACCCATTACGAAATTATATCTAAATATCGAATAATTGTAAAATTCCTATAGAAACCTTAGATAGTTGTATTATCTTAATTCAATAAGTGTACCAAGTTTATTATATTAAGTATTTATAAACAGGTAAACATAAGTACTAATTACACCACTTATAGTTTGATACATAATCCATCTGATAACACTTTACTTTCCACGTCAAACACTTCAACTTAAGATCTGATTAGTAACCACTTAGATAACAACACTGTTGCCACCTACAAACATTGGTGCATCAGTAGACCTCCTAGATATTATTAATTGTATTTTTATCTAACCAAGGACTTAGTTTAGTTTGCATTTTTATTAATCACATGGAAACTTTTAACAGATTGTTTATTAGCTGTCAATCAATGTGTCACGCTAGCGTAATATACTTATATATACTTATTTTGTTAGTGATTGGTTGGTGATTGCCGATTGGTTTTATAGTTGGTACTATTATTTTTCGCAGTAAATGCAAGTATTATACAGGACAGGATTAACATTTATTATCCTAATTATCTTAACAGATGTTTTGTATGAAGGGACCCAGAAAATCGCGTGGCTGGGTGTATTAAAGTTGACGCTAGTGTGATAAAAGCAAGCTCAACTTTTTTTCATTTTTTAAATGGAATGGTTTTCCATTCCAAGAATATCGATTTTTTATTGCAACACCATATAAGTATATGGTTAAATTTTTAGAACGGATTTATTTTTTACTTAAAAATCTGATGTGGCCAGGCACATGACTTTATCATACAATTAATAGTTTAGCTGCATCAAATTCTATCTAACCAGGATCTGACAGATGTTTTGGTACTTTTGAACAGGAGGTATTGTCAAAACATCAGCGTGTGACACTACCTACTATTATTAGAATGAAAATATCTGTCAAATCCTGGCTAACTAGTTTTATATTAATGCAGATACGACCGATCTCGATCAAACATCAAACTCTGTATTCTATTTAATCTCAATAGAACTATTTGTTAAAAACAAAAGTTAAATTGTTTTTGACAATTAAATTTCGCGCGCCTAATACCGTCTCACCCTCAGTCAGGGGGACGTTTTGTGGGTCTGGAGCGTTGTTTCCACTGCAATTTCAGTCAAACCCAACTTAATTATTTTACTGTATATAGTGCAATTTTGAGCCAACTCCTTTTGCACCGACCCACCGGTTTGGAGATTTTTTTCTAAGCGACAGACTGATTATATTAATGTATTTTTTTTATTTTAATTTCACACGCGATTATCTTGTTATGCTACAAGGGACAGATATTATGAAAGTTCTAGTCGAAATCCGTTCCTGCTGCTTAGACATATAGGTATAGTAATTTTGTTCGGTATAATAATTATTATACTCTGAATAATTATAATCATTCAGAGTCAATGTCACTGACTAACAGTGAATAGCGTATTTGATTCTTAATTGTTTTTTTATCTTTCCTTTACTTAGTACTTCGTCTTCGAATTCAACACTGATCTACAAACTCTGTTGGACAAACAGATGACACTAACGGTAAGGTTTACACCATAATTAGTTGGTTTCAATTTACACCTAGAAAATCATCAAAATAATCAGGTGATACGCCCGAGCAAATGTTGGAGACGCAGGAAAGTCTTAGGATACTGCACGTTGGATTTGGCGACCATCTGGAACCAACCTGGTATGGATAATGCTTTGAAGGTTTTGTACCTTTTGTACGCCGGCAAGTACTAGAAATTATTAATATAATAGTCATATATATATATATATATATATATATATATATAATATATGGAATATGACGTAAATATATATATATATATATATATATATATATATATATATATATATATATATATATATACTTGTTATTATTCAGCATTTTTACCTAAAATATACAGGGTATGGTAAAGTAAGAAAGAACCCTTGTTCTATGTTTTTCCAAACAAAATATGGAAATTTTATTCTTTGCAAGTTTGTATATTTTTGCTTTGCTTGTTTTTTGTTTTGTATTTTTTCTTTCAAATGACACTCAAAAAAACTAGGCACAAGAAATAATTTATTTCTTTTGCCTAGGTACAAATCGCTTAAAAAATCTAAACAATAGATGGTAGATAGATATTGATGTTAAAAATGAATGAAGATACTAGCTGCTAGCTGCTAGAGCGTGTTGAAATTTTATGTCATATTATGCGAAACCGCTTAATCAATACCATTTTAACGAAAATTCAGTATAAAACTATAATAATATTACTATTTACTTATTAAATTGCCTATCGAACCTTCTTACTTATCACGTTTATATTGTTTCGAAATGCATTGGGTTTGACTTTTTTGACACTTCTAAATCCTGGTCATCATCAGTGAATTTGGGGGATCAAGGCGATGTTAGATGTCACCTTGAAGACAGATGTTGTGTACAGTCTATGACGCAATTTATTTAAGTTTATTTGTTTTCCTTGCCCTTAGAGAAGAACGAGAAATTGTTCTCCTACACTCACAACTGCCTCTCGATCAGCCTGAGGGTCTTTAAATATGTTAATGACAGATCCAAGATCGTATCACATGACGTGTAAAAGAAATAATATGCGCAGCTGTGACCGTGTTGATCACACTCTGCGTGTGGTAAATGGTATTAAATGTACTTCCTTTCCGTGGCTTCAGACAGTATACAGTAGAAGGAATACAGAGCCCAACCATAATGACAAGAAGATCGATATCCTCTTCCACTACAGCCACTGTGTCAGAGTCACATGTCAGTCTTACATTTGTGACTTCAGTCGGTATGCCTGCATGCATCTCCATGCTTGGCAGCATGTTCGATTCATCAAAATTTGATAAATCATGTCTATGTCTTCCTTTTTTATTTACCTACATATATCAATGATGATAATTAATATGACAATTTATAATACATAATTTTTGAGAAACTTTGTATATAAATAATAAGAGTACGTTTTGTCTGAATACTTTGATGTATACTTTGGACAAAAAGTTGACATAATTAATAAGCAGTGATTAAATTGAAATATAATTAAGACGAAATTAAATTAATTATAAAGAGCACATGACATTCTTGTACCCTGGGGTCCGCGGCCCTCCAAACTACAGTTCTCATGGATCGTAATGAATACAACATTAAGGTAAATGAGTTTTGAATGACGACTCGGTGTGTCCCTCTTTACCAACCTTATTATGCAACCGATTCACAGACAGTGGGGATTGATCGAGGAAGGTAGCAATTTTAATAAATTGACCTTCAAAGACATTATATTTCATACACAGTGTTCCTGGATAGGTGAAACAGCTTTTATGAAACGTAAATTTTTTTCGATATTTACTTTCATTTTTGTGGTTTGGCTCTGCTTGGTTACAGACTAATTTCAAAACCAAACATTTTCAACCAAGCAGGGCTTTATTTAGCAGGGATTTATTTGTAAGAGACACGCAGTCTCTTACAAATAAATCCAATCTCCAGCCGTACTTTTTATTGCAGTTCGCCGTTAATCGCCCTCTTGGTATGGTCGATGTGATCTTCGTATCTTGTTGTATCTTATTGTCATTTTACTTTTATTCTTTTTAATATTCTTCGCTCTTCTAATATATTCGTCTTCAACCTGCCCTGTACAAAAACCACCTAGAATACTACCCCTGAACCTTGTCGAGGGCGATATCCAAAGTTCTGCAGGGCTATGCTGTACTGTTTTTGAACAGTTCAATTTACTGCCAACTGTACTAGCTCCAAAGCCCTACCATTCCAATTTCCTGGTCTGTCACCAATCAGCTTTCGCAGTGCTGGCATTACTGTTTGATTATATCGTTCTACCTACGCATTAGCTGTTGGGTTATGTACAGTCATGGAAATAAGTATGTTCGTATCGCCATTGCAGGATTTGAAAATAGTATGTCGGTTATATATTCGTGTACTGTGCTCCCTCGACCCGGCCGCTTCGCAAAAAGTTGTCCGTCACGAGGTGGTTTTTCGATGGATGTAAGGGGTCATTCATTAATCACGTGAGGTTTTTAAGCCACTTTTTGAAAAATAAAATCATAAAATACCACATATTAATTTAGAAAGCAATATCCCCGGACCATGAGTTTACTTGGCTATTTTCGACACACGAATTGAACAAGCATCTATAAGCTCAACCCAATTGAAAAATATATAGGTCTCCCGCAGCAGACTAAAGTTTATAATTCGAATTTTTTTATATTTTTTTAATGAACTATTAAGTGATTTTTCATTTTCAAATTCCACATGGATGTACATAAAAAAATATTTAATGACAAACTTTTAGCAACATTTAAACACATTTTTAATTATAATTAATTATAAGAAAATGGTCATTTTTCTAAAAGTCTATAAGCCTAAATAAACTGCAGGCGATCTAAATATACGTTATATACGTTGATATACGTTAATTTCACACCTTTTTGTTAAACTTTTTGTATTTGTATTTGAAAAAGAAGAATCATTTAACTTTCATTAAAAAATAAATATGAAAGAATTTGAATTTTAAAAAATTGTAAGGTTATTAATTTATCTAATACACATACTAATTACGTAAGCATATGCATAGTATATACGCAAATCAACTTGCTACAAGGATTATCACTGAATATAGACTATTCCAGAATTGTAATATTAAAATATATTCACTAAATGTAAATAAATTCTCTAAATTTAATTGAAATTATATTTAGGACGTAGCATGTATTTTGTATGAATGATAATGGAAATATTATATCTGTATTCACTTTACAGCAGTTAATGTTTCAATTATCTTTCATGGGATCTAATACATGCTTGACAACCAAATAAGTTAAAATTATAGCAATAATATATACAGGCTGTGTGGGACTTGGGGTTTTTTCCGCAATTTTTTTTTTAGAAAGTAATTACTTTTTCAATTCTTTAAAAAGTTACAGCCGTTCGAATTATTAACTATATCTTATTTTAAACGGCTCCAATTTCTGAAGGAACAGACGGTAGAGAAAACCAATAGGACCATATGAAACTTTACTTTCTATGAAACTTTTACTTTCTAGTTTCTTGAAAAAACAACACATTTTGGCGTTTTCTTTTGTCCATTTGTTAATTCCAATTATTAATATTTTTACATAAAATTAATATTTTTTTATTGTTGTAATATGTATTTATTGTGTTATTTATTTTTATTTTTTGTTAATATTTCAAAGGGCTCTACAGAAGTTTTATTGTAATATAGTTCCAGTTCAATAAGCATATATTTATAATTTGCAATATATTACCTGGAACATTTTTGGAAATTTTATTTCTAAATTTCTTATTAAAGTAAGTGGCGTGCATTAACACCGATAAGTTAAAAATAACATTTTGACTTATGAGTTGTGTACTGTAAGGTTAATTAAAACGCATTTCCATAAAAAATAAGGGTCTTTTTAATTTTCAAACAATATAAACTATAAATGAAAATGTTTAACGACATTGTGAAAGTATTATTATAGGTTAATAATATGGTGACATACAGGCGGGATGTAAGTTTCAATTAAAGCAACAATTACAGCCACAACCTGGATTTGAATCAAGGCCCTTTGCGTCGCTAGCACAAAGTCAATAGCTCAGACGGGAGAGCATTGTGCTAGCGACGCATAGGTCCCTGGTTCAAATCCAGGTTGTGGCTGTAATTTTTAATTCTAAAATGTACATTCCGCCTGTATGTCACCATATTAACTAACCTATAATATAAACTGTGTTCCACTTAAGCATAGATAAACGTGTTCACTATAATACGTAATTTTTTTTTCAATTTATCTTGAATCCGATTTATTTAAATTGTTTAAACCATAAAGAACACATATAATGATCTATCTATTAACAAAAACAACAATTTTGTATCGACCTTCCAGTGATAAGTAGTTAGCCATTGTCGAAACTTGGATATCAATAGTTTGAAGTCACGACTATGCGTGTTATGTGTAAGGTGACCACATGTGAAAACTATGAAAATCGGTAACTTTTTCGCCCATTTTTGACGAATAACATGTTTCCCGAAGTTGCAGCTGGGATATCAGTACGACAAATTCGTGACGAAATGTTGTTCAGCCACATTTTTATCATTATCTCCAAAAATGTTAGGCTTAGCGAACGAAATGATAGTTCACATCAAAGTGGAAGAATTTGGTTACATTAGAAACAACTAATTACTAAAGAATATTGAAAGATTGTATTAAAACTTACGTTATTATGTCAATAATGATTAATATCTTTCTGTCAAGTCATCTGCCATCACCAAACTTCTGTATTAAGTTGGATTATTTGCATAAAATTCGTAATTTCAAAGCTCTATCTGTAGTAGTTTTGGACATAGAGGGAACTAATTTTAACAACAATAATTTTTATGTTGTCTTAATGTTCTTTTAGATGGTCGTATATTTTGGGTTAGTTATATTTGTAATAATAATTAGTACATATTTACATTCCATTAAAATTCGTCGAAAATTTAGAGCTTGCTTCTACAAGATATTATAAATTTTTGCAAGTTAGTGATATACATAATTGTCATTATTTTCGTTGTCAGATATTTGAAATATATTGCTGTAAACTAAATACAAAATAATAATATAAAAAAATTGTAATGATACTACTGCTACATGCTATACAAAATACATAGTCCTTCCTGTTTATTAAGATAAACACGTCAAAATATCGTTGAAGCTAAATATCTCGAAAACACCAGTAAATCACAAGTAACAAATTACCATAAATACAAATTTAATTTGAATTTTTTTCTCTTTTGTGAATAAATATTAATACATATGTTAGTTCTGAAATAACCTTCAGTAAAAATATTGACAACAAGAAATTGACTTTTGTATTTATTAGCGCAAAAAAAGCTATTACATGCAATAAGTTTGTATACTTTGTTGTGTTTTATGCAATATCTTGAAATTGGAATTTCATTTCATGTAATCGAAAGTTTTAGTGTATATTAATATAAAATTACCGTTATATTCAATAAAAACACAATTACATTGCAATGTAGGTATACATTAATTAATTAATTACACGTTAAGCTAATAAATAGAAACATATAAATCATTATTAACCAATTCATAGCATTCGAACAAGGTTTCGCAAATAATAAATTTCCGATATGCGAGTATGCAGCGTAAACGGACAATTTTTTGTAGCCGAGCGGCCGACCACAATAACAAAAACTGGTACATGGGTGTCTCATCGACACACTGCTGAAATGCTGATACGAACTTATTTAATTTCATGAATCATGACATGACTGTACGGCTGTCTGTATGTGCCAATCGAATATTGTTTTCCTGGCAAAAGACCTTCAACGACTCGCTGGAAATCTGGATATCCAAATATTTTGAACAATTGTCGTAACACTTTTAAAGTATCGTCGAATCTGGTAGTTTTGATAGCCTCTAAAAACGTAAACTTTGAAAAACTATCGACCATCACCAATACGATTGTACTGATTGTGTTTCATGATCCTCTACAAGGGTCCAAAACGGTTTCCCTTGTCTAGTGCATGGAGAAAACCTTAATTTCTGTTCCTCTCATAGTTGTTTTGAAGAGGGACGACATTGTATTTTCTGTTTACAATATCAAATTTAATGCCGCTAGGGGTGAAGCAATGAAAAATAATGGTTTGTTTCACATGCAGGTTACCAAAGGTAAAAATGAAAATTTAAATCAAACTCGGCGATTCGTCATATCGTTTGGAAGCAGCCTGAAGTGTATGTCAAAAGACGACCTTTCCTGAGTCACACAGGCATTAAATGGCATTAAAAGGCATTAAACAGACAGGCATTAAATGGCAACAAAACAAGAAATGTAACGATTCAGTCACAAAAAAAACAAAGATCGCACGTACTAAGTAAGTAAACAGACATCGAGTAGCGCGAGTAGACTTTGTTCGAGATCACGAGAAGTGGAATTTGGAACCATTGAGTGTTGTTAAAGTGTAAAATTTATTGACGATAAGTTATGTCCACACTTGTGAGTTTTATATGCACTTGATGAATGTTCGCGCTAGCTTAACTAATGTCTACAGTTGTGCGTTTTTAAATGCTATACATATGCAGGCGTCTCACTAGACTAGCCGAGCGAACCTGTCACTTTTGTTGTTACCTTGCCTACCTGTACCTACCATTAAAACTTCCAGGCGTTTCAAATATTAACAAAACTGTATTCTAAAGACCTCTAACTCCATTAGGAATTAAACAAATTAACGGTTTTTTTTCTTCATTTGTTTAATATTTTCAATGTTGTATATACGTTTATTTATTTTAATTTTTTTATGGGTATTCATTGTGTTTTTTCTTTGTCTTTCTTTGTTTGATGTTTTTATTTTTCTTAGATTATTTTTTTAAATAAATATCATTCTGCATAGACATTTTAATATGGGAGTATTTGGTTTTTCAAATCCTTAAAAAGTTACAACTGTTTAAAATATTAACAACCTAAAACAATAAATACATAAACGTGCAAACGAACGATTATCACAATCAATAAGTTACAACACAAAAATTAAAGAAATTTAAGAAAAAAAGGTAATAAATAATAAATTACATGAAGGAACAAAAGTCAATATGAACCTTCTTAGTAATCTTTTTTTTAAGTAAATGATATTCTGACTGAAATGTTTGGTATGAACTTATTGTTTCATATAGGGTTTTGTGAATATTACAAACGCCTGTAGCTTCTTAGGGAATTCGAGGGAACAATAGTAAAACTTTTTACTTAGTATGACAGTTACTATCAGAAAATATGTTTTGAGCTATAAAAACTGGGACATGTATACACAAGGAGAAATAAATATATACGCTGTGGGCGAAAATAAACGGTACACATTTTTAATTACCTTTATTTCCAATAATTAGCAAATTTCTATAAAACCTTTCTTTAAAAACAAATTGCTTGTATTGTAAAGATTGAAAACAAACGATATTCGCAATCTTAGAATAATAGAACATCGGTAGGTAATTTCGCCATTTCATGGGATATCTATTACTGGTTTGGTAGCTTAGCAGTATTATACTCCGGTTATAGTCCGGGGTAACTCCGTAATTTTTACTTGATTTTTGAAATTTGCTCCTATCATGGTTTCGATTGTGCCAAAAAATCTATTTACTTATTTCCAAACCTGACCAATTAGTTTCCTATCTTCCAATAGCAAATATATAGTATAAAGCTGGCGAGCTTTCCAGGCATCGGTAGCTTAGTGGTAGAGCAATGCCGGTAAGTCAGAACACCCCTGGCCAACTTCGGACTAATTTTTAATTGACTTTTTAGTTTACTGCTGAACACTCGCGTTTACTCGCTTTCGTAAGCCATATGTACACGATACTTACTTTTAGATATTTAAATTGGTTCTCAACAAAATCGAGATACCATGGATACTAACTCAGGAATTAAAAACGTTATAGCAGATACTAAAATAATTCACTGAATAATAATTTAATTCAAATAAGAAATAATACAAAATATTTATTTTTTTAATCTATCCTATGGTCCATCAAACGACATACAATCCGTATGCTGGTTCCAAAATTAGAACCAATTTCATGACTAGTTCTGTATATTTTCTGCTCTCAAAAGTTGGTCTCGCATAAAACAAACATACTCTACCAGTTTAGAAGAGTTGTTCATTTACGCTGTATGGTGTATATGTATTGTACCGTATGTATGTAGACTTTTACTAAACTGTACATAGCCGGTGTGCACATCTTTACAACTTGCTTAATAACTACTGTATAATTGCATTAACTGTTATAACTAACAGTTTTGTTACAGAGCATCTATTTTATCAAAAATGGGCAATAATGAGCTCCCAGACAGCCAAGTACAGTGGACCAAGGGGATATTTGAAGATTACATTGAGCGTCGTTTCTAAGGACGCTCAAGCGAAACTACCACTTGCGAATCCAAATGTCAATGATGAAATAGAAGGGTAAGCATTATCAATGATCTCTGATACACAATTCACAAAACTCCGCACATAAGAACACAGGTGCTATTAAGTATATTTTTTATCCTTATGATTTTATAGTACCAACTTTATTTTATTGCCTTTATGCTTTCTATTATATTTGAAACAGCCATACATTTGCCTTGTTACTACAGACATTTTGTTGAATTCTGCTGACTAACAACTTAATCATTTAATATAATCAAACATTTAAAACAAGTAAAATAACACTTTTTATACCATGGATAACGCTATTACAATAGTTTTATATACATGGAATACCTGAAATAGTTATACTTGAATTTATACTAACATTGTGAAAGCAGTCCTTAGATAAATAAAAACTTATTAATTATGTATATTTCTAGAAATCTTTTGCTACCAGACGGATTGACTTTGGAAAGACAAAGAGCCCTTTTTGTTTTCAAGATTTACAAGGGAGATAGCATATCACGAAAAAAGACCAGAGTATTAGAAAATCTGAAGAAACCAGATAAATCTAGTCTTCCAAATAGCCTAGTCCAGATCACTTTTGCCGGAATTACAGTAAATTAATTTAAAAATTAGCTAAAATGGATATATAAAATCGTATAAGTGAAATATTTTAGGTAACTACTTCTGTTCAGAAAAATACCCAAAGTCCTGTATGGAACGAACAGATTACTATCGCTGAGCTATTCCCTCCCTTGTGCCAAAGGGTAAAGATCCAACTGAAAACGAAGAGTGCGTCAAAATGCGGAAGATTGGATGCCGTGAAATATCTAAGCTTACATTCCATAGCCAATGACCAGGAAAAAGGGTTCCTCCCTACATTTGGTCCGGCTTACGTTCACTTCTACAAGAAAGACTTTTTCGGCGATGTATACGTCGGGAAAGTTCTTATTGCACTTCACACTCAACTTCAGCATGAATACCTAACAAAACCCAAATCATTTGTTAGAAAATCTATACTACCAATTAATGAGGTAAGTCTGAACTTAGTGCTAAAAATAGAACAGGTGATATGACATCATTTCTATGAACCCTTGACTATTTATAAGTTCTGTCATATGTCGGAAATTTGTTATTTTGCAAGGTACCAATCAACAACTATTTTTTACGCCTTGGATACACAATTGCGTAATGTATAGTATTAAAGAGTATGTCTCTCATTTGAAGTGGTGTGTTGCGTTATAGATAAAGCTATAAATAAATTCTTCGATGTCATTTGGTGTGATATACATTCTCTTATCAGTAACAAAACAAAACATACTTAAAAACTAAAATGCAAATAAAACGCATGTGAATTAAATGTGCGGCTCTCAAGCATCACGTCCAACCCGGATATTTTCGTGGTCACACACTTTCTGATTTTCCTCCAGTTCGTTGGTATCTCGCTTTCTTCTGATCGATCATTCATCTGTTTACCTACCAAAAGTTATGTAGTAGTCATAACTATCTTTAAATAAACGCAAAGAAACTTCATAGGAATTTAGCTAGTTGGCATCCGCTTATTGAGATTCATTTTATTCATATGGTATCCTTTCATCATGGGAATGTATAGGATTGTTACCAGTGTTCATAGATGGCGTTTGTGACAGTTGACAATAAGCTTAATCTAATAATATAAAATAATAAAAATAGTAAATTTACTGTTTAGTTATTAACTGAATTAAAAAAAAGATACTCGATAAATTTCAGAAATCAGAAGATATATCAGATATGAAAAATCGGTGCTAAAAACACAAAAGTGCGATACATTTCTCAAAACTAGACACAATGCATACTTTCTGACCTCACATTTACATTGTTTAAGCATAAGTTTTCACTTTTTTGCGTGTTGGCGAGGATAATCATTTAGTTGTGATTATTTCTTAAAAATTATGTTATTGGAGTATGTTATAAATGTTCTAATATCAACACTAAAAAATCTATTTTTTTAAATTCATCTAATAACTACGTAAATTTATTGTTTCTATTTTTTATATATTATCAAATTAAACTTATTATCGGCTATCATAAACGCCATCTAAAAACGCTGGTAATAATCATACTTTGAATTACGGACACCACAAACAGTTGGAAATTGTAGCAAAATGCAGCCAAATATACCTGCATATATACACATTGATTAGTTTAGTTTTGAAGTACTACTACCTAGTAGTACCTTGAAGTACTACTATGAATTAAATTAAAAAGAAACTATCTTCGAACGCCCGAAGAAGGAAAGTTTTATTTTCTGAAGACCCCAATGCAACAGACAATAATGTATGCTTACATTTTGATGAAATAGGTATACAATATGCTTTTATGCTTATTATTAGGTACATCTCGACTTTATTATATTATTTTGTGAACAAATAAAAGACTCAAGAGTTATCAATAAGTTAATACTCTTCCGAAACGATAATCTAACAGTTTTAAACGAATGCGTACAATTTATCACAAAGCAAAGCCAATATTCCCAACATTCCGCGTGCAATCTAAAAATGAAGGTTTCTCCCCTAATATTTTATATACGTTTACGATGAAACAGTACTTACAAACTTTAAAAGTAAACTGGATAACTGTCCCCAAACATATTGCAACACTGAACAAAACTTATCCCATTTATGGTAAGAGGTGTCTCTAAAAAACGTTAATTCAGAAGGTACATAACCGCAACCTTAGATATAGATTTACGGTAAAATTAACTACTCCCTTAAGGTGCACACAGACCTGACGCGCCGCGCCCGCGACGCGCACGCGCCGCGCATACCGTGAGTAGATCGAGGTAGGCGTGCGCGCAACCCGCGCGCCTGTCACGGTAGGCGCGCGGGTAGATCACGGCTCTCGGCCATGCGCTTTATCTCTACGAGGGAGGGAAGTACGACGATTATTGCGGTTTTTAGTTGTATTTTGTCTGGCTTTTCAACATCGTCATCCACCTAATGGTTTTGGTGATTGTGTGATAAAGTTGTAAGACACTAATTCTAAAAAATTGTTTTTTACGAAATTTTAAGATAGGCTTGCAATTGCGTTTATTTAACAAACAAGTGAATATCTCAGATACATTTTGAAATACAACTTCCTTAGACCTTAGTATTACTAATAATATATAAAAGGCATTCCATAAAAAGTATAGTTTCTTCATGCACCATATGTACTGTATAATTAAAAATAATTTTGCGTGCATTTCTCTATAGATAATTGATCAATAATAATGCATAGTTTTTATATCGTTTTTTGAGACCGATATCCCCTTGCATTTGCACAAAATACGGACATTCTGTTTTAACGGTTCGTTCACGTAACCATGTTGACATTTATATTTGCTTTAAACATCCTGAATAGCCAAATAAACATACATCCACAAATAAATATAGATACTACATACTTGGTAGTAGTGATGCAAAATTACCGGTAATTTAAGAAAAGATAATATTACCGGTAATATTACCGGTATCGTTACCGGTAATATTACCGTGATGTAATATTACCCGTAATTTATGGACTGTCGGTAATATAACGGGTAATATTACCGTGGTGTAATATTACCCTTAACTTATGGACTGTCAGTAAATATTACCGGTAATATTACCGGTAGGTAATATTACCAACAGTGAAATCGACAAAAGAGTAAGTACTTTTAAATATGTTACTAACAATAAATAGTTACTAATAAATTAAAATAAATCAAAAACTATATTTTATTGCTACATTATAGTGTACAGATTGCTACAGATATATGTGCATATTTATTAAAAAGACAACAAAACTAAAAAAATATTTGATCACTTCTTGTTTTTTGTCAAATTATTTATTAATCCATTTCGTCTTCAATTTCCTTTCTGAAATCGTCTTCCGTGGTATCTTCGTTCTCTTCTACATCTGTTTGTTCCTCTTCTGGCTCTTCGGCATCTTCTTGTCCATCACTTTTGAGCAAATTAAAATTATGGGCAATATACGTCAGTTTTCCCGCTCTGTCCACAGTTAGTCGGTTGCGTAGAGGATGATGGATAAATCCATATCTAAAAAAATAGTATAATAGGTAAGTCATTTGATAATCTTTGGGTTTCAAATGTACTTACGTGCTAAATGATCGTTCTGTTGCAGCTGTGGATGCGGGTAAGCTTAATATATCAATCGCCAAATAGCTAAGTTTGGTTGTTGAACAAATGCCACTCCACCATGTTATTCCGTCAGTTTTTTCACTGTCAATGACAAATTCTTTTCCCAAAAAACCCTTCTGACTTTGTACTCTGCTAGTTCTTTAATTATCATATCCAAGTCTTTTTGTATTTTGAGTGGTTCTTGGCAATAGTAAAATAAATTCGGTAGCCAGTAGGTCTTGATCGTCGTTTAAATTATGGCTTCGGTTGATCGGTTGTAACAAATAGGCTGCATAGTGAAGCGGCTTTAAACATTTTGTAGCTCTTTTCGCAACGATCGACTTTATCTTGTCTCGTTCGTCGTTTAAAATGTATTCCGGCGAAGGTGTTTGACTCAACACAGCTGTTTCTATTTCCAGAAAAGCATTGAACACTTTGGAAATGGTTGGCCCATTACTTTCAAAAACCACTATCCACTTACCTATCGGTCTCAAAAACTCATATAGCTGCTTAATCCTATCCCAAAATACTGTATTTAAAAGCGACGCTTTTGTCCCTGCACTTGATATCAGCGTTGTCGTCCACAGCTAAAGCTTGCAAAGCATATTTAGGATCCAGGAAACTTTTAAGAGAGATTATAAAGGAATTCCACCTTCCTTTTACTGGTAATTTCAAAGCTATATAGATATTTTTTTCTCTAATTGTAGTTTTTCAAAGTGTGCGCGTAGAATATGTGAATTTTTTATTTCCCGTACAATTGAGATGACATTTTTCTTAAAATCAGCTATTATTTCTATCTTTAACACGTCAACGAGCAAATTAAGGCCGTGGCATATACACCCATAATGTACTACATGGGAGTATTTGTATGTTATTAATTCCCTCGCTTTTTTAATATTTGCTCCGTTGTCCGTCACAATTGCCAAAAAGCGTTCTATGCCTAATTCATTTAATATCTTTTCAATTGCTTCAGCCAGGTAAGTCGCCAGGTGCCTGTTTTCCTTGGTATGTACAGTTTTATAAAATACCGGCGAAGGTGTATTTACAACGTAATTGGAAATTGAATCATTTCGACAGTTTGACCACCCATCGACTTGCAATGAGAGACTATGCGCTTCTTGTATTCTAGCTGCTACCGAAGACTTTACTCGTTCGTATTCAGCATCTAAAAGTGGGTAAGATAGTTGGTAACGATTTGGCGGCTCATAGGCGCAACGCATTTTTTTTAAAAGCTTCTCTCCAAACCGCTCTACTCGTCAAATTTAAAGGTGCACCGGACACGTATACAGCACGAGCTAGCAGTTCATCAATTTGTGTTTTTTCCTCCCGGGATACTCCCGGGTCCAAATATGGTTTCAAATATGATTTAACAAAGGCAGTTGGACGTGAAATCTGGCTGGTTGATGTAGACGGCATCGTATCTAGCAGATATGACTCATTTGACTGATATGAGCATGATGCGCTATTACTACTTTCTGTCACATCATCATCTGAATCAGATTTATTTGCATCAGTTGGGTGTGTTTCTTTCACACTGTGGTTCTGTATCTTTGGGTTTAAGGATTTTTTAACATCGATTGGAGTTTGGATACGTTTTAACAAATGCTGCTGTTGACGTGATGCATTTTCTTTATTTGAGTAAGTGATGAAAATTAACCTAGCCTTTAAAGGTTTTTAAAAATTTCAAACCATGTACTTTAATTTAAAATACATAGCCACATACTTTTTCTCTTGATTTAAAAAAGTGACTTTTATAACTGGGGTTACTATTTAAGTTTGTTTTTATGTATTTTTCACATAGCCGGAAATACTGCATATATCTACATTTGTCGTAAATATACCTCCTACTGTCCTACTCCTACATCAAAAGTGGTTCTTAGAAAAGTTATTAAGAATATTTTCAAAAATAATCGTCAATAGAAAGGGTCAATAGAATATCTATCTATAGCTACAACTTTTGTATAGATACCTTTTTGACCACAGATTCCAAAATTAACTTAAAAGTTACTAGAAACTGTTTTCCTCCTTACACGATTATTTTCGAAAATTAATTATTTTTTTTTAATTAATGCTTCTTTAAATGAAAAGCCGAAAAATTTGTAACAAAAGTTGTTGGAAATATTGTTCAATTTGTTGGTAAGAACTTTTGTAATAGACACTTTTCATATAGGAACTAGGAGGACGCCGAGTACTTATATTTACGTCTCCAGTCTCCACCACTTAAAATCAAGATCGGCCAACCCCTTACGAATCCTAAGATGGATATTTACCTGTGTTCCACTGGCACCACGTACCTACCATCAATATTTCAAAGAACTAAGATTTATCGCAAGAATCGAAAAAGAAAGAATATTTTATTCTTTATAAATGTTGGTTATGGGTCTGAAATCAAGAATGCCATCACTAGATCCTAAAAATGTTGTACTCTAGTGTAGCAGGTAGCTCCGAATGCATGAATTTGGCAAAAGATTTACGTAAGTTTTTTTACGTAAGTTAAGTAGGTACCTTTATTTTGAGTTTTATCGAAAAATGTTATTCGGAAATGTTGTTTAGAGCTAATAATTACACACAAATTTGAAATTTCGGCCACTTTCCTAACATAATGTTTTTTCATCTTTTTTTTATTTTTTTACCCGCAAGCCAACCCGGGACCGCCAGCTACGCTGGAGGTCCCGGGTTGGATTCCCGGACCAAATCGACCGTCCTGGTATTTTAGGCAGGTAACAAATACCTTTGTCTTCCATCGGAAGAAGGAAGTAAACCCGGTGGTCCCATGTGCTGTCATGACGTGTGCGACGTGCACGTTAAAGAACTCCTACTGGGGGTTGGAATTCCTTCAGTTCGACAAAATTCCTGTGTGTGTAGCGTAACCTCAGCGTCGGTGATTGGTCCAAGTTGCGGAAATAGACCGACGCAAAATACGTTGGCTAGTGTACGTACTTGTACTAGGCGAAGTCAGTTTATTCATTTCATATTGTACTACAAGTTCATAAATTGTATGACGTTATAGGCACATAAAGTAACAGCGTGATTTCCAAGGTAGACACGTGGTGATCTATAGTACAATTTGTTTAGTTAATTTATAAAATGGCCAGTTGAATGGAACGTGAAAAAAGTAAACGACAGCAACAAGTTTTGTGAAGAGATGACGGTGCTGTGTATGAGTTTTTCCGGGCAAACCTAGACCGAAAGGTGACTCAGGCCTGAGAGGTTATAATGGGCAAGATAATAAACATAAATAACGTTCACCGGAAAAATTATTTAATTGTGTAATTCCGCCGGTTTAACAGATACCTAGGTCCGTTGTAGAGATGGGCAAATTTAATTCTACTTTTGGCTAATAGGCGGGTAATACTCTGCAGAGAGGGTCTCAGCTCTGTGCTGGGGGTAGGTTGACCAACTAGTATACTTATATAAACAATGCCTATATTTAGCACGGCAGACATTTTTCACGATTCTAACATCCTGGCAGACAACAAAACGTTATGGGGAACATGTTTTGTGATCAAATTTTCAGGAAATTTTATTCTTTTTTAAAAGCTTCGGGATTGTCTACACCTTAAAATTCAAATATTAGAATGTCACTATCTGTCTGAATGTACCGTGTGTGATCAAGACTATAAAAAACATTTAAGAGTAAAGTACCTTTATATTCAAAGCTATGCAAAAATTTTATTTTAAAGAAGTGTATAAATTTTAGTTGTCATAAAATACGAAATTATAGTCGCCTTCTCCATTGTTTAGTAATTGATTTACGTGGCCGGTTAATAAAACACTACGGTAATATTAAACTCCTTTATTAAACGAAATACTACAAAATAAACACGTATTCAACGCGATCACCGTCGACACGTTCACACCCGACCGAGTCTCATGAAGAACGGCCCTAATGCGCTGCTACAGAACAAGAATCAAGTAGAAGAGATCTCTCGGTGGTGCCTTTCACGGTAGACCTACACACGGTATGCTGGACAGGAGTCTTAAACGCGTTCTCCTAGCGCATGACGTTACGTGAGTTCGCATTCAAATGGAGGCGTTAAGTTATAAAAAAGTAAAAACGTCACTTGAGTTCAAGTGGTGGGGGGGTCAGTAATCTGCGCTCCGACATACCGTGTCTAGGTCTACCGTGGTGCCTTTGATCTTTCTCTGCCAGATTCTACGCAGTCGCGCCATCTTTTCTGAGGATTAGGCAGGGCCGAAATTCGTGCTAAATGATGGGCCTGTCGCTACATATATTGCATCCGTCACTCAACATTCGCGCAGAAAATTTAGCATTTTAAATCTAGGCAACCATGGAGTCAAGCAAGTTTTTGATAAGGCAACCTAATACAGTTCGATTAGGAATAAAATAACCTTTCATTTGATATGTAATTCCATAAAATAACTAATGAGAGTATATTAATAACGCTTACTTACCTGTTTGTACCTGGCAACTCCATAGTTGCGCAGACGAGAAAGTAGCAACCTTTATTTTTTCAATTCCTTGGTGTATGTTCTCTCAGCTGAAGAGCAACTTTCATGAATAACTAATTGGAGTACTTGATCAAAAAAATTTCTGTAAACATTTTATTGTTTAACATCATCGGCACGTGATTTAGCTAGGCAACCTATTTGTGATGTATCAATGTATACATTACCTAGCATATAATATTCTTTTCCGTCGATCGTTTATTTATGAGCCAGTTTGGTGAATAGGAAATCGTTTATTAAAGTACTCCATTAATGCACGATTTCTATTAATGCATGATTTGTTATAACCAATCACAAGACGCAATGAGGTCGTTTGATTGGCCAATCGAACATATGTGAAATGAAACCTTCCAATCAAAACATGCCGCTCTCTAGAACTGTCAGTGTCAAGTTACATAAATTGTCATATAACCTAAAAAGACATCGGCGAAGAAAAATCTATGTAGACGACGCTAGAAGAATACGATCGACGGAAAAATTTTGTAACCAACTCGAATATTAAACAGCGATTAATGATCTCGACAATTAACGCGCTCGCTTCGCTCGCGCGTTAAACAGCCTCGATCATTAATCGCTCTTTTTAATATACTTGTTGGTTAAATAACTATTTCTGTCGATCGTTTATTTATGAGCCAGTTTGGTGAATAGGAAATCGTTTATTAAAGTACTCCATTAATGCACGATTTCTATTAATGCATGATTTGTTATAACCAATCACAAGACGCAATGACGTCGTTTGATTGGCCAATCGAACATATGTGAAATGAAACCTTCCAATCAAAACATGCCGCTCTCTAGAACTGTCAGTGTCAAGTTACATAAATTGTCATATAACCTAAAAAGACATCGGCGAAGAAAAATCTATGTAGACGACGCTAGAAGAATACGATGGACGGAAAAATTTTGTAACCAACTCGAATATTAACCAGCGATTAATGATCTCGACAATTAAAGCGCTCGCTTCGCTCGCGCGTTAGACAGCGTCGATCATTAATCGCTCTTTTTAATATACTTGTTGGTTAAATAACTATTACTATCATCAAATTACAGATGAGGGTATATTATATTTCTTATCCCGGATCTCGTACTAACACTAGATATATGATAAAATACCAGTGAGTGATTTATCCAATTGCCATGGCTAGGTTTTAATAATATAATAGTAATAATATAATTTGTACTTTCATAGAATACTCTGTGGAAATCAGAACCGATAGTTTTGTTCTGCGCCATTTTGAATGTCAACGCGATAGACAAACGTTTTTCGAGAAGACCAATCAGGTTTGAGATGTCGATCGGTCCCACAAGGCTTCTGACCACAGGCGATGGTACCTACGCTCCAAATATCACAGATAAGATGCTACCAGTAACAGTCGACAGAAGGTACTACTTCCTGAACTTTGAAGGGAAGTATCCATGTATACATTTCCAGTGCAACTTCCCGGATATAAGAAGGAGGTTCTACAATAAAAACATGATCGAGAAAATAGCAATTGATTTGGTAAGTGTATTAATAATATGATGCCAAATACACATTCGACAAATCGGCACCTATGGCCTAGGTGTCCTAAATTGTGTCCTAAATTCTTGTCTCTAATAATCACATATTAGACCAGACGGATAGCAAAGTAATTCGTTCCCTCTTTAAATGTGACATCGCGCACTGATCGGCTCGGTTCGCGGTACATACAGCGAATCCCACTGGAAGTGAACTCAATTTGATACTCTTCTTATCTTTTGCGATTTTGATTTGAAATTCTCCATTATTTAGAGTAATAACCAGCCTGTTGGAATCACACATAAATCCAAATTCTCTGTAATTTGCTTCAGGACGAAAAGGGCACAGAGATATTAGTATAAGTTGTTCAGAATTATAAAAAGAAAAACAAACATAACGAGTTAAATTGAAAATAGCGAGCATTTTGAGAACCTGTAGTAAATATGTGGGAAAATATTTGGCAACAATACGTTATGATGATACTGCTTTTAGCACTACACTGAAATGTTTCATGTTGTTTTTAGTAGTGATTTTCTCAATAATTGTACAAGGCATGGCTCGATGGTAGTAGACCAAATGGACAATGGACATGTGTTCCGTGACAGCACATAAAAAATACAAGTTCGGCACTACAGCCACAGTATAGATATACGCTACGCTATACAGTATTCGCACTTCGGTCGAAAACTATTGATTTCCTTGAAGCGAAACTTGCCCTCGCGCAGCCTCGGTGCGCATAAAGCGCACTACACACGTATATGTACATGAATTGGGCCAAAACTTCTGAAACGTGTGTTGTTACCATATGTTGTATACCCAGACAGCTGCGCACAGAGGCTGCGCGCTTGCTTCATGATTTTTACGGAGTGCGCTACTGTATAGCGTAGCGTATATCTATACTGTGCGACAGCTCAGCGGGCGTCCGTCCAGTTTCTGTGATGTCTTTCCGATTTATTTCGCCAATCTTCAATAACACCAGTCAACAAAAAACAACTTTTTTTATTGTATTACGTGAGAATTCTTCGAATCGGTAAAGATGCGAGTTTACCCGGACACTCTTGAACAAATTACTGTTGGGGCATTTGTACATTTACCTACCGATTAGATTATGTTGATACATCTTGAAATATTTAGACAATTTCGATTATGGTAATACAGCATAACCTTAAAATTCTGAATAAGCCATACTCAACCTGCTGCCCTTGTATGTGCGGCCCGAAGCAGTAACTTTCATTATCAAGCAGATATATTTTAAATAACTGCTAATTGACCCTTGAATTAAGCGGTCCGTCAGCAAACAAGCGCAACGCAAAGTTCCTTTAAAAAGCCCCTGCAACAACAACAAAACCTCATGTCAATAACTGTTTTCCTATTATGCTCTAGCGAACCCTGGCGCACTCTAGGGCCAATGGGAGAGCGTCCCTATTACAATTTGCAATTAGTTCAACTCGCCAAAAGCCTCCCTTCCCCTTTCCCCTATTGCACCTAGTTTTCGAGTGGTTCTTGTAACACTAATCAACTGACATCAGTGATATTTGTCGTTTTGTAATAGGTTAGGTGCTTGTTAACGACGTGAAATTCATCGTAAATAGTTATTTATGTACCAAGGGCATTACACGGATGTTTATGCCCCGAGGGTGATCGTTTAAAAAGCTCGCACTGGCGTTAAGAATCCTTAATGCCCTCCTTAACGTCCTCGCCCTCGTCCTCGTCCTAAGAAGCAGTTTTTGCCCCGGTATCTAAGATGTAAAATATCACAATAGTTATTTATGTACGAAGGGCATCATTACACAGATGTTTATGCCCCGAGGGTGACCTCTCGGGCCTATCGGCCCTCGAGCTTTTTAAGTCGCCCGAGGGTATAAACATTAACTAATGCCCGAGGTGCATACAAAATTTTATGCCTTACAATGGTTTTGGTCTTCCGTTTGAATAATGTTAATAAATATTGTGATGTTATCAAGTGACATGCGTATCTACGGAGTTGATTAACAATACAGACAATTAATTGTCAAATTTATAAGTTTATTCGCCAATAATTGGCATTGCCGAGTGACAGTACAGACAATTAATTGTCAAACTTATAACCTTAAGCGCCAATAATTGACATTGATGACTTAAAATTTACAATTTAAATGACAAATATTTGATATATTTGACATATAACCATGGCAACCCTTAACGCCCGCGGGGGCATTAAGAAGCAGTTTTTCCCAGGTATCTAAGATGTAAAATGTCGCTTTATGATCGTGTAGGACATAATAGTATATTATTTGACGAGCACATAATTAAGGATATAAATCGCGAGCATGAAGTCATGCGAGCGATTTATATCTTATCTGCGAGTCAAATACGACGTTTTATCTACGACTCATAAATTCCGAGGCGAACTGTCACATAACTGTCATCCACATAGGTTTTGACAGACTTTGCCACTAGCGCTGTATAAAGATGACAGTTCGTTCAAATAATGAGGTCATTATTTGAACAAACTGTCATTATTATACAACGCTAGTGTCATTATAATCATTGGCGCGTATAATGATGGGGATTATATAGTCATAGATACGTATGCAATGAACTTATTATATGTGAGTCGTAGACAAATAAATTTACTGGGTCAATCTTGCACATTATTGTTAAAAAACCTAACCTCAACTTTAACGACTGAAACATATTCGATATATTTGAGGAAACAGGACTATAACTGAGCCCTTGAAGGATTGTACAGTTTTTGAAAGGTATGTTACTTCTCACTTGACGCTATGCGTGACGTGGCTGCGTTCCGACATTTCGCGAGGCGTTCCCATTACGATGCCGAACGGGCCCAGTGCTATTTGCAACAGCACACGCTAACGTCTCAAGTGGAAGCGGTGAGAAAACCCTCATATGGCATTTGTATGTCCTCGGTAAGCATATAAAACCATTTAGTGATGCAGAGCTTGTGAAGGAATGTTTTATAAGTTTATCAGATATACTATTTGATAGATTTAGCAATAAAACGCTAATGTTATCGCAAATTAAGAAAATTCAGCTATCGGATTTCACCTGTTTTCGACGTATTGCAAAACACATTTCCGTTAAAGTTTACGTGACAGGAACAGCTTAATCAATGAAAATGTCATTACCTTTTGTGTTTGGATGATACATAGAGATGAATTAAATAAGAAAAACACATGGGAAGCAAAACCTAATCATAAATAGTTTCGTAATAACCTTTGAAAGTCACGTATTTTAGGTTATGAACTACTGGCTTCGTTGGTTTTGTCCGTTGGTTTGGTTCGTTGGTTTGGTTGGTTGGTTTTTTGCATTCGTTGGTTGGTTTAGTTTGTTGGTTTGGTTCGTAGGTTTGGTTCGTTGGTTTGGTTGGTTGGTTTGGCTGGTTGGGTCGTTGGTTTGGTTGGTCGGTTGGTTGCTTGGGCTGTTGAACCGGCTTACGTGGCGGGGTACCGCGCGAAACTAACTATTTTTTGTCTTCCCAGCCTAAGTTCGAAAAAAACACGTTTTTGAGGGTTTCAAGGTCATTCCAAAAGAGAAAACGTAAAAACAGACAGTTATTTACCATCTTAAAAATGAAGGTCGGCCACATGTCAAGAGTATCAAGAGTGGCATGTAGGAATTTTAACCCTGATTTATGTTAAATCGTTAAAATTTTTTCTCAATATCAAAAATCTCACCCATGTTTCAATAAAAGCTTTAATAAATTTAACTGTAGCGAAAAACCAGAAAGATGCTAAAAAAGCAAAATGGTAGTGGGCATGTGCGTTTCTACTTCTATGATGAAATGGATCAACGTTAGGTAGAAAACTTCAAAATTCTTGTTCATATGCGTTAGACTCGTCAGTGACAGAGCAACAAACGGCGGAGGAAAACGTTTCACCACCTGCGCCCATAAGGCATAAATCCCATCAGAGGGAATAGAAAAAGGAAACGAATGAGGAAAAAGAGGACGCTGGAGAAGACGGAAGGCAGAAACTACATGATGTAAAAATGCACCTAGAAAGATTGAAAATTGCTCTACTGGGCAAAATAGTGAGCAAATTGTTCACGTATATTATTTTTTTGTCTTAAGTGTTCATACAGTGAAGTAAATGTTTTTTATTTCTAAGATGTTGATTTTGTCTTAGTAACCTGAACAGTTATAAAAGTTTTTTATTTTGTTTTATTTATACCTAG
This sequence comes from Melinopterus prodromus, assembly GCA_964023965.1. Lineage (NCBI taxonomy): Eukaryota > Metazoa > Arthropoda > Insecta > Coleoptera > Scarabaeidae > Melinopterus > Melinopterus prodromus. The sequence goes on from OZ030390.1 coordinate 67,965,799, forward strand.
GAGCGAGACGCACTACAGTTACCCTAAACAAAATACCCCAGTACAAAACGCTTCTAAATCGAAACCGGCCATTGTTGCCGGTGACAAAATCTTCAGTACCACAAGTGGTTGTCAGTTTAGAAGGCTTCCATCTCATCATGTCATTCTTTGGGGACGTTGGCACCATCATGTAGTGGGTGGCAGTGGGTGAAGTAACTGTTGTCTACAGATTATGCGGGTAAAAACATGGATCATATGCTCGTCGGTCATGCCTTTAGCAGAACAACAAGAGGTCACCTTATTTACATAGTGCACTAGGTGGGATTATTGCTAGGCATGCCAAAAATGTTGATAATCAGTACAGTACGTATATTACGGAACTTCTGAAGCAGATCTGGATTCAGCTGCCGACACTGCAAGAAATAAACGAAAACGAACAATTGGATCAAGTCACGACAAAGGTTTTGCGAGCAACGGAAGGGCTTGCAGTAATCTCTAGTAATGCAGTTTATCGAAACGAGGCATTTGGCAAACTGGCAACTTCATCTCCAATGTGGCCGGGATGTGCTGCCTTTTTCCCTCCTGCGGGTCACTTAGCCTACGCCAAGTCTACTTAAGATGGGCTTCGAAAAAATACCTCATAATTTTGTGATAAGTATTTGACCGAAATGATTAGGTATTTCCATTCAAATTATACGTTAAACTGAACTTGAAACCTTTGCCAATAATACAAAAAATATCCTAATTCTGTAGAGTCTAGGTGACGGATTTTAAGCTTATTGGTAGCTATGTCGTTGTCTTGTTGCCATCAACTAAAAAACACCGATATTACCAGAATTCGTCACCTACACTTATAATGTGTATTTCTACAATTTTGCCCATTGGCGCAAGTTGTTTTACTCTGACACTTTTTACCACCTATGTTGACGGTGGGCGTTTTCACTTACACTTAGTTTTACATAATCTTTCACTGTGTTTACACTACGGGTGCTCTGCTTTTGATAACACCCGCATTAGTTCGAATGGTTTAGTTCTTTTCAGCTGACGCACTAGTGTACTGCTGTCTAACACCTAGATGGCTTCAAAGTTGTCGTGATTAGGTAGACGATCCTCCTGCTTCTCAGAAAATTTTGATATTTCGCTAGTTATAATATTCATGCGAAGGTCCCGATGAAGATTAGGGGTTTTTATGTGCCATGGTGCACCAACAATGCTCCTTAGCACTTTATTTTGCAACCACTTAAGAAGGTTGATGTTGGACAGCTTAGTGCATCCCCTAAACTGTATTCCATACAGCCATTACTGGCTTTAATAATGTCTGTATGGTAGGGGCTTGCTTTGCACTGACAATTTGACTATTTTACGTCCAGTTCGTCCCACTTTTTCTTGACATGTACTTTCCATCTAAGCTTGGCGTCCAGTGTCATGCCAAGGTATTTCGCAGTATCCGCGTATGGAATATGTTTCTCATTATTGGTTACTGAAATATAGTTCACTTTCTAATGGTGTTATTTACACTATCTGTATTTTTAGCTGCTTCTTCGACACTGTCACTAATTGCCAAAATAGCAATGTTGTCTGCAAATGCTGCCACTGTCACTGACAGTGGCACTGTGCATTCATCGGAATAGATATAATATCATAAGTAATCAGTAGGTACAAAACTGGTCCTGTACACTTCCTTGGGGTACTCCGACATTGATATTGCGTAGCGAGGAGTATTTGTCATCCTGTTTCACCCGAAGTGACGGTCTTTCGGGACATGATTTTAACAGTTCAGTATATTCAGTAAGAAGCTGCAGCAGAGAACTGTAATTTTACGGAGTTTTTTGCTGCATAAAGTCGCCTGAACCATTAGAAACACATATCAGAAATTATGTATGAGGAGTACATCTTTCAGAATCATGAAGTGAATTCAATAGTAGTTTTTTATGGCTACTAAGAAACCAACATGGGAACAAAATGTTATGAGAGGTGCAGAAGTTCGAAGTTCAATAAGATTTGATTGAAGAACAGGCTCGGACTATCAATTTGTTCTATTGGTTCGACGATTAGTAAACATAATAAAATTATGAAAATATGATAAAATAATATGCTCGGTATTTTTTTAAACAAATTGGAGTCTTTTTTATTGTTTTTTACGATCACTGTTGCTTTTGAAACACTTGCACAGCAACGCTTGCTCTCCGCGCTGACTGTGGGTCGGGCATTGATATCTTAACAGGTTATTAAATTTTAATAATATTAATATTTGTATTAATTAATCGTTCGTTAGAGTTAATCGGTCTCCGTGAAACCAGCTATGATTCCCATTTCACACTTGACATTTAAAATGGGCGGTTCCAAGGTTTACTAAATAATCACATTGTGAGATAAACCAAAAATCAAAATTATTAGAATAGATACACTATTTTGCAACACAAAACTTGAGAACCTGGGCAAGTGTTAATTAGTTGGGTGCTTTACTGATCGGAATCTCAGATCACTATTTTAGTTCTGCCTGTACAGCATATCTTTTTAATATATGGAATAGTCAAAATTAACCGACATGAACCGACATCCGCGCCTATGACGCGCCTAGCGTGTGGTGCTTAGGGGTCGTCCATTAATCACGTGAGGTTTTTAAGCCACTTTTTTTACTTGATGAGGTTCTAAGGTACCCCACCCCCCTATCCTGCGTCACGTGTATTTTTTTGTTGAAAAAACTCAAATATTTTCCGAATATTTTTCTATTAAAAAATACAATAATAAAATAGCACATAGTAAAGTAAAGTAAAGTTTATTCACCCATCTCAGAAGACAGTACAATTCAGAGCTAACAAAATTAAAGATAGAACAAGGAAAATATTACTAAATTACATAAAATTACAAGGTACAATAACATGTTCACAATAGGTCCGTCAAAAATGCGCAATTTCAGGAGAAAAGGACATAAATAAATATTTATAACTATCTAACTGGCGTTCCAGTTAAATTCCAGGAACTTATCTAGCGTGTAATATGCCTTAGCTATAAATACATTTTTTAGTCTACGCCGGAACAACGGTATGGAGGCTACATCCCGAATTTGTGTCGGCAGCGTATTATAGTAATATTTGGCCATGTAGAACAGCGAATTTCTACAGAGGGCCGACGTCGGCTTAGGCAAGGCAAGATCTCCGCGCCTCCTTGTGTAATGAGAATGAAAGGCTCCCCTCGCACCCATACTGTCCCGCCCTCTATGGACGCTCGTGAGCACCTCCAACAAAAACAAAGCGTACAGTCAAGATACCAGTGGCCGTGAAAAAAGCTCACGGCAGTGGCACCGTTGATGTCGTTTGCACAAGAAACGAAGTGCTCGCTTTTGGACCCTGAAGAGGTCAGTCAGCAAGTTTGAGGACGTAAACCCCCAAACTCCGATGCAGTACCGCAGCCGAGACTCAAATAGGGAATGGTACACTACCTTGGCTGCGTCAAAGCCCACATCAGCCCTAACAACACGCACAGCAAACCACACCGACGCCGACGCCAGCTTTGATGTCAGTTCCATCACATGGGCGGTCCAACCCAGGTCGGAACCCAAAGTAACGCCGAGAAATCTAGCCGCGTTAACCCTGTCGATCGACTCATCTCCAACATGGAGCCTCAGACTCAAAAAGTTGTTGCGGAATAAAATATATTTTGTTTTCTCTAGATTGAGACAAAGCTTATTGGCGTCAAACCATGATTTAATTTTGGTCAAATCGGAATTTATGTCAGCCTCAAGATTTTCCGCTCCAACCCCAGCCCATGTAAACGTCGTGTCGTCTGCAAAAAGAGTAACGGTGGCCTTCAGGTCCACCATCGCCAGGTCATTAATGTATTTTTTTTTTTTTTTTTTTTTTTTGGTGCGGAGGAGGAGAAATGCTTCATGCAGACCAGCCGCTTTGTTGGCACCTGAGATCTTCTGCTTCGAGCTATTGTTCATGCGGCTGGTACTGTCAAACTCTTACTGACTAAAACTCCCCCCCCTCTTCATATCCGGCGTTAGTATCGGAGTGGAACTGCCCTGTTGGGTTTTGACCATCGCTCCGTCGGCGCTGTTTGCTAGTGTGGCATTAATCTAGCTTGACGTTCTCGTTTCTCACGCTCTACCATGACCTCCGTGATATAGCCGTCTATCTGGTTCCACGTCTGTTCGCTCTGTAGCATCGTATTAACCACGCTCTCCGGCCTGACTTGTGCGTCAATCTCTGTCTCCAGTTGCTCTCTGCGTACGCGGGTATTCGTGCATTCGAAGAACAGGTGCTGGGGGTTTTCCTGAACCTGGCACACCTGGCAGGTGTCGTCTTCCCTTTTCCTGATCCTCCGCAGGTATGAGGCAAAGTTCCCATGTCCGGTAAAGAATTGCGTCAGGTAATAGTTTGTGGTTCCGTGTTTGCGGTCCAGCCATGTGCTCAGCCTTGGGATCAAGGTTTTGGTCCATTGCCCTTTCTGCTCTTCCGAGTTCCAGTCATTCTGCCATCTGCCAATTGTGTCCCTTCGCGCAGTTTTCCTGTCGCAGTTATCATATCGTATTGAGGCTCTCTCATGTATGAGCAGGTCAATGGGGATTGTCCCCGCGATAACGGCCAGTGCAGAAGTCGATGCAGTCCTGTACGCGCAGGTAGTTAAAATGTTCAGTCGGCGCTGTTGTGAAAGTAGACTTTCCCTGTATTTCTGAAACCTCAGGGCTTTCCTCCAGATCGGGCAGGCGTACAGAATTATAGCCGTGGCCGTTGAGGCAAGGAGTGTTCTCTTGACGGTGGTGGGGCCGCTGATTCTAGGCATCAGCTTTTTAAGGGCCGTGATAGATCTCTCCGCTTTTCTTGCGGCATACATAGCGTGTTCTGTATATCTTAGGTTGTGATCTACCACGACCCCCAGGTACTTAAGTTTGGGTTGCGTGTGGATACTATGGTTGCCGAACCGGAAGGACAGGTTTCGGATTGTATACCTGCCACGAGTGATGGTGGCCTCTGTCTTATCCACTGCGATCTCTAATTCCTTGTTATGGAACCATTTTTGTATGTCGCTCAAGATATTCTCCGCGTCTCTGACTATGTCATCGGCGGACCAGCCCTGGATCACTACAGCCAGGTCATCTGCATAAGCCATGAGGTGGACATTTGGCATACGTGGCAGGTCAAAGACGTCGTCATATGCCACGTTCCACAACGTGGGGCCGAGCACAGAGCCCTGTGGGACACCTCTCTTCATCGGGTATTCTTTACCGTCGTGGTATAGGGTTCTTATGTTTAGGTAGCTTTTTATGCACTCGATCAGGTATGATGGAATCTTCTTCGACGTCATAGCCTCAACGATCTTTTCCCAACGTATGCTATTGAACGCATTTTTGACGTCGATCGTGATCAGAAGGCAGAACCTCCTCTTCCCCCTGTTGAATTTATCGCACTCTGCATTAAGGTTATTTAGTCTGTCAAGGGCGTCCATTGTTGACCGGCCCTTCCTAAACCCGTACTGATGTTCAGATAGCTTACCGGCCGCCTCGAGGTCCATATTGAGCCTGTTGCGTAAGATTATTTCTAGGATCTTAGCCCATGCATTTATTAAGCATATCGGCCTGTACTTGTTTGGGCTGTGTTTGCTTCCTGGTGGTTTTGGCTTCTCAATGAGGACTATTTTAGCACTTCTCCAAATGCTCGGGAATTCCGCGTTTATCATCAGACTGTTGAAAAGTTTGGCAAAGAGTTCAGGTTTCTCTTGGACCATCAGCCGGACTATTGCTGCCGGGACGCCGTCAGGCCCCGGTGCCTTACCGATGTGGAGATCTTGGGTTGCCTTTATTGTCTCTTCGGTTGATAGAGGAGGCCGCGGTGTCTTAGCTTTGTCTGGTTTGTTCCAGGCAATGCTCGGGGCGTCTGGGAAGAGGTTACCAATAATGGTCCCTGCCTCGTTTGGGCTCAGTGCCACTTTGGGGAAGGTCCTCATGCCTTTGCAAACTATTTTGTATGCATCCCCCCAGGTGTAGTCGTTAATTTGCAGTAGTAGTTTGTCCCACGCCTTCCTTTTTGCAGCTTTGATGGCTTTCCGTAACAGCTTCCGGCGCGTTCTGTATGTTTGCTCCGTATCCTCGTCTGCCCGGGGGTTAGGATGGTTTGCCCTGTGTCTGGTGCGGTTTCTCCTGGCAGAGGTGCACTGTCGCCTGCATTCCGCTACCTCTTCGCTCCACCAGTAGACCTGTAGCGGTTTGGTGCGGGAGATGGTCTTTGTACCAAAAAGTTTGTTACAGGTGTCTTCGGTGATATTCACCAGCTTTGCCACCGTTAGCAGCTTAACGTTCTGCAGATTTGCCTTGATGACTGAAGGGGCCCTCTCCATTTTCTTGTCACTTATGCGCCATTTTTTTCCGTATGTGGTACGTCAATTTTGGGTGTGTCTATTGTGATCATTATGTCGGCGTGATCGCTTAGATTCTCTGCCTCGAGTGTCTTCCACGTTGTTCTGTGACTCCTGAAGCGGCTATTAATTAATGACAAGTCTAGGATGGAGGTGCTAGACCCTCTTCGCCAGGTTGGTGTTCCAAACTCATTCACTACGTGTAGGTCGTGTCCTGTGATGAACTCTGCCATGGCTCTGCCTCTGGGCGTGTCGGCGGTTTCGCCCCATGCAAGGGACTTGGCGTTGAAATCACCGCCCAAGAAGACTCTCATGTTTCTGTGGTTCGCCAGGAGCTGAGCTAGATCGTGTAGCGTGGCGTTGAAATAGTCCAGGCTTTTATTAGGTGAGCAATAGCAGGCTATAAACATGGTGTTTTTCCATATGACATACGCATGGTTATCTCCCTTTCCCGCCGCCACAGGCCGATCCTGATGGAGTACTCGGATGACAGCGTTGAGATTGGTGCTGGGGAACCATCGTTGGTGATCTATGGACCGTATGTGAGGCTCGGTTATTAGTGCGATGTTGATCTTATTATCCCTTAGAGTCTTGTTTAGAAGGGTCATTGCCTCATAACTTGTATTCATGTTAGTTTGTAGGATTCTAACATGTTCCTGGCTGGGTGTGTTGTTACTTCCCGTATGCATTGATGGTTTTTGGGATTTCAGCGTGTCGCCCTGAGCCTTTCTCTCTTCTGGATGTCACTGTGCGGAATCCGTCCTTGTCCACTTCCTGGCCTGGTGGGTTACTTTCCGCCTGTTCGCCGTTGTCCATCCTCGCCTCGTCCGATTCTGGGAGTTTACTGCCCCTGCGCCTGTTGTGCCCTAGCGAGTTGCCTCTCTCCTCTTTTTCCAGTTCTCTGACTCGCGCCCTGTAGATATCGCAGGCCATAGAGTTCATAGAGTGTCCTGTCTTCTAACAGTCGAAGCAGGCTCTCTCCTCCGCGCATTCCCTGGCTTTATGGCCCGTTTTGCCGCACCTTTGACAGAGTGGGGAAGTGCTGGTCGTCGCCTCGGTGTTCGGGCATTCCATAAGTGTGTGGCCTAATCCTTGGCACTTATAGCATCTCACTGGGGAGAGCATAGGTTTGGCGACTTTTTCTTGCCAGCCTACGTCTATGTGTCCCCCGTTGTCAGTAATAAATTTAGCCATGTCCCTTGGTAGATCTATTATAGCCGTGTGGGTGTTAGTTCTGAACTTGTTTTTGACGAGGCTTATTCGGAACTCGCCTTCCTTAAGCTTCCTTTTAAGCACCTGTTCCAGTCCCTCCTTGACATCGTCGCTGACGGTTAGACAGTCCAGGTTTCGGATGATTATCGTTGCGGTAGGGGTCTTTTTTTCTACGATCTGATTGTCGATGCCGATTATGGCTTTTACTGCGGCCTTGAATGCTTGCGCCGATCCTACTTTCTGTTCATGCAGATGGAAAGTCAGGATGTTATTGGCATTCCTCTTCATGTTGTTGATTTTAACACCTAGGTCTTTGATGTTTATATCTCTCTTGAGTCTTTGGATAATCTGGCCATTATCTGTTGCCGTGCTACTGAGCCTTATGTCAATGGTAGTGGTCTTGGTCTCTCTGGGGGTGTACGTTCTTGGGCCTGTCTGTTGGGTTTCGACCGCTCCGGCATATGTGGTTTTGTTTTTGCTATAGATAACAAAGGTTTTCCCCAGTCCCTGTCCGAGGAACTCTGTTGCCTTTCTGACCAGTTCGGGGGAGGCGTTAGTGTGGCTAACGATGGCTACGCGGTTCATCTGCGGGTGCTTGGCCAGGGTGATGTCTATAGTTTTTTTGATATTATGGAAGACTTTCCGTTTGTTCTCCTCTGGGCTCCCATTCCTACCACTAATATTCTTCGGGTTGTGCAATTGTTGGTGTCTTCATCCTGACATATGTCGATTGATGTGGAGATCTGAATATGCTCTCCCTTGGCGATTACCTTGTCCATGAGGCATTTGCCCAGCTGGGGGTTGTCCTCTGCTAGCCTTCTAACGAAGGGGTTCTCTCTCAGTTTTGCTGTCTCACAGGAGATGGCGATAAGTTGTTCCTCATCTATTTTGAGCGGGTTACCCTGCTTTATTTCCGTGATGGTGTAGTGCTCATCTAGCCAGTTACGGCCTTCAATATTTAGGAATTTGTCCACGCTTTTGTCCTCCCCCTGTATTCCTTGCCATATGAGGTTGGACGCGAGGGAGTCAATGGTCTCCGTCTGTGTGGACATAGATCTCTGTTCTACCTGCTGCTGCTGCTGGATTTCGTGAGACCCTTGGGGATGCCGAATAGGCAGGTCTGCCTGGGCTCGCTGCTTTTGCTGTTGGTAGCTCACCTCTTTGTGGAGCTTTTCCGCTTTCTTCACCAGGTAGCTAAGATCGTAGATAGCATCTTTGGTCGGTTTGGGCGTGTTCTGGATTATGGTTCCCCGCAGCTGGCTAGCTTTCTTAAAGATTTCGGCCAGGATGCTGTCCAGGTCTTTTGTAACTTCCATCGTCTTTTTTCTCTGGTCTGGGCTGATCTGATCGGCCGATGTTTCCAGTTTTCTTTTCAGCGTCTCCTTCAGCTCTGTTCGCTTTATTTCCTGGGTGGGGGTGCTACATGCCAGCATTGTTGTCTCCCCACCCTCTGTGAGATCATACACCGTACTGTTGAAGTCACCAAAGTCATCTTGGTAGCTCCCATCCGATGACCTTCTTCTATTAGTGTCCTCGCTGCCGCTGCTTGGTTCTTTTTCTTTCTCCGGGCTTTCGTCGGAAGAACTTCCGAGCTGGGAGATATTCAGTCCTGCCATAGGGATTGCAAACATCTTTGATTTTCTTTTTTTTGTAGCGGACAAAGCTCTGTCCTTTTTGTTTTCGCAGTCAAACGCAAGTTTTGTGTGCGGGATATTCTTGCTTGTTGGGGAACGGGGGGTTTTGGTACTCGAGCTGAAAACAGCGTCCCCGCTGCCATGGCTAGCATGGCCTGGTATAGGTGAGTCGATGTGAACTCGCGAGGTCGACTCTCCCATTAATGTACAATAATTGAACCCACATTGAACCCGACCCACGCCAGACCTAACGACAACATCACCAGCACTCAAAGAAACCAACTGAGTGCGTCCAGTCAGATACGACCGCATCCAGTCACCAATCAAACCCCTGAAACCGTACATCTCCAATTTGTCGAGCAATATATCGTGACAGACACAATCGAACGCCTTTGCCAGATCACAAAAAACTGTCGCCACTAAGAGGCCTCCATTTACATTTTCGTAAATATATCGTAAATATTACGCAATGATCTTGTAATCGCATCAGACGTGCTGGTGCCCGACCTAAATCCAAACTGTGAAGCAGACAATAAGTTGACAATAAGACAATAAGAAAGCAGTGTCCTCGGACCATGATTTTACTTGGCTATTTGCGACACTTAGAAATGGAGAAGCATCTATAAGCTCAACCGAATTGAAAAATATTTAGGTCTCTTTGTTTTTGTTAATGAAATATTAAGTGATTTTTCTTTTTAAAATCCCACATGGATGCACATAATAAAATATTTAATCCCAAATAAACTTTTAGCAACATTTAAACACATTTTTTAATGATAATTAATTATAAGAAAATGATCATTTTTCGAAAAAGACTATGAGCTTAAATAAACTGCAGGCGATCTAAATGTTGCATTAAAGTAATATATTTTTGTATACGTCAATTTCACACTTTTGTGTTAAATTTTTTGTATTTGAAAAAGAAGAATCACTTATTCTTTCGTTAAAAAATAAATATGAAACAATTTGAATTTTTAAAAACTGTAAGTTCCTTGCCGAGGCCTACATATTTTTCAACTGGGCTAATTTTTTGTTGTTGTCTATGAGGGTTCATAGGGACAACTTTTTATTAACTTGAAATCTTGAATTTCGAAAAAGTCTTTTCGATACACCCTATTGCACAGTCTATACGATAACGGGGTGCAAGATAGGCACATTTGAGCGTATATGCGTAATCTAATGCGCCGGCAATGAACGAACTATAAAACCTTCAGGTATTTAATTATGCTTTTTTTGTGTAATTCGCTGCAAATCCAAGTTTGTATAAAGTGCATAAAAAGTTACTACAAAATTTATATATGTAGTTTGCTTAGTGCTTAGTGTTATACATTGAAAACACTCAAAGTGTTTTCTTTAGACATTGTTACAAAATATTCAAACATAACTTTTTTAGGAAACCGTTTTTATAATTTAATTTAAAATACGCGGTGCCGCCATTATCATGTTATGTTAGTACGTGTTGTAAACAATTTATGCGTGCATTCGCTGCTATATTAGCTGTGTTCGATTGCCAGCCGCGATCTGTTGAATTGAATCGGATTACAATCTTTTTGATCGCAAATTTTAAATACTTGCTTCCTATTGGTGGAACCAGTTTGAATCAGACGCCAAACGAGCAATCGAACGGCACTTTAGCCAAATGATTGGTAATCAGATTGAACTGGATTGAACTGAACTGATCACGGCCAGCAATCGAACACAAGTATTGACACGTCTATGGTGTGTCATTGAGCGGCGGTTGTCTCTTGTCGCAATGCTGTCATATAACTGACGTCACGCGGATTAAACTCGACCTTATTTCCTTCTTGCATACGCACTTGTGCTACCGCTAAAATGGTAGAATCTGGCAGCACTGCTTGTCAGCAACGCGGGCGGGGTGCGGCATTATCGGGCATTGTTGCGCAAAAATATACGTGATATGTAACAACATCCCCCCTCCCCCTTTGTGATCATTAGTGATGTTATCCAAAGCCCCCCTCCCCCATTTTGACCTCACGTGATTAATGGACGACCCCTTAAGGGATGGGCGATGTTGGAAATTTGTGATCGATCTTTGATCACATTAGTGATGGGCATAAGCGTATTATGTTATTTCAAATTCATAATCGATAACATACGATTTCGGGTTGGCCATTTATTGACGTTCATCACCTCAGAATCCACTTTACTCAAATTGACTTGAAACTTTCCAAATAATTAGTACCCAATTGGTACCAATTGGTATCACCAACCGTTGAATTGGTACCTCAAGCAAACCCCCTTAATTGATGAGTAGTACTTTTTATCGTCACCTCAGGAGGCCACTTGTCCTAAAACAATTCGAATCTCTTTGAAAGTTTGTAAGGATTTAGGATCCAAATAGTACCCTCAGAAAACACTAACCCCCAAATTAGTATCTCAAAGGAACCCCCCGGTATCGGTTGTCAAAGATCGCGCGCGTCACCTCATAACGCCACTTGTCGAAAAACAAGTCGAATGTATTCTAGCTTTTGTAGGGAATTAGAACCCAATTAGTACCCACAGAAAACATCAAACTCCTAATTAGTTACTTCAAAGGAGCCCCTCTAAATCACGGGTAGTTCTTTCGAACGTCACTTTAGAACGCCACTTGTCGTAAAACAACTCGAAACACTTTAAACTTTTGTAAGGATTTAGTACCCAATTGGTACCGTCAGAAAACACTAACAACAAAATGAGTACCTCAAAGGAACACCCCAAAATCATTGCGGTATCTTTGATAACAATACTTAAGTAGATGATTACATATTTCATTAAATATATTAAATATATTACGTTTGCTTTGTTATCTAAGTTATCAAAACAAGCGCTGAGAAGATACTGTCGTCTGTTGGGGCGGGTTTTTATATATGAGTGGAGTGGTGTCACCAGATGGTGTTTGGAGTGGGGGTAACGTAGTGGAAGTGGTGAGGTTAACAAGTAGTGGGCCAGCAGGTAGAAGCTGTTGGGACAGGAATGATTTCCAGGTATGATGTAAGTGAAAACCATCATCTTTATTGATATTGGAGGGGTGTTTTAGGATTTCTATTGATTCACGGATCCTTCTAGGGTAGTAATGGGATTCACGGGCGAGGATTTTGGTTTGTGCAAACAGGATCTCATATCAGGTGTTATATCTGTGTTCAGCGAGAGCTAACCCAGCGATTTGTCGCAATCTAGTGCAGCGTTCGTGCTCAGATACTCGGACGCTAACTGATCGCTTCGTCTCGCCAATATAGACACTTCCACAAGCACATGGAATCCGGTACACACAAGAGGAAAGAAGACGAGGGATTTTGTCCTTTGTAGAAAGAAGTAAGTCCGATAGTTTGGAAAGGGGTTTGAATATCGGTTTTATGTTGTGCTTGCGGACGATGCGTCCAATACGATCTGTCGTACCCTGGACGTAAGGAAGAAAAGCTGTTGCGATTGGGACGTCGTGATGCTGATGAGGTGTGTTATCTGTTGGGTTTAGGTGTCGGGGAATAGTTTTAATTATCAAAGACTTGGGATAGTTGTTTTGGGATAAGACTTTGGTTAAGTGGTCAAGTTCGTTTTGGAGGTATGTGGGGTGGGTTATAGAAATTGCTCTTTTCACAAGGGTGTTGATCCCTGCTTGTTTCTGAACGGGGTGATGGTGGGAATTGGCATTGAGGTATCTATCGGTGTGAGTGGGTTTCCTATACACGGTATGTTCGAGAGAGCCGGATGGAGTGCGCGTAGCTAGGACGTCGAGGAAAGGGAGAGAGCCATCTGTTTCCACTTCCATGGTGAAACGTATGTCTGGGTGTTGCTGGTTGAGGTAGTCGAGGACATTGTTTAAGGATTGCCGTCCATGTGGCCAAATTACGAAGGTGTCAGCCACGTATCTGAACCAACATTTTGGCTTGAGGTTGTGGGACTCAATGATTTGTTGTTCAAATGCCTCCAAAGTGGTGGTACCAATTGGTACTAATTGGGTACTAATTATTTGGAAAGCTTCAAGTCAATTTGCAATAAGTGGCGTTCTGAGGTGACGGTCGTAATTTATTGGATTTATATGGGCAGCGATGTTCATGACGGGGCAGTATATAAAATCTATCTGATTGATCGTTTTTTTGCCCCAATAACACCAACACATTTTTAATTACATAAGTCATTGTAGAGTACCGACAAGGAGCTTATGTATTGTGAAAATTTACAAAATACCTCTTGACGAAACTGTTTTTCATTTTGATGATTTTTTTGCAGCATAATTTGCAGCATAATTCGCAGCATCAATATTTTGCCCATAAAGATGATTGGTATAGGATCGTAGTATAAATAGGTCTTAATATTGTCGGAAATACAGATCAATTAACTTCTGAAACAAAAATTTAAAAAAATTTGCTTTCAAAATATTATTTATTAAATAAAAAGTTACACAAAATGTTCTCTATTATTAAAATATTTTTAACCTTTTTCATTTTTCTTCAAATAATAAACATCATAATAGCGAAATATATATAAATACAAGGAAATAAAGTGTTAATTTTCCAAATAACTTATTTTATAGAATTAAATAAATGAAAATGCTCTTCTTTTATGCACAGGTTTATTTAAAATATACTTGGGGTACGCGTTTCGGACCGCAGGTCCATCATCAGCCGCCAAATCTACAAGTCAACAAGATACACAAATCAACAATACGCCAAGCACTACATGAATTAAAAGGCTTGGCGTATTGTTGATTTGTGTATCTTGTTGACTTGTAGATTTGGCGGCTGATGATGGACCTGCGGTCCGAAACGCGTACCCCAAGTATATTTTAAATAAACCTGTGCATAAAAGAAGAGCATTTTCATTTATTTAATTAAGCAAATTAATGCACTATGGATTTTAATCTTATTTTATAGACATGCTCATCTTGTATTGTTCATAAAAAACCATCAACTTAGGATACCGCTGTGCATGGTGTACGTTTTTCTTGGAAAGAAATAACATTATGTTGCATGTGGATAGATAAAAACAATAAAAAAATTAATTTCTCAATGATACGGTTTCCGGAAAATAAAATTTTTCAAAAATTACAATTTTATGCGGTTTTCGCCCTTTAAAAAAGTCAAATTAGACAAATTAAACGGCGTACTAAAATTATCATCGAGTCGTGTACAAGTACAGTGGCGTTTGCTATACCCACTTTAACTGGATATGGTAAATACAAGTATTTGTCGTAAAAACCTCGTCCGCACAGCCGAAATAGAATAAAAGCAGAAATGTGAAATAATAAACGACGAAAAGACGTACAAAATATTTTGGTATGAAATGAGGAGATATTGGAGGTTTTATTCTAATATGTATTTTAACATTATAGTATTTACCTACGTGGTGATAGAACACACCACGAAAAAAATCAGTGCAATTACCGATAAAAAAGCGGCCATTGTACGCAAATATATTTTCCACTGAGGTATAAAGTAACGAAAACAATCCAAAATGATGATATATCAAACCAACACAGATTTATATCGTATCTTATCGCAAAGTCTGCGCGTGTTTTAATCACATTATTTCACTTGGCTGCACGATAATGTCAAGACCATTTAGGTTTTGATTAATTGGTTATTAATTGATATTACGTGCATTGTAAAAATAATCTGCGAAAGAAAAGAGGATCAGAAAGAAATCGTTTTGTTTAGAGGGATATTATTATACGCAGTTATACTGTGTACCCTGAGTCGGGCCTGAGTGTTACGTCGATGCCAGACGGAAAACTCATCAATTCTGATTCATCAACCAAAAAGTTAGCTTTGCTAATGGCTAAACCATTAACCAAAAATTTTAATTTCTTTATCCGTTAATAGTAACAGAAAAAATCACACCGTATCCAGCAGAAAGTTGGATGCTAATAGGAAAAATGTTTATTATCTTCTCAGAAAGTTGTATTCTTCATAAAAGTGTCTGGATTATCTTAAACCTAAAACGCAAATATTGGAATGTGAGTATTTGCTTGCATGTACCCTGTGCTCCAAAAACTATGAAAAACACTGAAGAGTAAAGTACCTTTATGTTCATGGTATGCAAAAATGTCATTTGAAGAAAAATATTTTAATATGTATTAGTAATAATAATAGTAAGTAATATTAGAGGTCTTTAATAGGAAATTATTATCACGTTCTCCGTTGCATATGTATATCATGTGTTGCCAAGCAGATGAAAATGACATAAAAGGAAAGTACCTTCATCTTCAAAGCTAGGCAAATATATTATTTGTAAAAGTATTTCAAACTATTAGAAGGCATTAAATATAAACTTCACCTTCGACGTTCCATATACCGAGTGTTCAAACAACGGCGTTGTCATGTTATGTTGAAATAGAAGAAAAAATATTGTTTGTCGTATTGCTGAAGAAAGTTACAGTTCAAGTATCAAAATTATAAATATGTACGCAAATTCTAATTTTCAATATGATATTATAAACACACAATACATATGAAGTTACGTAATAAATTTACGTGCAGCATATTTTTGGTTTCTGTTAAATCGATATCTTTAGAAAATATACTTGCAGCTAAATGAGGTCTTGGAAGGGTACCATCTCGCCATAAAGAACAAGAAACAAAAGCAACAGACATGAATACGAAATCGATCCACTCTACTTTAAGAAGGAATATAAATAATATCGTTTATACGTGCTACTTATTCTTTAGATATTGACAATGACAATAATAAAAAGAAAACTTAGTACGTAATAATGTCATAAAAAACATTTTTACGACGATATATTTAACAGATTGGACGACTTACCTGCAAGGAAAGATAATCCTAATTATCCGACCCAATATTCCAAACATATTACACCCTGTGGTATATAAGGCAGTTGTGCCGTTGACAATTTTAAAGAAAGAAACAACTTTTTTTTCTTACATCAGCATATATCACCTCTCGGGCCATTTATTCGTCATTATATGGTCATGTGCTCAATGTGAATGCATCGTATAGGGTTGAGAACCTAGGGTGGGTTGTAAAATGTTTGGATTGTTAGCTCGGATGATTAGGATTGTCCTTCCTTACAGGTAATTCGTCCAATATGTTAATAATCCTTCGCTAACATTCCTTACATTTTACACCCTATAGACGTTTAAAGAAAAATTGGTGTTATACTTAGAACTCCAAGTCTACACTCCTGCAAATTTCCAGTCACCCCGACATTTTGCACCAACATACCTGTATAATTTCCCTAATGACTGGACTATAAGGTTTTAGGCACCTGTTTTAGAGTTTTAACAAAGTAACATATTGTTAACCTAGGTCTCAGAACAAAAGTAACAACACTATCGCAAAGTAGATATATAAAGCTATGAAAATCACACATGTGTAATTAAAAATAATGGATCAATATAGTTTTTAATATTC
Organism: Melinopterus prodromus; assembly: GCA_964023965.1. Taxonomy (NCBI): domain Eukaryota; kingdom Metazoa; phylum Arthropoda; class Insecta; order Coleoptera; family Scarabaeidae; genus Melinopterus; species Melinopterus prodromus. Next base: position 67,982,352 of record OZ030390.1, read on the forward strand.
AATGCTATTCAATTGCCAAAATCATCAATTCATAAAATCGTCACATTCAAAGGCTGACATTTTTACCAATCAATTATTGTTTTTTTCCTGTTTTACCTTGTTTTACCATCTTCGAAAGAATGTTCAGAAAATTCTATCGAAAAATCTATCGAAAAGAAATAATGCAAACATACTAATTCGCTAACATATCCTAACTATTCTAAACATGTTTTTGTCACAAACTACTTTTCTGATAGCGTATCTATTTCAAAACCCACTTAAATTTTTTATGATTTCATGCAGCCAATATGTTGTTTATGTGTATATCGCGCTCGCAAGTAAAAATGAGCTGACTGATTTGTCACCAAACCGCCAAAAAGCATGATTTAAAAGAAATCCAGCAGTTAATTCATAGCCGATGACAACACATACTTATTTTTTATCTAAACTTGCCCCGTCTGTTGATTCCCGTTCTTGTTTTCCAGAATACAATTGAATTATCTGCTCATAAAAAACTTAATCTTGTTTAATCTTCGTGGACTACATCTAGAATAATATCAACGTCAGTCAAACCTCACTGACAAAAATTGCACTTACGTCATTATTATGTGAACCTTGATGCGACATGTACTTAGCTGTGTTTATTTTAGTAGCCAATATAAGTCCGATGCCAATACGGTTGCATAGTGCACGGGCGCAATTCTGGATATTTAGTTATTTATTTTGCTTCTATATGCTACGTTAGCCGTTATTTCAGAATCACCATGTATATGATTATACTTTTTTGCCGCCCCGATTAATGAATCGGTCAGGTTATCAATGCCGGCATATCAACTGCGTTAAAAGCTTTAAAAACAAAATTTTGGTTTTCAAACAGAAGACCCGTTTGGATGACATAGAGCCCTTGTTCCTATACGAAAAAGGAAAAGTATCATCGCTGGTCGTTGAAAGAAAGTTAGTAGAAGCACTGGATATCCTAGCTGTCCAATGTAGAAAATACATAGACATAGTAGGACCGAATGTCAGTCAAGCAGTCACAGATTTAGATAGAGAAAAGTCCAACTTGTGTCTACGCGAAATGGTAAGCTCTCTTTTATGTTATAATACCGTGATGTCAAAACATTTGTTTACAGGAAGATATAGAGAAAATAGCGAAGACCATTTATAATCACAAAACGAAGAAAAAATCGTATAAGAGGACACAGAAGTTGTACACTAGGATATCATTATTAATAGACCATGTACGACCATTTTTAAACAGCTTAGACCAACTAAGTTCATTCGCGTGTTTTAAATTGCGTGTTGTTTTAGCCTCAAGATTGCTGGCCTGATATCCTTATGTTTCTTATCTATGGGAAGAAGAAGATAGCTACGCAGCGGATAGAGTCTGAGAATGTCGTCTTCTCTATGGTTGATGAAGAGATAGGAACGTACTGTGGAAAGATTCAAAGCATTTCCTTTAATGTTGGTACTTTAATGATAACTTAAGGTGTCCTCAGGTAATTCCTTTGTTGTGTAGACTCCGTTGAAGTTGAGAAGTGTCCGCCGACTAAATGCTGTATGCAAGATGGATATATTTATGTGGATTGGACTTAGAAGGCACATGGAGTTGTGCATACATTCGTTACCCGAATGTTTCAAATTTGCTAATTCCATAGATGACCCCAGCATACCGAGGCATTTGACTTTAAATGATAAATTTGTAAGTAAAGTGTTTTAAACGTAAACGTTGTTTTTAAAATAGATTGTGTAACTCAATTAATCCTTGTCTTCCGGATGAACACCTATCTGTGCTAAAAATACTACCGAACTAGTATGAAAATTATCTTCAGCCAGACCTAAATTAATATCCACCCTCCATCGTAAAATATTGCTGTGTTCAATTGGTCTTAAATTACGGCAATGATCGCGAGTGATTAAAAAAAAGCAAAAAAATGTCAACTGATTTTGCCCATTCAAGAACATGAACTCGTTCAGTAATAATTGTATGTATAAGTTGCTTCACTTTTCCTTCATTAATATTTAATGCCAATTAATCTTTAAAGAGTTTGTATGCCTCAGTGTTTCCAGATTGCGGGATATGTCTCGAGGGATTTTTGGGGTTTTTGGACGGACAGAGGAATTTTATGCCTTTTTGACGGACTTTTGACAGCGCATTTATTTCGTTAATGAACCAGAAGTCGCTGCCCATATAAACCCAACAAAACGCCAACCCAACCTATCGTATATTAATAGTCTATTTAAATCTTTACTATTTTGACGATGTTTGTATACCTCAGTGTTTCCAGATTGCGGGATATGTCCCGAGGGATTTTTGGGGTTTTTGGAGGGACAGACCAAACGAAAATATTGTGGTGGCAGCAAGATGTAGCACCGCCTTATAATGCGGCAGTTGTACGAAATTATTTGAATCAACAATTTCCAAATCGCTGGATTGGTAATGGTGGAGTGGTGGAATGTCCTGCGAGATCCCCTGATATAAGTCCTTTGGACTGGTTTCTATGCGGAACTGTGAATGACGAATTTTATCACGATATTCGCAGAAATATCGAGGATCTGCGGGATCCAATAACAAATGCAGTCAATGCTAGTCCGGGAAGAACAGTTAGAAGACCATAACAGCATGTAGAAAAGCGGACACGGTTTTATGCCTTCAAGAAAACAATCAAGCGACCAATTTCAAAATATACGCCTTTTGTTGTATAAACTTGCTGCTTTTACAATCTGAATGTTTTAATACAAAGCACTATTGGTTAGTCTGGCGACGGTGCGGCGGTCTGTAACCAACCTCCAGTTGGGGAACATAAGCACGACAACGAGAAAAAGAAGAATGTTTTCTTATTATGCCCCTTGTAGCTCTACCATTAAGCTACGCGTTCGACTGACCCCGTTTCGAATCCGGGCTGACCCCGTACATTTTTAATTGATTTTATAAATTTACTTCTCTCTTGGGTTCTCTTTCGCCAAACATGCCATTTACATTTTCAAACCTGGCCAATTAAGTTTCCTATTTTCCAATAGCATATATATGCGACCAGCTTGGCTGTACTCGTACCAATTTCCACCCGTCAATAGATGTCGTGATATGTAGTTTGTATACCAGCAATCCTCACTGTTTACAGTCTTGAAAAGACGAATTTATCTATTCTTTGTCACTGGCCTTGGTACCTTTATGGAAGAGCAATACCCCGGCAAAGCAGAAGACCCCGGTTCAAATTGGTCTGAGACCGTAAATTTTTTATTGATTTTTAAATTTACTTCTCTTCTCGCTTCTCTTTCGCCAAACATTCCATTTACATTTTCAAGCCTGACCAATTAAGTTTCCTATTTTCCAATAGCATATATATGCGACCAGCTTGGCTGTACTCTGTACCAATTTCCACCCGTCAATAGATGTCGTGATATACAGTTTGTATACCAGCAATCCTCACTGTTTACAGTCTTGAAACGACGAATTTATCTATTCTTTGTCACTGGCCTTGGTACCTTTATGGAAGAGCAATACCCCGGCAAAGCAGAAGACCCCGGTTCAAATTGGTCTGAGACCGTACATTTTTTATTGGTTTTTAAATTTACTTCTCTCCTGGCTTCTCTTTCGCCAAACATTCCATTTACATTTTTAAACCTGACCAATTAAGTTTGCTATTTTCCAATAGCATATATATGCGACCAGCTTGGCTGTACTCTGTACCAATTTCCACCCGTCAATAGATGTCGTGATATGTAGTTTGTATACCAGCAATCCTCACTGTTTACAGTCTTGAAACTACGAATTTATCTATTCTTTGTCACTGGCCTCGGTACCTTTATGGAAGAGCAATACCCCGGCAAAACAGAAGACCCCGGTTCAAATTGGTCTGAGACCGTACATTTTTTATTGATTTTTAAATTTACTTCTCTCCTGGCTTCTCTTTCGCCAAACATTCCATTTACATTTTCAAACCTGACCAATTAAGTTTCCTATTTTCCAATAGCATATATATGCGACCAGCTTGGCTGTACTCTGTACCAATTTCCACCCGTCAATAGATGTCGTGATATGTAGTTTGTATACCAGCAATCCTCACTGTTTACAGTCTTGAAACTACGAATTTATCTATTCTTTGTCACTGGCCTCGGTACCTTTATGGAAGAGCAATACCCCGGCAAAACAGAAGACCCCGGTTCAAATTGGTCTGAGACCGTAAATTTTTAATTGATTTTTAAATTTACTTCTCTCCTGGCTTCTCTTTCGCCAAACATTCCATTTACATTTTCAAACCTGACCAATTAAGTTTCCTATTTTCCAATAGCATATATATGCGACCAGCTTGGCTGTACTCTGTACCAATTTCCACCCGTCAATAGATGTCGTGATATGTAGTTTGTATACCAGCAATCCTCACTGTTTACAGTCTTGAAACGACGAATTTATCTATTCTTTGTCACTGGCCTCGGTACCTTTATGGAAGAGCAATACCCCGGCAAAACAGAAGACCCCGGTTCAAATTGGTCTGAGACCGTAAATTTTTAATTGATTTTTAAATTTACTTCTCTCCTGGCTTCTCTTTCGCAAAACATTCCATTTACATTTTCAAACCTGACCAATTAAGTTTGCTATTTTCCAATAGCATATATATGCGACCAGCTTGGCTGTACTCTGTACCAATTTCCACCCGTCAATAGATGTCGTGATATGTAGTTTGTATACCAGCAATCCTCACTGTTTACAGTCTTGAAACTACGAATTTATCTATTCTTTGTCACTGGCCTCGGTACCTTTATGGAAGAGCAATACCCCGGCAAAACAGAAGACCCCGGTTCAAATTGGTCTGAGACCGTACATTTTTTATTGATTTTTAAATTTACTTCTCTCCTGGCTTCTCTTTCGCCAAACATTCCATTTACATTTTCAAACCTGACCAATTAAGTTTCCTATTTTCCAATAGCATATATATGCGACCAGCTTGGCTGTACTCTGTACCAATTTCCACCCGTCAATAGATGTCGTGATATGTAGTTTGTATACCAGCAATCCTCACTGTTTACAGTCTTGAAACTACGAATTTATCTATTCTTTGTCACTGGTCTCGGTACCTTTATGGAAGAGCAATACCCCGGCAAAACAGAAGACCCCGGTTCAAATTGGTCTGAGACCGTAAATTTTTAATTGATTTTTAAATTTACTTCTCTCCTGGCTTCTCTTTCGCCAAACATTCCATTTACATTTTCAAACCTGACCAATTAAGTTTCCTATTTTCCAATAGCATATATATGCGACCAGCTTGGCTGTACTCTGTACCAATTTCCACCCGTCAATAGATGTCGTGATATGTAGTTTGTATACCAGCAATCCTCACTGTTTACAGTCTTGAAACGACGAATTTATCTATTCTTTGTCACTGGCCTCGGTACCTTTATGGAAGAGCAATACCCCGGCAAAACAGAAGACCCCGGTTCAAATTGGTCTGAGACCGTAAATTTTTAATTGATTTTTAAATTTACTTCTCTCCTGGCTTCTCTTTCGCAAAACATTCCATTTACATTTTCAAACCTGACCAATTAAGTTTGCTATTTTCCAATAGCATATATATGCGACCAGCTTGGCTGTACTCTGTACCAATTTCCACCCGTCAATAGATGTCGTGATATGTAGTTTGTATACCAGCAATCCTCACTGTTTACAGTCTTGAAACGACGAATTTATCTATTCTTTGTCACTGGCCTTGGTACCTTTATGGAAGAGCAATACCCCGGCAAAGCAGAAGACCCCGGTTCAAATTGGTCTGAGACCGTAAATTTTTAATTGATTTTTAAATTTACTTCTCTCCTGGCTTCTCTTTCGCCAAACATTCCATTTACATTTTCAAACCTGACCAATTAAGTTTCCTATAATATATACATTTGATCAGCATTCAAAACTGAATCGATTTAGCTATATCCGTCTGTCTGGCTTTGTACACGATAACTGAAGTAATTGATATGAAATCTGGTATACAAGCTTATCCCTTAAAAAGTAAGGACAAGTGCATGAATGGGCAAAATCGGTTAACTCCACTTTTATCAAATTCAGACCATAACTGCCGCAATTTTAGAGCAATTGATTTGATATTTAGTATCCAAGCTTATCTCTTAAAAAGAAAGGACCAGTTCGAGAATGGACAAAATCGGTTAACTACATTTTTAATTTTTCTCCACTCCAAAAATATTTGACAGTATTTTAACTTCAGCACCCATTTTTTTACTACTTTTTTTTGTAGGAATACATTCGGCATGTTTTGAACATTGTAAATAAATCATAATTGAAAAAAAAAAGAAAAAAATCTTCTTATATACGTCCAGCAAGATACCAGATTTCTAAAACCAGGGATCGGGATAGGCACCATTAAGAGTAAAGAAAATGTAGTTGATTTTTTTAAATTGAACTAATGGGTGTGTTTAAGGTTGTAATTGTTTCTGGGTGAAATATTAAAATAAATAAGATATTTTTCTGTTGTGCCAAATTTCCGAATACTACGCAAATAATATATTTCGCCACTACCCACAGGGGCATCGGCAGGATCAAATTACCACTATTATAGCACGCGTCTGCAGCAGGTCTTAAGTTGTTTGACTTAAGTTGTTTGACCCAGTGAAAAACACTCTGGAAGGAGGCGGCCAGATTCGAACTGACGATCCTCAGACACCTGTGCGATATGCCACCTGGCCACAGTCTGTTTTATCGAATAACGTGTATAATATGACAAATGGAAAGCCAAACTTGGTATTCGTACATGACAGCATACCCTGAAGCCATTTTTAGTAACAGAAAATGGCATTTGTCGGTTCATCTCGTTAATATTCAACTTTTTTTATTTCTCATGGGCGCGTCATTGAATTTTTAGATTTCAGATTTCAACAGAATATAGAACATGCTTTACAATGGGAGAGTCGGTGGCATATATGATAGAATGACGTATCCACGCTGGGAAATAGTTCTGGAAATAGACCAACCTAAAATATATCAGTAAAAAACCTTAACAACCATGTATATTGTTAAACACGTTTATGAAATTATACCGAAATACATTCGAGCCTCATGAGGTGGCCCGAAATATAAACTACGAACTTTTGAGATCTTTTTAATAGTTTATTTTATTTGAAAAACAAGCGAACATCTGTAATGTTAAATACAGACTGGCTAGTATATATTATATGCACGAATGAAGATAATTGCAATCGGAATGTCTGACTCAGCGTTTCTAAGATAGTGTAGAGTGATGTGATGTTGTTTCGTTGATGGTGTGTTCAATAAAAAATGCAGTTGAACTAATTTTAAGACTGTATTCGTTGTACTTGAGGTAATACATGTGCACTGTACAAAAGCTTATGCGACTCTTCGCTACGGAGAAATCGATATAACAGTGCTGCCACACGGCCGAAATGACGGTTAAAAACGCTTGTGGCGCCATCTGTTACGGAATATAAACGAAATTTAAAAATAAAACAAAATAAATACAAATGTGACCGTTAGAGGTCACTACGCTGTCTCTCTGTCAATATTTGTCCCAACATCCTCCCCCACCTTGAAATGTTCGATTTCAACACTGAGAAACCGGCACAGACACAATACTGAGCGCACTATATTCTTGCCCTTCGTGAGGATGGTGGCGACTCGATTTTTTCCATCAGAACCGGTGTGAAGATCGATGATTCTTCCCAGCTGCCAATGTTGAGGTGGTAAGTTTGACTCCTTGATTAATACTAAGTCATCAATTTTCGGCTGATTGGGACTATCTTGGAACCATTTGCTCTTCTGTTGTAAACTGGTGAGATAATCTTGTTGCCATTTTTTCCAAAAATGTTGTAACATCTGTTGTAGTTGATGATATTGAGTTAATCTATTTGTCTGGATACTGGTTACGTCACGCTGTGGTAATGCTGTCATGGGCTCGCCAATCAGAAAGTGGCCTGGTGTGAGTACCCCAAGGTCGTGAGGATCAGAGGAAAGAGGACACAAGGGCCGGGAATTCAGGACTGACTCGACTTGGCACAACAACGTGGAAAAATTCTCAAAGGTAAGTACATTATTACTAACAATTCGTTTTAAGTGTAATTTCATACTTTTTACAGCTGCTTCATGGAGTCCACCAAAATGCGGAGCTCGTGGAGGCATATACTTCCAAGAGATGGAATTGTTTGTTAAATAATGTTTAATACTACAATCATTTTGAAATTCAAGTATTTGTTTAAATGCAGATTTTAATTCCTTGTCAGCACAAATAAAAGTTTTAGCATTGTCTGAGTAAATCTCTTTTGGTATACCTCTCCTAGCAACAAATCTTTTCAAGCAATTTAAAAAATTATCAGTAGTCAAATCTGAGACAATCTCTAGATGAACTGCCTTTGATACAAAGCATACAAAAACACATACGTATGCCTTCACTATTTTCTTATTACGGTATTTGGTTTCCTTGACCTGAAATGGTCCTGCAAAATCAATGGAACTATAGTAAAAGGCTCGAGTAGGATTTAGTCTATTCGCGGGCAAATTAGCCATCTGTAAAAAAGTAGGCCTAGCGCAGTACCTAAAACACACAAGGCACGACCGTATGACCATTTTAACCGAAGTTTTGCCAGAAATTGGCCAATAACGTTTGCGTACAGCCGAAAGTGTAGCTTGCGTTCCAGCGTGCAAATGTCTAATATGTTCGTCAAGTATAATCAACTTAGTTAAGTTATGACCTTTCGGTAAAAGAATAGGATGTCTGGTATCGTACGATATGTCTGCCTTATGAATTCTGCCTCCAACTCGTAATAGTCCATTTTTGTCCAAAAATGGTGTTAAGCATTTTAAATTACTTTTGTTGTCAATATTGTCGTTTTTATTTAATCTAGTTATATCATTTTTAAATGAACTATATTGAGCAATTTTTAATAATGTGATCATAGATCGTTCGAGTTCTTCGATCGTCAAATCTCCAAATGTTCTATCGTTTTTATGTAATAAACAATTTGCCTTGAAACGTAATACGTACGCAGTAACTCGTTTTAATTTACTTAAACTTGAAAATTTGTTAAATATTTCATTACAGGAGGAAATTACTACTGCACAGATTATTTGTGTAGCTTTAATTTCTTCTGATTCTTGCTTGTCAAAATTATTATTGATTGGCCATTCTTCCAACGGACTTGTCAAAAATGAAGGACCATTCCACCACATTTTCTCATTGTTTTTATTTATTCCCGCGCATCTTGTTGCGATATCGGCAAGATTCTCTTTTCCCGCGACGTGAAACCAGTTTTTTTGTATCAGTTAAACCTTGTATTTTAGAGACTCGGTTTGCGACGAAATTTTTCCATCTACTAGGTTCGGCATTTATCCAATTAAGAGTAATGGTAGAATCGGTAAAATAAAATTTGTGTCAGAATTGAATTTTCAAAGAACTTGACACACATTTTACAAGTCTTGCGAGCAGTAATGCACCGCATAACTCTAAGCGTGGTAGAGAGATTTTTTTGGGAGGTGCAACGCGAGTTTTTGCACATAATAATGCTACTTTTACATTTCCACTTTGATCGATACTTCGTAAGTATATGGCCGCTGCGTAAGCCATTTCGCTACTATCAGAAAAACCGCATAATTGAATACTTGTGGGGTTGATACAGAGAACGTGGCGTGAAATGTTGATTTCCTTTATAGCATTTAATTGTTTAAGTAAGCGTGACCAAATTTCCTTAAGATCTGGTGGGATTTCGTCGTCCCAATTTAATTTAATTGACCATAAACCCTGAACGAATGATTTTGCTTGTATGGTAAGTGGAGATAAGAGTCCCAGAGGGTCAAATATTTTTGAGATTGTTGAAAGTATTTTTCTTTTAGTTGGAATTTCATTGTTAGGAGTGTTTGAATTAAATAAGAATTTGAATTGATCGCTCTGCGTTACCCAAGTTACGCCTAACGTACGATTGTCATTGGTGTCTTTTATCAAATGATCATTGTTGTTATTAGCGTTAGATGTTGAACAGTTATCAATTATTTGTTTTGAATTACTTGCCCATTTCCTTAAATTAAAACCGCCGCTGCTAAGAATTTTAGTTACTTCGTTTTTTAATTTAATCGTGTTTTCGATAGTGTCACTTCCGGTAATCAAATCATCTACGTACATGTCGTTAATTATGGCGTCTGCAGCAGGGAGAAATTTTGTTTGATCGGCTAGATCCCTTAGGCATCTCGTCGTTAAGAACGTTGCAGGACCGGTGCCGTATGTCACCGTATTGAGTTGATAAATTCCGATTTGTTCATCTTTGTTATTTCGCCACAGTATTTTTTGATATTTGCGATCTTCCTCCGTTATCACTACCTGTCTGAACATTTTCTCTATATTCGCTATTAAAACAATATTGTGTAATCTGAATCGAAGCAATATAAAAAATAATTCACTTTGAATCGGTGGGCCAACATGTAATATGTCATTGAGAGATAGACCTGTATCAGTTTTCGCACTTGCATCAAAAACGACACGCAATTTAGTTGTTGAACTTGATGGTTTTTAATACTGGGTGATGCGGTATAAAATATTGCGCGACGCTATCAGAATATTTTAACATATCTGTTCTAAAGTTTTCGACAAGTTGCATATGGCCTAAGTCCCTATATTCGGACATGAAGTTTGTGTATTCGTTTCTTAACTCAGCATTGCGTTCAAGTCTTGCCTCTAATTTTCGAAATCGTGCTAACACGTCTTGAAGGTTATTACCCAGTTTGGGTTTGTTATCATTAAACGGTAGTGAGACAATATAACGACCCGTTTCGTCGCGTGTTGTTTTTAATTTAAATTCGTTTTCGCAATGCGTTGCGGTAGTACTTAAAGGTGGTTGTTCCGGACAATCGTCTAGTTGCCAGAATTGTTGCAAACTATCGTTGAGATCATTATCTTGTAAGGTTAGATGACAGTATTTTATGTTTTTCTCATATGAGTCTAATCGACCAGTTAGTAGCCATCCCAATTTTGACTGTCTTAGTACTGGTTTGTTCTTTCCCAAACTAATTTTACCCCCTTCAATCAAATCGTAAAATATTTCAGCTCCAATTAAGATGTCAATTTCTTCCGGGTGATGAAATTCAGGGTCAGCTAAAATGATGTCGTTTGGTATGTTCATGGCATCCCTATCTAATTCTACTACCGGTATTTTGTCAGTTATCCTCGATAAGATAAAGCATTTTAAATCGTGTTGATAATTCGAGCAATTTGATTTTATTGTTAAACTCGTGCCCTTTGATACTCCCGAAGATGCGCCGTTTACGCCTATAATCGTTGTGGGATTTGTTTTTAGATAATTTAAGCCTAGTTTGTTGAATAGTTTTTCGGTTATGTAATGACTATCACTACCACTATCGAGGAGTGCCCGTGCACTTATCAATTTACCACGGTGATTTTTTACGTAAATTATTGTGGTTGATAGAATGATATGTGTTCCTTTGTTCAATGCGTGTGATGCGATAGTTTTTTCAGATGACTCTTTGCGATCTAAGTGTAGCAAAGTGTGGTGGTGTTTCTGGCACTTAAAACAGCCTCGATTAGATTTGCAATTTTGCACAGTGTGTCGTAAACCTAAGCAATTTGTACAATTACCCAATTTCTTTATAGTTTGATATCTCTCCTGAGGAGTACTGTTTAAGAATGTTTGGCATTTATAGATTAAATGATCGTTTCCGTTACAAATGATGCAAGAGCTATTTTGCGTGCTTAAATTCGTATGTATGCGTGATTGATTTCGCTGATTTGTGCTGTTTGCAACCGTTTCTAGTACCTGACACCTTTGATCTAAAAATGTTATTAATTCATCTGTTGTGGGTAGGTCGGTGCCCATGTTTGATTGCTCCCAGAGCTTGCGTGTGTTGTTATCTAACTTATTTGATAATAAATGTACTACTAAGGCATCCCATTCTTTTACTGGCAATCCTATTGCGCTAAGAGCGCGAAAGTGTTTTAAAAAGTTATCTAATAATGATCGTAATCCCGTACAATTTTCGCGGGTGAGAGTTTCCAGTCCAAATATTTCTTTAATATGCGCGTTCACAATGACACGTTTGTTTTCGAACCGCCCTTTTAGCAAGTCCAGAGCGACCTTATAGTTGTGTGCCGACACTTCGAGTGATTTAATGACTTCAGCCGCGGTGCCTTTGAGTGACGAGGATAGATACATAAACCTTTGCACGTCGGAAAGCTTTGTGTTATCGTGTACTAACGCGTCGAAACTATCGCGAAACCCGTACCAATTTTCGTATGTACCATCAAATTGTGGCAAATTTATGGTCGGAAGTCGTACATTGATAGCTTCTAGGCCATGGGATTCGTTTTGGTTTACTGAATGCACTACGTTATCCGGACGTTCCGCTTTTAATAAGTTATTTGCTTGAGCAAGGACGTTATAATAACTGTTGTCAAAATCTACTCGATCGTTCTCGTAATCTGCCTCTTCGCCTTCGATATTCAACAATTCGATCTCTTCCTGGAGTTCGCGAAACTCTTGTCGAGTTGATATGAAGTCGTTCAATCTTAAGTTAAGTTCTGACTGTTGAGAGTTATCGTAATCTTTAACAAAGGTTTGGAATCGCGTTACCGCTGCCTTTACCGAACCGCGTTTACGTTTTAATATGTGTAGCTCCTTCTGCTCTTTGTTTGACATGTTTGCCGTTACACTCAAAAGGGATTGTTTTGTTGTTAATAATTATTATGCTTAATGCAATGATGTTGTTGTGCGCAATGCAAGTCGTTCGTAATGATGACAATCAGGGGATGAGAATATTGGAAGGATTGGGTACTCACGTGATCACCGCAATGGTGGCTTCACCGCAATGGTGGCTTGTTGTTGATGGATCTTGTGATGTCGAATGGCAATCAATCGACGATCCGGCTCGACGGACCAAACTTGTAGAGTGATGTGATGTTGTTTCGTTGATGGTGTGTTCAATAAAACACATGCAGTTGAACTAATTTTACGACTGTATTCGTTGTACTTGAGGTAATACATGTGCACTGTACAAAAGCTTATGCGACTCTTCGCTACGGAGAAATCGATATAACAGTGCTGCCACACGGCCGAAATGACGGTTAAAAACGCTTGTGGCGCCATCTGTTACGGAATATAAACGAAATTTAAAAATAAAACAAAATAAATACAAATGTGACCGTTAGAGGTCACTACGCTGTCTCTCTGTCAATATTTGTCCCAACAGATAGCGTCTACTGTAAGCGGTCGTATGACATGTCCAAGGTAAGAACATAATATAACTCCCGCCAGATCACCCGACTTAACACCATGAACTTTTTTTACACATAAATAACGTAAATGAATTCAGACACCGTATTAATGAACTCGCTCAGAAAATAATTGTCGCTGGAAGTGCATTTTGTGGCAGGCAATTTAAACCCATTCCTTAATTTTTAATTGATTTAAATGAGATCGTGCCATATTCTCATATAAAACAGGGTGTTGCAAAGGGGAGATTACCAAATTTCCATAATAATATTAACACCCTACATAGTAAAAATATATTTAAACGATAGCTTGTTTAGTAATAAAACTTTTGTATGATTTTTTTATGGTTGGAGAATTTATTATTTAGGTGTTCCGATAATTTTGGCTAACTCTGTATAAATAATTGAAACTAATAAAGCGATATGTTTGCAGGATTTTCAATGCAGGGCCCACATTTACCAAGGCAAGTTTACTTTTGCAACAGACAAGACTGGTTTATCAGATTTTTACGTAAGGGTAATTTTAAACGAAGAATCAGCTACTACAGCTATCGTCAAAGGGAAACTCAATCCCTTGTGGAATGAGACGGTCATCATACCAAGTGTTACCATCTATGGTACGAGAGAATACGTAAAATCATTTCCTCCAGCCTGCATAATTGAAGTCCTGGATTATGATGATATAGTAAAAATAACTAAATACCATTTACAACGTATTCATTGTTAAAAGTATTTGTATTTTTGTAGGTTCGCAGTGACTATATTGGTAGAGTTTTTGTGAAGCCGGTGGTAAAATTGCGAGATGAACCGTACACAAAACCAGATTTTCCTCCTATGTTGAAATGGCATAGTATCAGCAGTAAACAGCTAGAGGTTGGAAGAGTATTGTTATGCATTGAACTGATGGAATTGACCAGTGGGTCTATCGAGAAACCAAAGAAGGATTCGATTACTGAAATTCCGGACGACATAAGACCAGTTCTGAGTGGTTATAAAGTTGATGTGCTGTTTTGGGGTGTTAGACATTTGAAGAAGTTACATAGGATACCAGTCCATAAGCCAAAGATAACTGTAGATTTCACCGTTGCTATGGTAGAGTCGGAATCGACCACTCTCAAGCAGTTGAATTTCAATGAAACTAACCAACAATCGCTCATTGTAATTCAATTAACCATTTCTATGACGTGTTCTTTATGCAGGGTGTCTCACAGAAGATGATGTACATGGGGATCTCGGAAACAAGAAAAATAGTTGCGTAAATATGGACCCTTTCCTAAACAGTTTTTGCCTTTAAATAAGTGTCATGGATCACTAGATATTAAGTAAAAAGTAAATCTATCTTTATACCCCCACATTTAATGCGATGAGGGTATATTGAGTTTGATTCAACATTTGTAACACCCTTAAGGAGCCGTGGCAGATATAGACTTATACAGGGTGAGTTATTAGTATCCCGGCGGTCGATAGCTACTAAATCGACAGAGAAAGAAAAAAAATGTTTAAGACCAAAGTTGTTTGGCTCACTAGTTTCTATAACGTAAAATTATTTTCATTTATACAGGGTGTCACATTTAGGCGTGACGTAAAGTATGTATTTTTTTAATGGAACGCCCTGTATATTTTAGTTTTGTATGTTTTGTACTATGTAAAAATGACATATTTGCAGATTTTGATTTTAAACTATGCCAGACAATAGTCAAAGCTAGTAGATAGATGATAGTATCCAAATATATTAGATTCACTATACAGGCTGTTCATAAAACCTAGTAAATTTTGTCTTTTTCAAATCGCTTTTCGATGAGTTTTTTAAATGGAACACCCTGTATTTATGTGCTAGTAGAATTGCCTATCCAGTTCCCTTTAATTTATGTCAATTATATCATATGTCCAATTTTAGTAGTTTTCGTGATATTTACAATTTAAAGAAAAATGTGCAATATTATCTAATAATGCCATTTTTTATGTTTTGTTCGTCTCTCATTTGTAAATCAGTAATACTGTATTACAGTAGTACATTAACACAATTAAAAAAAAAACGGTTATTAATACTATTAGCATTTATTAATCATTGAAACAAACAATAATTTTAACAACACTAAATAAGTTATTGCTGTCAAAATTAGTAACAATATTTGTCTTTTCTCTGAACCATGAGTAACATGATCTATATTTATGGCGAAACCGACAGAAATACATTGGTAGCATCCAGAATGTATGCACAGCGATATCGGGATAGAGGGCATCACCAACCAAGTATTATGAACAGGGTTCGGTTGCAATTTGAAGAAACAGGTAATAATAAATTACCAGCACAACACAAGAACTGAAACGGTGACCAAAGAGGGAAGAGGAGGTAGTACATTGTATCCACCAAGGTCCCCAGACCTCAACAAACTAGATTTCTTTTTATGGGGATATGAGAAGGAGCTGGTATACTAAACCGCACCTACTACACCAGAAGACATAACAACTCCGTATAACCAATGATTTTGACAACCTTAGAGTAAATAACACGTACATGTTAAGAAATATCTCAAGATCTTTTATACAGCGCGTTAATGCTCGCAGAAGAGAAAAATGCGTCATTTTAAACAACTTCCAAAAATTAATTAAAATAATAGTTACTTGTTGTGCAATATTTATTAAGTATTTATAGTTTGTTTCTGAATTTGCTTCAAATAGCTTACTAAGTAAATAGGTATTTAATTTTTAATAAACGCTAATAGTATTAAAGTTGGTTTTTCTTAAGAGAATATACTATTACTGATTTAAAACTAAGAGACAAAGCAAAAAGAAAGAACAAGAAAATAATGGCATATTTAGATAATATTACAAACGTTTCTTTAAATTGTAAATATCACGAAAACTACTAAAATTCGACATATGACATATTTGACATAAATTAAAGGGAACTTGATGGGAATTCAACTAGCACATAAAATACAGCGTGTTCCATTTAAAAAACTAATGGAAAAGCGATTAGAAAAACATCAAAATTTACTACGTTTTATGAACAGCCTGTATAGTGAGGGTTTTAAAGAAGATAGTTTTAAAGAAGATCGTGCAAGCGGCATATTTTGGAGAAATAATTGAATATCTCAGGTACTATTAACGCTGAGAGTTAGCAACCTATACCGTTGGATAGCCAAATTTATTAGTATTCATACAATAATAAAATATACGTTCCATTTAAAAAAATATGCGTTCCATTTAAAAAAATGTACATACTTTCCGTCACGCCTAAATGTGACACCTTGTATAAATGAAAATAATTTTACTTTATAGAAACTAGTGAACCAAACAACAATGGCCTTAAATTTTTTTTTCTTTCTCTAGCGATTATGTAGCTATCGATCGCCGGGGTACTAATAACCCACCCTGTATATATACGGCTTTGACCAGAATTGAAAACTGAACCGATTTAGCAATTGAAGAAATTGATTCAAGCAATTGATCTGAAATTTGGTATACAAGCATATCTTAAAAACTAAGCACAAGTTCGTGAACGGGCAAAATCGGTTCACTTGTTTTTTTTTTCAGCACGAGTTCACTGAAGATAATTTTCTTACTAGTTTTTTAATAACTCTGCTGTTACTGTAAACAGACAGTCCTAACGCCAATTTTGTTGGATTTTTTATCTGAAAATGTTTGTACTACTTTCAGTCAGGAAATATGAACGTCACCACATTCTATACTTTCAGTCTTTTTATATCTTATGGACGCCATATTGAATTTTTACAGATTAAAATGGAATATTGAAAATACCTTACAACCATGTGTGACACGCCACAAAAGATGCCCTGTAAATGAACTTTAATTCCATGCGGCTTCATAAAATCCAGCGTGTCTACGGAAATAAGAGAGTGCAGGATCTTCAGCAAGTACTAGAGAGAACTTTAAGGGAAACCTATTAGAACTAATAATGGTCAAGTTTACAACTAATAGTACTAATAGTAATTTATAATAACCAAAGCAGTGTCTTAAGTATGTGAAAATATTAGTTCATTCATTTTAACGTATACGTTTAACATTTTGTGATTTTTTTTTTGGTATTCTACTTAAATCAGATAAATCTGACTCCTGAGCAGTCTCATACTTCATCGCATAGATGCTTATCTAGCCCATAGAAAAAAAATCCATGGGAGTTACGTCGGGTGACCTGGCGGTACACCTAAAGGGTCGTTGTATTATATTTTCAGTTTTTAATTTTTTTCGTAATATATAATGATCCATGTAAATTTTTTAAAAATTAAGAACTGTTCTGAAAGGTGTCCATATTTAGGCAACTTTTACCCCATTTTACCGACATCGTAACTCGTACAATTTCCGAGATCCACACGTACATCTTGTTCCTTGAGATATTATGTAGGTGGTTCAAAAACACGTTGCAAAATTTTTTGTGATGATTGAAAGCAACGATCCCCACAAATCGTTTCCAAATCCAAAAAAAGTGGACACGTATTTTTTTTTCTTCGAAATTTTGATTGTTAACGGTGCCTGTCGAATGTCGATGCATCAAATTTACACAAGAAAATGCATGGCAAAAAGACATTTTTTGGTATTTTTCGATTAATTGTTCGCGGTTTGGGAAAACGCAAAACTAAAGTTATACGACTTGTAGAGAGTACTTTTCAAGGAAGAATTTGGCTCTATTATATGGATTTGACGCCCCCAACCCGCCCCGACAGTGCAATGGAAACTACCCTAAAATGAAAAACAATACATTCTTCAGAAAATTGTACAGGGAACAGTTTCCACACAGCAACAAATTTACATTATCTTGACATACAGTGGTAGGAAATGGAGAAAGAAATGTGATTAATAAAATTGGACTTTGACTTTTGGAAAATTAATATCTAAAAAAAAATATAACTCCCCAATTTCCCTAAATAAAGGATTTTATTCAATCAATTTTTTTCGAATAAATGATATTGAAAAAGAATAATATTTTATTATTTAAACAATGAAAATCACCCCAAAATATAAATGATATCACTTGGAATATCTCGAACATGAAATTTATAAGTTCTTTTAACAAAAATGCTGACTTTTGTGCCAGATTTAGAAAAAGTTGAAAACGAATAATAGTTTATTGTTTAAACAATAGGAGGATTTTTTAATAATGTCACTCTAAGATAATAAACTGCCATTTCGAACTCAGAAAACTGAATTCAGACGAATTTTCGAGAAAAACAAATTATTTAAACAAATAAAATTTATTTCAACAAATAGAAATTAACTGACAAATGTTAATAAACGTCCCAGTAGACTTATAATAATGATTTCTATGAGAAAAAAAAGCGAATGAAATAATTAGAAGGGTCCATTTTCTGAAGAATCTACATTTTTTCATTTAAAGGTAGTTTTCAGGGTACTGTGGGGGACATATGGATTTGATAGGTCAAATTCTTCCTTGGAAAGTCCTTTACAAGTCCTATACTTTAGTGAGTTTTCCCAAACCCCGAACAATTATTCGTAAAATACCAAAAAATTTATTTTTTCAATGCGTTGTCTTATGTAAATTGGAGGCCTCGACAGGCACCAATAACCGCCGTACCTGTGGGTTATTTTTCAAAAAGTCATTAAAAACAATGTGTTCGGGCGATGATCGGCGGACGTATCACGTACGTTCGTATAGGTATAGCGTGGTTAAGAATAAAAATTTCGAAAAAAAATTGTCAACTTTTTGGAAACGATTTGGGGGGATCGTTGCTTTCTAAATAAAAATAGCCAATTTGAACAACCCTAATGTAGGTACAACACAGCCCGCAAAGCTGAAGTAAAAAAAAATCAGAAATAAGTTTTGAAATTTGGGGTCTTTGTTTGTTTCGGGACACCACAGACAAAAATTTACCTAGACAATCGCCCCAGTACTTTTACCAAGAGAAGGGACAGTAAAGCAGCATACCTTTTGAGGTTTTATAAGTTCAAAAATCACGGAGCAGGCAATTGTTCCCCAAATCATGGTATTATAAAGTACACTCTAATGTACCTGGTCTGTATTAACGTATATAATTATTACCGAATAGGTCTGCACCTATTCTTCAATGAGTCCCACTACCTCCAGCACTGTCCCTCTTTTTGGTTTACTTCCATTTTATTCGCCAGTGTCTTGAACTAGTGAAGTTGAGTTAGGGTCGGTGATTGCACCTGTCGAGCCTGTCCCAGGAAGTTTGATCAATTGGGACCAAACTAATTTTTGTCCCTTGGGAACCTCCTTCCTGTCCACTGAACCCAAGGTGGTGACTGATCTACTATACAGCCATGACACCCAGCCTGGGCACCCAACTTTAGGATTTAGGTTTTTGAAGATGTGTTCTCCTCTTTGGACAGGCAATTAAGCCAAGACCCCCGCTCTCTCTGTGACCTAGGCAAACCCCGCATCCGGGAAGCTTATGGTTGAACAGCGTAGCTTACCACTAGTGGTAGTCCCCAAGTGGCATCGCTAAACCTTTATGTATTAAACCTTTACGACACTACAACTGGGCAGGGTGACTGGTTGGTCCGCGGACCAGTTTTAGCCTTGGTGATGTTGAGGGTTTTAAGCCGCTCAGATGCGACACACTCAATATGCCCGACCTACCCACTAGTGGCCATTCTCCTATCCTTCACCTGGAGACGCGCCTGGCAGAGACCACATCGCACTAACCGCCGCCGGTATCACTTTCAGTTCGAATTAAGGCTGTGGCCTTTAGTAAATGGAAATGCAACTTACTCCCTATTTTCCGCGGAAATACACTGTTGAGAAAGTTGTTAAATATAATGAGTTGCTCAAACAAATGCGAAATTGTATAATTAATTTATTGTGACTGAGTTAGGTGATTATTAGACAATAAAATGGTGCCCATTTTAAAAAAATGTATTTTACAAATTACTAAAAAGTTTTAAAACATTAGAGATTACCAGTTGAAAAAGACTACGTCCCGTCATTGGCTATCCACCTCCATGATCATAGGAGCTTCGGGAGGCAAATCTATGTCGCTAATCACATTACACAGCTGGACAGATTCTTGCATTTCCCATTAAGCAGAGAAGAGCGAGACTTTCTACTAACACACCAACAGAAGAAATCGTACGACAGCTTTGAGAGTCAAGGCAAGTCATACTAAATCTCTACCTACTCCTTGTCTTTATTTGTTATCACGTCATAGAAAGTATTATCCTGGTAAAACCACAAGACAAGCCTGTTCAAAGCGAGCCGACAATGAAGGAGCGATTTGAGGATGCTAGAGAGAATGTGAAGTATAAAATAAAGAAGAAGAAAAAGTCAAGCTGCAATTGCTGTGCCTGCTTTACCTGCTGTCCCTGCTGTCCGTGCTATAAGAAAAAAAAGAAGACACAGAAAAAATCTCCGAACATGATTAAAAAGAAAGAATCGTCTGCGATCGTCGACATAATGCCGGATAAGGAAAATGATTCTTTCACCGATTGGTGGACAAAATATTATTTATCTATAGAAGTAAGGCACCTCCGTGATTACTGCTAACTAACTACTAACTTAGCTGAAAAAGATGTTTTATTAATAAATATAAATATAACAGTTACTTTGGTATCCCGCACTTTTGTAGATCACTTTCCCATCAAACACCCACCCACACATTGCGCACACCTAATTTTGCTTTCCCTGCCCTGAACAACTTGTATCGTGCCACCGTTTAATCCTTATCCATGTAGTCCCGGTAACAATCATAACCACATCCTGCTTGTCTAGTGGCTATACTAAATCATTCACATTCTCCGTGAGCTGCTCGAAAGTAGCCATAACGCGTCGCATTATCAAAGAAGCACTCCTGCATTTGCTGTCCTCAAGAATATGTAATCGCGATCGACAACCATTGCCCCGAGTCACGAACTTCGGATAGAATTTGGATCCTTCGTTCATAGATGGCTGAATAAATGTTTGTTTAGGTACATTAGAAAAATTCTAATTTTCCGATTCATGATCTTGGTGCTTCTCTTGGTGCTCACGCATAAAAATACACTTATCTCTTTTAACTGACTGCCGAGAAGTACATTGGTGTCCTTTATATCGTTGGCAAAAAATTCAAAGCCATCTCATTCCGATTCCAAGCGAATGTCCATGGGCTTCTGGGAATGTTCCATATCGGTCAAGTTAAACTAAACTGGCAATTCCCTGCTTGAGCTTGGATAACTCCGCATCCTTTTCCGCGCATTGGCACGGTATATCTTTGGAGGGTATAGAGGTTATTTTCTCGAACAAATGGCGACACAGTCAAAATTTTCGTACAATCACGAACAATACAGGCAGGGCGATAGATAAACCTTTCGGAATCTACTACACTAAATAATGGAGATATATGGGGTAGTGCACACATTGATGCGGCAGATTGCGGCATATCTCTATGTATCTCACACCGCACTTGCGCTGCCGCAGCGGCGCCGTGCGGTTAAAACACTGATGTGTGCAATGGGCCTTAAGTTTTTAACATACACAGCACTTTTGGCACATACAGAGATTTCCAGTTTTTACTTCTTCCCACCACGTTGATACTGCAATATTGCAATATTATTAATTGAGTAATAGGAGGTCTATGAGGTCATCCTCATTTATCAATCGCTAAAGTACGCCAAATTTCAGACGTGTGCGATGGCTTGTTCGGTTTGCGTTGATACAGAGTTTGTTAATTACGATGTATTTGTATTAGGGGTGGTCCATTTTTTTAAAACTATAACCTAATTGGGAAATATTTAGAGGTCACCAGGATTAATGGTTTCTGCGGGAAAGGTTTAATTTAGACACATTTTTACAGTTTATACAATTTAATTGTTTTAGAAAAATACTAATAACTAAATTATTCATTCTAATAAATCTTTCACGGTTAAAACATTGTAGATTTTATTCGTACATAGTCTTCTTCATGTTATTGGTCTTAGAAGCAGTGGGAAATTTCTTTCTATGCAGATCGACTACGCGAAGCATGTATTGTTTCTGTAGTTCATTTTTTGTAATAATCGTACTAAATTTATTAACCAACGCTATGCCTCGCTCTGCAGAGTGATTTACGATTTTCAATTGCTTCCATTTCAATGTAAACTTGATCTTTCTTCCACTCTGTAGGATCTTTTCTAAGGAATGATTCGGCCTTTTCTCTTCCCTCATGTATTAACAAATCAAAGAGAATGGTTGTATGTTTGGTTACAAAGGAATCAAGAGGATTCTGATGATTAAATCTTTTACCGTCACGTATTCTTAACGCCTTTGTTTTTAGTGATAAAAGGTTTTTCATTTCTCTTTTCTACTCAATAGGGTATTTGACTTTTATTGGAAAACTATCTTAGTGTGTTTATTCCTTCAGTCTACTTTGTAAATGCATTATTTTTCGTAATCATTTCATCAATATTTCAAAAAAATCAGCGTTAAAAATTTAATCACAAAAAGTCCCGCCAAAACGATAGCTTCTGTTGTACGTAGATCACGTGATTCTTGTGACGTCACACGGTACTAGATGTCCAATCGGCTCATATGGTCTGTAAGCATCGGCATTGTCGCCGTTTGGTAATTCAGCTGTATGATGTGTTGACTTCACAATTTCTACATAAAAATGGGCTATAAATGGTGTATTGTTCCACAATGCACAAATACGTCAATAAAAACTCCGGATAAACTATTTGTAGCTGTTCCGCATGATTTGAAATTTCGAAGAAAGTGGTTGAGACTGGCTCGTAGAAATCCGAATAAAATAAATAGCGGCCAATACAAGTGTTTTGTTGTGAAGATTACTTCAACATAAGTAAAACTGACTATAAAATAAGTTATCTATCGTATTTTCGATCCAGGTATAATTTGACAGTTCAAGCTAACCTAACCTCAAAGTTATGCTTACATTGCACTTTTTACACGTTGCTTAGTTCCGGAGCGTAAAAATAAGCATTATGTTTAAAGAAGAATCCCACCATCAAAGCGTTAACCTTCGGTAGATTACCACTAAACTAACCACTTTAACAAAGTTGTTTTCTATTGTTTGTAAATTAACGTAGTAAATTCAAACGGGAGATTCATAAGCGTACTAACGAATGACGTTACTGGAGACTGAGCCAACGACAGAGCGTTTTCAATCACGTGAATAAAATTCAATTTTAATTTTGGGTTTTAATAGAAATAAAGCATTTTTTTTAGCAAATAGTTTTTTAAACTGTAATCTATTAGGATGACTATAATACAAGCCATATTTTTAATACAGTCAAATACGCTATTGTTACTCGCGAATCCAAGAAAGCTAAACCAATCAAGTATTCAGATAAATCCCAAGGTGACGTCAAAATGCTTGTGATACAACTGTACAAATCTTTACATTAGGATAGTTATGATAAGTTGAAGAAGATTAGTATCATTTAGAGGTACTTTTTCGGCTATAGGAACTTCATTTTAATAACCGTATACTAGACTCACAAATAAACTTACTTACTTGTGACGCCTTTTTTCTCTGCTGCAGTAAGGACAAATTGGTGCTGAAACATATAAATTTTTAGACAATAAATTGCCCGTGTCATCCGACGAGCTTGATGTAAAGCACCAGGCGAACGAAATTTTTAGCCTCAGTTTTACCTTGTGTCAAATCTTTCTTTGCTGTCCAAATAAAACTGAGGCTAAGTTTAATGCGCCTCATGCTGTACATCAAGCTAATTGGATGGCACGGGCAATTTATTGTCTTTACAGCAGCAGAGAAAAAAAGGCGTCACAAGGAAGTTTATTTGCTACTCTAGTATACGGCAGTTCTTGGACTCACGCCCCCATAGCCGAAAAAGTCCCTCTAAATGATGCTAATCTTCCTAACAGTTGCACCACAAGAATTTTGTCGTCATCATTGGTAATTTTCTGAATATCTGATTGGTTTAGCTTTCTTGGATTCGCGAGTAACAGTTGAGTCTAAAGGAAAAATGGTTAAAAACCTTTTATCACCAAAAGCGAAGGCGTTAAGAATACTTGACGGTAAAAATTTAATCATCAGAACCCTCTTGAATCCTTTGTAACCAAACGTACAACCATTCTCTTTGACTTGTCTTTGACTTTGACATGAGGGAAGAGAAAAGGCCACATTATTTATTAGAAAAGATCCTATACAGTGGAAGAAAGATCAAGTATACATTGAAATAGAAGCAAAAGTTTGCCAATTAAAAGTCGTAAACGAGCAGAGCGAGGGATAGCGTTGGTTAATAAATTTGATTCATGATTACATGAAGATCAATAACATGAAGACCACTATGAACGAATAAAAACTGTAAGTATTAACCGTGAAATATTTATTACAATGTATGGTCATGTATGGTAGTTAGCACAAATCGAATAAAAATAATTTTGTGGAAAGCCTATATTATATACTTGAAACAAATGGACCTCACTAAGAAGTACGATACTGTTTTGGCAAAACCGGTCAAGAGTAACTCAAGCAATTGCAAGAAACCAGACATTTTCTCATATTTGCTACGCAATTCTGTATATTAAAAATAAATTTGGTTGTTTCCAGAAATCACCGGATTGGTCGTCTACTACAGATACTACTACTATTAGTCCTTCCCAGAGTAAGTTTAGACTGAAAGTTTTCGAAGAAGAACTAGAGCACATACCAGAATTCAGCTACCTGCAGGACACCATAGCTTCCTTTCAGCTAATACGAGGCGAGACAACAGAAGACGACGATGTCAACCAAAAACACCTCATGGGAGTCTTCAAGGGAAACGTCAAAATATATCCTTGGCCACCGCCAAAAGGCGTAGATTACGTAACCTCTGTTGGAAGATCGCTAACAAACGGTTTCTTCCAAAACTTTCCAGACAATGACCAACTTTGCTTCATAGCGAGGGTTTATTGCGTGAAGGGAATCAAAATTAGACCAAAAGACCTCAGTGGAAAAGTTGATCCTTTTCTGGTAGCCTCAATGGGCAACCAACAGTTTGGAGACTCTAAAACCTACATTCCCAGACAAATAAACCCAACTTTTGGAAAAATGTTTGAGTTTCAAGGCACTTTCCCTACTGATACTTTGGTAAAAGTGCAAGTTTGGGATTATGATAGAAATTCACGCCATGACCTCATAGGGGAAACTACTATTGACCTCGAGAATAGGTTCTACACGAAGCACAGAGCGCACTGTGGACTATCCCTTGAATATACGGAGTAATACATGGCTGGATTTATAATTCATTTCTACATTTAATAAAAATGTTTATTTATTTTTAGAATTGGTGCAACGCCATGGAGGGATGTTCAACTACCTACAGAAATCCTCGATGAACTATGCAGGACGAAAAATATACCTTTTCCCAAATATTTTGATACGTACATTATGATTGGGCCTTTGATGTTCTCTTATAATGTTCCAGAAGGTACAGTAGAACCATAACTTTTCAGAGATTTGTTGTATCACTAGAAACCGATGTTAGTTACGACACCTACAATAACACTAGGTAAGAGTAACATGGACCACTCTTAAGAGGAATCCGTACCCCCTACGTTCTACTCGCAAAAGACGGAAGTGGTTTTTCTGCTATTGGTTCACAGAATCGTAAAAGCAATAAACCAAATTAAAGATAAAAAGGATACAGGGTCTTTCACGACGAGCTCAGAGAAAATTTGTGGACTTATGTTATTGGATACTATCTTTTTCGTAAAAATATTGTCAGGTGTTGGTTACTTCCGGTTCCACTGGAAATATATATATACCTAACATGTGTTCTTTTAGAGATGTTAAGTTTTTTCAACAAGAAATGACAGCTGCAAGGTTGCCTTAAATGATATAAAAAAAAAAAAAAATGATCCGCTGTTAAGGTACCGTTGGAGTAAGGTTCTCCGGAAAAAATGTTGTGAAGGCAACATATTATCGACATATCGGTAGAGTTCTTCGAAAAGTTATACAGGTGTTCAAATTATAAGATCAAAGGTAAACTTGAGAAAAGTACTAAAAGTCGATTTTTTTAAATTGTCAACTATCAGCATATAGACGTAGAAAAAGTATAGTATTCAATTCGCAATTATTCGTTCGAACGTTAAACTTTGCATCAGTAATTGCTTACATTACTTACTTCTAGAATAATATACTATTTTTTGTATCTTTGTTTTAAAAAATATTGTTACAAGGTAATAATAAATTAGGGTTATTCTTGTGTTCGAGTAAAAATTGCATACCAATATAAAGTTAACAACTCGAATTCCTCAATGATTGCGGTGTCTAGTATAGATACCAAACGCCGAGTTTGCACGAAAGTAAGTGAACAACTTCGACGTTTGGTAACCTAATTGACGGTAATGCCGTGTTTGGACAATTCATATGCCTTCTCAGCTGTTTTCTTAGTATATCGGGAACAATTCTACACGCATGTATAATCCCAGTGTGAGTTTTATTTACATCCACCCTGGCCTGGACCCATCCCATTTAAGAGCTACGTAACAGTATCAAATAAGTGATGATAAGATTATATCCCGTAATGTCGGACTTATTATATGTTAAACAAAGGTATATTTTTCGTTAAACAAATATGTGAGAAGTTTTCTTGCTGACGTGAGCGTTGGCTGAGTGTTGGGGGGGCCTAGCACTGCAGTTATGTAGCTTGTTGTGCTGCCGCCGCCCTGGTAAGTTAATCGGAGACGTACGTCCAGTTATGAGGCGGAGAAGTCTTCCGATTAGATTTTCTATGGTGAACTTGGTTGTAGGGTTCCCTCTTCCAAGGTTTGCTGCGAAACAATTTTTTTGGTTCATCGGTTCCTGACGCTTTGCGGTTATCTTGTTTGAATTGTTTAGTTCGTTATATTTATATATTTTTATAGCATTTGAGGCTTGAATTTTTTAGTAAATTAACTTTAGTTTGTTTTATGATCTTCGCTGGCAGCCGTGTGGTTGGTTCTCTGATGAATTTGTCTAGTACTCGTCATGTACGTCGTTGTGTACATTTTTAAAGATTTTGACACGTAGACATTAAAAATGTCAGTTAGGACGAAACTAGGCATTTACTAAAATAAAATTTATTTCCGAACAGTGAATGACCTTTGTCTTCTACTTTACATTTTCTACCTGTTTTTCTGCATCCGATTATACAAAATTGGTTAAGCTTCAAAAAAGTTATTGAACGTTATACTAAAAGTGAGGTTTCTTTAACGGGTGAAGCTAGTCCGAAATGTGAGTGTAGGAATAAAAGATGTTGGTTTTCCTTTCTTATGGCTTTTTTATATCCTTATACTTTCACCCAGCATTCTGGGCATCATCAGACCTAAAAGTGTTTGAGGCAACAGTCAATTATACAAAGCTAATCGTGCGAGCGAATCCGGATTACATACGATATAACAACCGTCTTCGACAATAATTACGCAAAAAAGTGGAAGTGCGACGCACATTTCAATACGAAACTGATACCGGCAAGGTTGAGACACAAATAAATGTCCGGACACATCTAAGAGCTACTGAAAATAAAAGAAAATCGCGTTCAGCGTACCAAAGTTATTGAAAGCACAATATAACTACTATAAACCGGCAATATAGCAGTGAGCAGTGAGTTCGTGACAAACATAGTATCAGAAAGCCGACGGTCCCAGGTCATGTGGAACAGTCCGTAGATGTATTGTGATGTGTTTTCGGCTCGCAAATATCACTACTTAATTTGTTATAAACAAGAAACCTCAAAAATTCGTGCTTTTTTCGATTTTCGCTTGTAAAAGCTGAACCGATCGAGCAATCTTGATGTTTTCAGCAGACCAATTCTAGAGAATAAAAAGACGAAAAGAATAAACCCTACACGGACTCAATGGCTTTAAAATTAACGGATGAAATTCGGAAAAACAGGAAAAATCTACGTTTTTTTTAAATTCATAATTCCGCCATTTTTCAAGTTGTAGCGCAGGCTTTTCGCGACAACGCAACGTAGCGATTAATGGGTACTTTGAGTGTGCACAACCCAGGCGTTGTCCGATGATTAGTTTGTGCACAATTGCGATTTGAATTTTTTTATGTAATATGGTTCGGCGAGCCTGGATGCGTCGGAGGTACTCCGAAATTAATTTTTTAACGTATTTCGAAAGTAAAAATATTGTGCTACAAAACGTCTATTCTATTTTGCGTTAAAATGTTGCGAAATAGGCGAAATGTTTATATTGCAGATAACAGCACATTGTGTACCAAATACTTACCGAAGAAGGTTTATAGTTAGTTATCACTTATTTTCTACACTTAAAACAATAAAACACCACATGATTTATTTATTTATAACAGAAAATTTGTAGTATGGGAAAATATTTGGCCAATATCTGTTCCCTAGCATTACGATAATTATTTTGTATATGTACTATGCCAGTCCAGCCCGCTTCATGTGGTATAATAATGGCAACACACAGATCTTGAGGACAAACTTCTTCGTTTGGTCGCAGGCAATGCCCAACCGATGTTGCAAGAGTTACTACCAAGATTGTAGTATCAGGCGTAAGCTCAATGCAAAACAGGAAATATGTGTTTTACGACCCCGTAAGACAATACTACAACGCAATGTCATGTTTCGTAATAATTGTGTTCGGAAGTAGGTTAGGCGAACGCACAGTCGGGACGTTTATAGCGATGAAACCCGTACTGTTTCTAAAAATCTCAGGTTAGTCAGTTCCTACAATCAACGTAGTCAAATAAAAGTAAAAATTATTTACTTGGTTGTATTGCATATACCTTTGTACGGTCTATTGTCCCTTTTAGACGAGGAAATGCTACTTAAAACCCACTGTAGTGTAGACTCGGAGAGTTAGCAGAAGCTTTTAATATGGGACACAGTATGATTTCTAAAAAAGAAACACCATTTAACACAAAAACTTACAAATAAAAACTCAACATAATATATGATGGACATTGTATACTCCTATCAATCGAGATAACACTAAGCAAAATTTCTTTTGATAGTCTAAAGCGCTGATTTCTTCACCATTATCGAGTCGACAAGGATCATCCAAAAGATTCATCACTATAGTAAATAAATAAAATTTCACAACATATGGAACGTTAGGTTAGAATATCCACTGGCGCGATTCTACGCGCATCACTGTATGCGCGCGCCAACGTAAACTAGGAGTAGCGCTTTAACTATAGAAAATTCTGGCGGGTAAAATTAACTACGATTTACGTGGTAGTTAGGGTTAACCCGACCATTGATGAACCCGTGAACTCAAAGTTAAGAGTTAACCTAAATTAAACCCGTAGTTACCGTTTTAACCTTGCATTGATAGATCCACCCTTATTAGAACTTTATCGTCAGCAAATTGGAGATAATGTATAAGACCCCAGGGACCCTATTCTCGTCATCTTTTTGAAGCGAATGCGTCTTTTCGAATGGAGTAGGGATATCACCGGTTGCCCTCTGGTTCGTATCTAGGTTGTTGCTAAGTACAATAACGCACGCGCCACGCCCATACTTTTCAATCAAACGTATGGGAACGTATGGGCGTGGCGCGTGTGTTATTGTTCTTAGCAACAAGCAAACTTGCTCATAGATACGGGCAATCGGTGATATCCCTACTCCATTCGATAAGTCACGATTCGCTTCAAAAAGATGACGAGAATAGGGTCCCACAGGACTTGTTATACATTATACAAACGTGTTCTCGTTCTGTTGAATTGCAGGTGAAAAGCCGAAAACTGCCTACACCAAGGAAGAATTATCTTTGGATCTTCTTCATAAGTGGCAAGAGCTTCCAGTTGTCGGTTGTCATTTGGTACCGGAACACGTGGAAACCAGATCTTTGTATAATCCGCATCAACCTGGTTTGGAACAGGTATGTTTCTAGAGAGAACTACAATGAGATACTATGTTAAATCAAATCTCGTGTTCTTGAACTTTACTGGGTGATCTACTAGTTCATTGGAAAGCTTAACAGAGCAAGAAGTTGCGCAATTGTAAGAAAGAATTGTATATGAATATGATCTTCATTAGTCTCAATTAGGCTTTAAAACCAATATCAAGGGAAACCCAAATAACTCTCAAAATAGCAAGTATGTTTAAATATTTATTGCACCAATGAGAAAAGCAATACAGTACAATAATTATTAAACTCATTATATAAGAAATACAATGCGCATTTATGAACGAATTTATTGAAATATATGCCAATAAGAAATTTTGTCAAATAGGGTAAATTACAACTGTGGGTGGACATATTCCCAACCAAGGATCTCCCACCACCGCCAGCTGTGGATATATCACCGAGAAAACCGGAACGCTTTGAGCTACGGGTGATCATCTGGAACACAGAGGACGTACTGCTAAAAGAGGATGATTTCTTCCTGGGCGAGAAAAAATCCGACATCTACATTAAAGGGTAACACATCTCAAACGAAGTAAATCCACCCTCAACGTCCTCAAATAGTTGGCTCATAGGTTTAGAGGAGACCCAGTCAACTGACGTGCACTACAGATCCTTAAACGGCGAAGGAAACTTCAATTGGAGATTCGTCTTTCCATTTACTTACCTAAAAACAGAAAATAAGATCGTCATCAAGAAGAAGGAACGATTTCAAATGGTGGAATCAGAGAAGAAGTTCCCATGCAAGCTGAAGCTTCAAGTTTGGGATAATGATACTTTCTCAGCGGATGATTTCCTAGGATCGCTGACGATGGAATTGGCTAGCATGCCGCGAGGTGCAAAGAGTCCTCAGAAGTGCAATTTGAACCTCTTGAAATCCTCGGCTCCAACAATCAATTTGTTCAGGATCAAGAGGACGAGAGGATGGTGGCCTTTTCAAGTTTTGGACGACGAGACTAACGAGTACATCATCGCGGTAACCTTACCCATCATTCAGTTACATAATTCTCCATGTTTCTTTCTATTTTAGGGCAAGTTAGAGGCTGAATTTCACATAGCCTCCGGTGATGAAGCTGACGTTGCGCCAGTTGGCAAAGGAAGGAATGATCCAAACGGTTTACCAAAGCCAAAGTAAGTTACTTGTTTAATAAAGTATATGTTAAACCTATGATAGAATAGATTAGTCAGGGGTATATGGTAGCCATCCGTAATTCCTAGTGACGTAAATACTTTGAAGAGAAGCCTATATTTTCGGTAGTAGTATTTTGTTCATATACTAGCATGTGTCGTTGGAAATTAGTTAAAGCAAAAGCTTTTCTTGAGTTAAAACCAAATGCTTTTTTTGCATACGACTTAATTTTATTCCCTGGCGTGCTAACAAGAACAGATGGCCTATTAAAAAACAATTGCTAATAAATAAGTGCCCATTACGACTGGAGTGCTACGCAAAGTTGGAAAGCAGATGCAATCCTTTATAGAGTTGGAAAAGTCAGCAACTATTCGACAACTACTATACTATACAGGGTGAGTTAGTAGGAAAGGAAACTATTTTCGGATAAAAGTACTTGGGTAGTTAACAGAAAAACAAATAATTGAACATTACCAATATGTTCAATATTAGCAATTCCAGATAATATGCATCCTTACGTGACAAAAATAGTAAGGGAATTTTGAAACTTTGTATTTTGGCATAGCTTGAAATCCCCAATAATTTATTAAATTTGCGCACAGGCCGGCCTTTACTCCCGCCGCCATCTTTTAAAGATGTCGCCCAAAATCAGTTTTCTGGAAGTATCTATCTTACTTGAAGTATCTCAATATTCAAATTATTGATAATTAAGTTCACTACAAAGTTTGTCTGGTTGTCAGATAAACGTTTGAGTTATTCTAATGTGAACTCATTTGTATGCTGTTTACATGAAATTTTTGGTACTAGCGATCTATTTGTGACATATAAAATAAGAAAATATACTTGGTCAAAACTTGTGATTTAAGATTTAAAAAAAGAAGATAGACGGACTTTAAAACGATGTATAAATTGTTTTGTTAAGTAGAAAAATAACGTACATAGTTATAGTGAAAACATTTATCCTTTGTTT
The DNA here is from genome assembly GCA_964023965.1 of Melinopterus prodromus. Classification (NCBI taxonomy): domain Eukaryota; kingdom Metazoa; phylum Arthropoda; class Insecta; order Coleoptera; family Scarabaeidae; genus Melinopterus; species Melinopterus prodromus. The sequence goes on from OZ030390.1 coordinate 68,014,436, forward strand.
TATATTTGAAATGTAACATTTTTTGTATTTATAAGCGTTTATAGAGTGTTCAAATCCACATTTAAAAATTTACACTTGAGTGCATAAAAATCAGCCCACCTAAATGTATGTCAATTTTAAAGTTTGTTTGTAATAATAAATTTGATTTTCGGCTTTTGGGAGCTGGGAAGTCAATTAAAATCTCACTTTTTCGCTGCCGTTTCGGTTTTATTTGAAACCATAATCATAGCTACAACAAACAAAATAATTAAATAAAAGACCAGCAAAGAGCATATAAATTTACCTCAAAGTGTGAACTAAAACTATAATAAAACTCGTGTCGGCTGACGGACATTTTACAAAACAGGTACCTAGCCACAACACATCAAGACATATATAAACAATTCTCTTAAAATCGAACGCACACAGCTTACATTCACAAAGCAAAGTCAAGTTGGTAAAACAGAAATAATATTATAATATATATTACTCAAATTATCAGTATCGGATCGCAAGTTAACTGTGTTATTTGTCTTTTGTATGTAAATCATTTCCATGATACATCTCTTTCTATAATTCTGTTCTTCTCTCAAAATTCTGGCATTGTCAAATTTGAAAGCATGGCCACTCGACAGTGCATGTGAGGCAAGACCGGTTTTGTCTTTGTTATTCATATCCCTACAATCGTATTTATGTTGTTTTAACCTTGTTTTAAAATATTGTTTACTTTGCACCACATATGCCATTTCACAATCTCCGCTATCAACTCGATAGATCAACCCACTCTTGTCGTACTCTGCAACTCTGTCCTTCACGTTGGAATACAGGTTGCCAATATTTTTGTTATTATTCGTCACTATTTTTAATTTGTCAGCTTTTAAAGTAGCGATAAGTTTATTAGTTAAACCCGGTATGCTTGGAAGTTTAAAGTATTTGATGTCGTTAGTCTATCAGTGACGTTGTTTTCAATCCGTTCGCTGTATAATATTTTATGAATTAGACTTTTCGGATAACTACATTTTAACAGCATTTTAGTTATGAGGCGGAAATTATTCAAGTGAAATTCCCTCTCTGACAACCGTATTGCTCGACGTTTAAGACCCTTTATAATTGCAATTTTTTGTGATATGGTATGGTCAGAGTAGAAATGTATGAATTAGTCTTTCTATGATGCCAATTTATTTTTGTTCTATTGTTGTCGCTTCTCAGAATCAATATATCTAGCCTAGGAACGGTAATGTGTGATTTTCCTCAACATCAGCTGTAAAATTTATCAACGGCTGCACGGAACTAAAAACAAATGTAACTTCATCAATTCTATGTTTAGGCAAAGCAGTGATAATGTCATCCGCGTAAATGTACAAAAAAGGAAGCTCAAACCCCAACCCTTCTCACAGCTTCCCCCAGAATTCTATTCATCACGAGATTCGCATATATTGGTGAAGCCGGATTCCCCATAGCTGTTCCTTGTTTCTGTTTATAAACCCTGTCATTATACTTAAAATAACTGTTATTGAAGGTGAAAGTGGTGAATGATTTAAGATCCATCAACGTGAGGGAGGTGTGAGGTTCTATCTCATGCCAATGTTCCTCAATCACCTTTAGTGTAATTTCGTTTGTTTGTAATGTTTGTAACGTTTTACATCAATTGTCCAATTTGTATGAATTTTACACTTAATTGAAGGCTATTTTCTCAACAACAGCGCTGGGGTAGTATTTTTCTATTGAAATTTCAGTTTTGAACATGTAGAGGCTGTAAGAATTAGAGTAAATTAATTATCGAAATTTGAACCGCTCTATGGGGTGTACCTGATACAACCATACGTATCAAGTGGAATCAAACAATTTTCCCGATCTTTTATGAACACTGTGATTCACATCATTTACTCAAGGTTTGCAAACGTTAGCCGTTGGTGAATGGCGACCGTCGCGTTACCCAGACGCATTTATAGTTGGTGGTGTGTTCACCTGGAGTGGTACAACCGTTTGCTCAACGTTTGCAAACGTTAGCGGTTGGTTGCGTTCACTCATCAACGGTAAACGTTTACATTTATTTCATTGCATTGACATGGCCTTCACCAGGCAAACTAGGTATTCACTTTGCAAACGCATTCGGGTTGTTTGCAGTTGGCGCCTGGTGTCCCTTTGCCGTTCATTTAGGTTTATAATTGGCGCAGCCCATCCATCATGAAGAATTGTTTCTTCATGATAGAAATCTACAAACTAGGTATCTAAATTCTAACATTTTGGAGGTTATGAATATACGTCAAACAGCGTTTGCGCTTGAAAACGAAATTATTTTACGTTTGCTAAAATTGCTAAAACGCGTTTATAGTTGGTGGCGCGTTCACCAGGAGTGCTGCAAACGTTTACTCAACGTTTGCAAACAAATACTACCCCAGCGCTGTTGTTGAGATAATAGCCTTCATGATTGATGGGCTCTGCCAATTCTAATGTTAAATGGACGATACCATTTACATTAAAACTATGGTCATCTATAAAAACATTAAAACAAAGGAAAATCCATTTTTGCACCAACGTCAAATTCTGTCATTTAAATGTTCTTTGGTTATGTCCACACTGCGTACGCCCGGTTCCCACTTGTCGGGTGTCGGATACGAAAAAAGATCGGGTGCTCTAGTGGCTTAACATTTTGTATGGAGCTGTTCACATCTATCCGACACCGATTTTTTTTTTCGGTTCCTACAATTTTTGCCGGGTGTTATGCCAGCGCCGCAAGCCCGATCAAAAATCATGCCGGATCTTGCTCGCGTACTTGTTTGTATGACACTGTTCACATTTGTCGGGCATCGGATCCGAAAGCTCTCCACTACCCGTTGCCCGATAGCTCTCATTGGCCATTGGTCATATTGCAGTAGCGGGTACGCGTCTTGTGTTTGTGTGTTTATAACAATGGAGATAGAGATAAATCCTGAAGATTTGATCCCACTAGTTGAAGAAAGAGCTGTCCTTTCGGGCAAAGCTTTAAATGACTATAAAAGTAAGCAATTGGTAATGCTGCGTGTGATTAAGTTCTAAAAGGTTCCTAAAGTGAATCTTGTCCTCAGGACTGGATTCACCCAAAATTTTCTTTTATTTGCTGCCTTCTTTTGCTTTCTTCGTAAATAATATAGCACAACAAAACCTTCGTCGACGTGCATCGCGTACAGTCGCCTAGGAGCAAATCAAGGTTGGCAGAGCCGTATTTTACAAGGGTTGGCCTCAATTATACATGGTAATTAAACTATATTTCGCAACAACCCTCCACGCAAAGAATTGGTCGACCCAGAGCAATCAAAAGAAAAAAATTAACAGCCACGGGGCAGGATAGAAAAGAACGCACCACATGTAGTTTTATTTGACTGCCATAAAAAATAACAATACAAAAAATACAAAAAAAAATATTCTTAGAAAAAAGTTCAATGTATCGTGCCGGTATCGTCCCGTTCTCATCAATCTCCGACTGATTCTTGGGTCTTCCTGCCAACCTTCTTCTTCTAGGATTGCGATGGTCATCTACTTGAGGGATACCATTACGGTCGGCTTTGACCGTGTACCCAGATTCTTTTTTCAGAATCATCTCCTGTTGCCTCTTAGAATTCTCATAATTCTTCTTCTTCTTCTACATCTACTCATCGGAGTGGACTCATTCGAGGTTGAGCAGATAATTCGATCACTTAAACATACGTCTGCGGTGGGTACTGATGGGATACCAGTTAGAGTTCTCAAACACAGTGCAAAATATCTCAGCACCCCAATCGCCCATCTAATAAATAGGTCGTTTGACAGTGGCATATATCCTAGTATTTTTAAAACATCGAAAATTATTCCGGTTCACAAAAAATCAGACAAGGATCAAGTAGCAAATTACAGACCGATTTCAATTCTCCCAGCCCTGTCAAAAATATTTGAAACGTCTATTAAAACACGAATAACGACCTACTTCAACAACCACAATTTATTTTCCAATTCGCAACACGGTTTTCGGGAGAGTTTGTCAACACAGCCAGCTCTATCCTGTATATTTGGTAATATATATAAAAATTTGAACATCGGAAAATTAGTTGCAACAATCAATTGTGATCTCTCAAAGGCGTTTGATCTCGTTAATCACGACATTTTAACGGAGAAACTTAATTACTACGGTATTCGAGGCAATGCGCTGAAGCTTTTGGAGTCTTACTTGACTGATAGAACACAGATGGTGGAAATCAGGGATCCTGAGAGTGGCGGCAAAGTTCGATCGGAGACTCTCGCGATTGGTTGCGGTGTGCCACAGGGTTCCATTCTTGGTCCCCTTTTGTTTACCATCTTTATCAACGACATGTTGTCAGTTTACTTTGCATACTTTGATTCGGTGGCGCGATATGGTTTGCTGTTCTGGGGGAACGCTGAATCTATGAAACAGGTACTGCTTTTGCAGAAGCAGGCTGTTAGCAAGGTACTCCTGTCGGGTCCATTTTCGAAGCCATGGCATACCGACAGTCGTCGACACATATATATATATATATACATGACTTCATGTTACATGTTTGACCATCGGATCGACGCGCGCGCTGGCTCGGCCGTGCACGCGTATCGGCCGAGGGGTAGGGGATTGATACGCCCGGACATCCCGATAAATAGGCGACATGAAAAAAGTTTTATACACACCAGCGCGTTGATTTTTAATAAGTGGCCGGTGGGTATGCGTGGCGAAGTGACGTTTAGGGCTTTCCGGCGTGGCGTGAGGACCTTCCTGGGCGGTAAAACTTATTACTCGCTTGTGGAGTTCCTCGCCGAACGCATAGCGTGAGTCGTCCATGCTAAGACCGTTATTGTAGATTTTATTTTATGTGGTAACAAATTTCCGAACCTGCAGTTGCAATGATGTTTTGATGAGTGCGCGTCTCTTGTGTGGTGCTTGTGTGCGTGAATTGTTGAGATGTGTATAATCAGTGCTTATGTTTATTTAATTTAGTTTGTAATTGACGTGTTAACTGTGTATGTGCGCATGTTCATCTTTTTAATGTATGTATTCCACACCTGTAAGGGTATTGAGAGAATAAATATATATATCTATCTATCTATCTACTTGGACTAGTCGGGACCCCTTGTCCCGTGCGAGGCGGTTTGGTCGAATCCATAGGACCGTTCCTCTCTAATCGATTTGTTTGTTTCTTCTCAGACTGGTCGAGACATCTCTTGTCCCGTGCGGGGTGGTTCGGTAGAATCCGTAGAGCCAAATCCCCTCCAGTCTACTTCGCCAGCTTCCTCTGGCGGTATCGGCAACCCCAAATGTCGCATATGACTCCATTATGCTGGTATGGTAGCCCGGTTGCATATAAGCCTTCTGCTACCTGCCACGGCACCAAGTAAATTGACTCCGCCTACATCGCGCAGCGGTTGGACGGTAAGCGGGCTGCCTTAAGGGTCGGCAACCGATTAAGCGCACAGAAATCAAGTAAAATCAATATCTACCAGGCGTTGCGTTGCGTTGGTTAGAGACAATTCAATTAATATCTCAATTAGCAAGATTGATAATGAATATCTTATTTTAATTACGTACCTCTATTTATTGATGATTTTTAAATACTAATAACCGCATAAAATAGATACAATTCAGATAAAATACAGATTTTAACATCCATGCTCTCCTAAACCGAATGGTATATACAACCATACTAAAATATATTTGCATTAACACGTCTTGTACATTCATCACTTAAATAATGTACTGTAATCATGCTTGTTGACACTTGGTGCCATTTCGTCGTGCAAATTATCACTACAAATAGGTTCTGTATTTACAATTTAGATAGGCTCTGTTGTGATCTTTGTTCGTTTTCTGGTTTCACGCCAAACCGCACGGAAAAAGCCATTAGTATATACCTATACAATTTTAATTATACCCTTAAACCGTGTTATATCATATATAAAACACCGTTTCAGTTGCCATATGTTTTTTTTTTTACCACTACAATAATAATAATAATAAAATAAAATAGTAATAAATTATAATAGTATATTATAATACAAGTTTTATAAAAGATTGTGATCCAGTGTTTTCATAACGACACCAAAACCTGTTTGGTTATGACTTTATAACGAACGCAAAGTAGAAAAGCAAATTTATAAAATTTGTATTTGCCGTGTTATTTATTATAAGAGTTTTAGTAAAATATCGACAACAATAACTTATTAACTTTTTTTTAATTTTTAATATTTTGCTTAAATCAAAGACTTCATCAGGAAATTAAATAAACTATAAAAATCCAAACAAAAGTTAAAAAAGTGTTCACTTAGTATAGTATTTTTACAGTTTAATTATCTGATGAAGTCTGTAGTATAAGAAGTTAAGAATATAAGAAGTTATTCTTGCCGATATACCCAATATCGGCAAGAATAACTTCTTCTGGTCTTATTTTACTTATACTACAGACTTCATCAGATAATTAAACTGTAAAAATACTATACTAAGTGAACACTTTTTTTAACTTTTGTTTGGATTTTTATAGTTTATTTAATTTCTTGATGAAGTCTTTGATTTAAGCAAAATTTTAAAAATTAAAAAAATATTAATAAGTTATTGTTGTCGATATTTTACTAAAACTCTTATAATAAATAACACGGCAAATACAAATTTTATAAATTTGCTTTTCTACTTTGCGTTCGTTATAAAGTCATAACCAAACAGGTTTTGGTGTCGTTATGAAAACACTGGATCACAATCTTTTATAAAACTTGTATTATAATATACTATTATAATTTATTACTATTTTATTTTATTATTATTATTATTGTAGGGGTAAATAAAAAAAAACATATGGCAACTGAAACGGTGTTTTATTATATGATATAACACGGTTTAAGGGTATAATTAAAATTGTATAGGTATATACGTCTAATGGCTTTTTCCGTGCTGTTTGGCGTGAAACCAGAAAACGAACAAAGATCACAACAGAGCCTATCTAAATTGTAAATACAGAACCTATTTGTAGTGATAATTTGCACGACGAAATGGCGCCAAGTGTCAACAAGCATGATTACAGTACATTATTTAAGTGATGAATGTACAAGACGTGTTAATGCAAATATATTTTAGTATGGTTGTATATACCATTCGGTTTAGGAGAGCATGGATGTTAAAATCTGTATTTTATCTGAATTGTATCTATTTTATGCGGTTATTAGTATTTAAAAATCATCAATAAATAGAGGTACGTAATTAAAATAAGATATTCATTATCAATCTTGCTAATTGAGATATTAATTGAATTGTCTCTAACCAACGCAACGCAACGCCTGGTAGATATTGATTTTACTTGATTTCTGTGTGCTTAATCGGTTGCCGACCCTTAAGGCAGCCCGCTTACCGTCCAACCGCTGCGCGATGTAGGCGGAGTCAATTTACTTGGTGCCGTGGCAGGTAGCAGAAGGCTTATATGCAGCCCGGTTCGTCATGTCTCGACTGCTTCTTGTAGATCACCACCATCCGTATATTTATCTCTTCGTGATCCCGGACCAGCCAGCTGCATCATCGAAGTGAGAACGGGCAAATGCAAATTCTTCCTTACAGTGGCATTATCAACTTCAACAATTATACAAAAAAAAACATAATAGGTACTAACTTATTTCTAAGACGAAGAGTTAAGCGTTATTTGACCATCCATCTTTTTTCTTTAATAATAATAATAATAAAATGCTTTATTGTATATAAATAAATACAAAAGGTACCTATAACACCAACGTGATTTAAAATGGCACCATTCAAAAATAGATACAGATTAAAAACTGAAATTAATATATATCATCTTCAACCGCTAAGCCTCCCTCAAGAATTTCCCTCTTCAAAATAGCTCTGGTTTTACTTTTGCTATAAGGACCGAATTCAATGAGAGTCGTATTTAAGATTCTTGACGCAAGATACGAAAAACTCTTTCTGAAGGATGCTGTCCTGTGCACTGGTACTGTCGCCATGGAGGCGACATAGCGAAGTCTTCTCGTATGTGCTTCCCCTCTTAGCTCGATCTTGGCCGCCAGATAGGAGGGTTGGCCATCATACACGGCTGCACGAACCATCTCTGCGTAGTGGGTGAAGCGCCTCTCAGTCAACCGAAGCTGTCGGTGCTCCCGAAAAACATGACCCATGTGTTGTCGACGGGGACATCCAGTTGCATAGGAAATGCAACTATATTGTATTCCTTGAAGACGTCTCTTGTTTGCCTGGGAGAGGAACGGACCATAGACGATGTCACCATAACATACAGCTGAAAGGACCAACGAATCTGAAACCATAAGCTTAGTATCAGTCGGTAAAACCGATTTAAATTGATGCAATAGCTTCAATTTGCCATACGCAGCCTGACAAAGCCTATCTATGTGTCCATCAAAGGTAAGACCACGGTCGAAGACGATTCCAAGGTTTTTTGCTTCTGTCACCACGGGAAGACGAGCACCATCTAACACCAGCTCAACTCCAACTAATCTCACAGCGTCGACGTCCTCCTCGTTGCCAATAAATAGAACCTGGCACTTTCCAGGATTCAGCAGGATTGCAGGATTGCTAGCTGCCCAGCCGTAGACACGCGCCAAGTCTTCGTTAATGGAGTCCAGGCTGTCGTTGACGGCCTCGGAGTGAATGGGGGCATACAGCTGGATATCATCGGCATACATGTGGTAACTGCAGTGCCCGAGGATAGTCGGCATATCGGCAGTTAAGATGTTGAAAAGCAGTGGACCTAGCACTGATCCCTGGGGAACGCCTGACAGTGACACTGATGGTTGGGAAATATTGTCTGCGTCGATTTTAATGTAGTTTGTGCGTCCAACTAGGTACTCTCGAAACCAGTTCAAAACCAGACCATCAATTCTATAATATTTGAGTTTAGCGAAAATACAATCAAAGCTTACGCTGTCGAAGGCCTTTGACATGTCGAGAAGAACCAGCGCGGTAACTCTGTCCATCTGTTGGAAAGACACGATTTCATCCAGAACAGCCAGCAGCGCCGACCCAGTACTGTGCGACTTCCGGAAACCAGATTGCATGACAGGCATGACTCCCTTACTCTCCAAGTACTCGTACAGTTTAAGTTGTAGTAGTGATTCAGCAATTTTTGAGGGTACTGATAGGATACTGATCGGGCGAAAGTCGTTAAAGGAAGAGGCAGAGGCTCGCTTAGGAATTGGTTTAACAAAGGCTGATTTCCACAAGGTAGGGAATTTACCGATTTCAAAGGAATAATTAATAAGGTGCGTCAATGGTTCGGAACAAAAGCAAGAAGAAAGTTGAAGCATTCTAGCAGATATCCCATGAACACCGCAACTTGCAGATTTCTGGGCAAATATGATCTTGCGAACGCACTCCACATCCACTGGTCTGTAGCTAAATTGTTCTTCAATATGGAAACTTCCCGAAGCAAATCCGTCGACGTATCGATGGTCCGCAGGCACTCTAGGAACGGATCCGGCAAAGAACTCACTGAAAGCACGCGCGTCACGCAACTGTGAAGGGATCCTGTCGCCAAAAGAAGTCCCAGTCACGCCCCAACTTCTCAAACAACCCCAAAGTCGCCGCTGATCGGTGACTCCTCTAAGCTGGGAAGCATAGTATGCCTTTTTTTCCTGAATAACCGCATTGTTGTAGTAATTCCGTAAATCACAAAAATATTGTCGATGTGTTGCTAAACGAGTAACCTTGTATCTGCGCCACGCCTTATTCTTCTCATTGCTAATCATTCGTAGAGTGTCCGTAAACCAAGGGTTATGTGGCTTATAACGGTCGCTGCTATAAACAAAGGGTGCATGTACGTGAAAAATTCTGTTGATGTTATTAAAAAATGCCAGCTTATTATCCAGCTCCAACATGGCATACATCTCGTTCCATGGGATCAACGCAGCGTCCCGAAGGAAGTCAGAGTGAGAGCTTCGCACCAATCTGTGCGTGGTCTGAGCCGCTGGGAGAGTAAGCGGAACCCAACACGCGACAGTGTGGTGGTCAGATAGGTCGCTATCAATAAGTTCTGTCTTTATGTCTTGTAGGCGTTTATCAACAATAATTAAGTCGATCAGCGATTCAGATTCCATAGTGACTCGCGTAGGTTCCGCAATAACTTGAACTAGAGAATAATCGTTGAGTATTTGCTGGAGGGATTTTCTTAATTGAGAATCTATCAACATGTTAATGTTAAAATCTCCCAGTATAATGACTGTCTGCGTATTCAAGTGAACAGTGTTTAAAACGCTCTCGAAGTGCGATAACGATGCAATTCCAGCGCTAGGCGGGCGGTACACCACTCCTATAGCGACAGTTGTCTTTCTGACAATGGCTTTGATCCACAATGGCTTTGACGCTATCCATCCATGCAGTTGTTAGTGGCTGCCTTTAAGACGGCATATTTCTCATTGGGGGAGTGAGAAATATTACAAAACGTCCCTGCTGATTGACCGTCAACACAATTTGCCTTGTCACCGAGTCGCTTCAGATATGCTTTTTCTTCGTCGCGCTGGATGTGTTCAGATATTTCCAGCCTGACAAAAAATGAGCCAATCCCGATCTTCTTTGGGACCATTTTGCGCCTCCACCATGTTACGTAGCTCTTAATGGAGGACGGCTCTAGCTCAGGGTGGAGATGTAAATAAAAGTCGCAGTGTTGTTTATATTAGTTCGTATATTGCTGACCACGCAGAATTCCAATACTACCGCTGGCTGGAGTCCGTGAAACACGATAGCTGAGTGTTTACTATGCTCAGGTGCTGCAAATTGCTGATTCATCCTCTTCCCATCCCATGCCTTGGCTTTTATATGCATTTGGCAAGACGTCATGACCTGTTTCGAGACCCCAAAAATCAGTTAATGTTAATTTGCACCTTTTGAACGAGTGATTTGGGAATTCGTTTGAATATTTTAGTTTTTGGATAGAATTTTCTATCTTACAAATGAAGAAAACTTGTGCTGGACGGGAAACCAATGAGCTTGTTAAGTTTTACCTGCTAGAGATTTGAGGTATTGATGCAAAAAAACCTAACTCATTTGACATACGCAGAACCTCAGAACCGTTGTAGAGTGTGTCGATACGACGTTATGCACGTCTTTCTAATGGTTCACCCATATCGATTCCAAGGCTACCAGGGACCACTGCGGTTGTATAAGTAGAAACTGTAATATTGTAGAAAAATTGGAGATAATATTCTTGTTACAACAAATACATTAGCAGAAATACATATCGTTATGATGAGGAGTAGGGGAAGAGATGACGAGTATAATGCTGCCAAGCATACAGTTATCAATGAAATATACAGGGTGATTCACAACGTACGGAGGAGATTGAGGGGGGAGCTAGAGACGGGAAATATAAAGTATTTTCATAATAACCTTTTTAACCAAAGATCAATAACAAGACAGTTACATCCGTTTAAAATTCATAGAAATTAACGTCCACGTGTTGAGAACCTCTGGGTTTTTCGTAAATAATGCTCTTTGTTTCCATGGAAACCCCTCTTAGCAAATCCTTGTGTCACATTCAAACTGTCATAAATTTTCCAAATTGTTTTATGAAAAAGTCAGCGGTTCTCAACAAGTTAACTCATAACTCAACTCATAACTTATTTCATCATTTTAAAGATAAACAAATAGCTGTAACTTTTATGTTTATAAATTTTTCTTCATTTTAATTCGAACATGTGTATTAAATAACAATCAGGTATCTTTTTTTAATTTTAAAACGTCTCTTACTAGCATAGTTTGTAAATAATGTTCATTAATAAATTCAACTTTAACTTGCTATAACTTCCTAGTTTATGTGTTTAGGTCAAATGTTTACTAAGAAAAGATGCTTATTTTGGTCTTCTCTTGCTACTCCTTCAATTTCCTCCGTACGTTGTGAATCACCCTGTATACATGAAAAGGTAGAATTTGTTCTTAATCTACTAATATAAAAAAGCAATGAATGTTTTTCTTTGCAGATAATTCATATGGTATTAAGTCGACATGGCTCCGGTAGCGGAGGTGATACCTGGAAAATGATTTATTGTAGAGTTTTGAATCGTTATAATAGAAAAGATATATTTTTATAAACTATCTAATAAAGAAAATATAAGTTTTAGCAAATTAGCGTCGGGCATAGTAGCGAATATTATACTTTCTGTACTTTAATATAATAATAACATTAATCTAATTCGAAATCGACAACATGGTTACCGATCTATATTAAGGAGTCAGTTCCCAATGTCGACACCTTTTTTGAAGAATTCTTTTTATGGATAGTATTTATTATATTATTTTAACCTTTTTTTATATGAAAGTGTGGACATCAAAGTTCAACAAAATTCTTTTTTTTATTTTTTTTTTATGAAAAATCGCGCTAGTATGGCTGCCTGAAGTTGCACCTATTTGAATCTGGCTGACTTGATAACTCAAGTTTGGGGCTTCTGATGTGAAAAAGTCAAATGTATTATTGAAACGCAAACTTGTCTGTATCGTCCGTACCTCAATTAGCAACATACGTTAAAAAAATAAATGGTGGGCTTTTATAATTTTCGACCGTTTTTTTCAATGTACAATGTTTTAAAAAATGGATTAAATATTAATGCATAATCATAATTCTGGTAGGGACGATAGCTATACATATGCAGAATATGCTATACAAATTTCATCTTGATAGGTGCCATAGTTTTTTTTGTAGAATGTCAGTCAGATCGAAAAACGTTGTTTTGAGAAAAACGCAGTTTACTTTTTATTCAATAATATAATATTTCTAAAGTATTTTTTTGACAAATACAGCTTCTTATCCTCAATCAGCGATACCGGCTCCATATATTAAACCTTCTGCTTCCTCGTAGCTTTGATTTTCTTCGATTCTGGCGTTCCTGATGGCGACTCTTGCTCTTTGGAAGCTTCCGCGCTGCGCCGATTGGAGGTACAAATACGCGTTTCATCTTGCTTTCGCGCGAGATATTCTGCTTCTATACCAACTGGTACGCCCATGGTTTCCATTATTTTCAATAGAGGTTTAAACCCTTCGTTAAATGTGCATGCTGCACAATATGCAGCAATTTCAACAATTTTTTTCCCCGCAAACGTGTGTTTTGGAGCAAGTTGCCAAACACTTGCATTGAAGCTCTCGTTGTTGTTCTGCGTATTCGCGCCGATGCATCTTGTCAGCAAGTCATTGGAAGATAAATCTTCGTAAATAGGCTTTAAAATCTCTTGTGTATGTTTGTCGAGAGCTGGAGGATGTTTATAGTGTTTCAAAGTATTTGCAGCTTCTGCCTTACGATATTTGCACCACGATTCAGCTCCCTGTGGGCAGTTCAAATGATGCGGATTAGCGTCGGTGGAGATTTTATGGTAAAATGTCGCCCATATTTCCTTCTTCATGTTTTCAATAGAATCTTTGTTTTGTAGTACAGCTAATCCATAATACAGAGAGAGTTCTTGCATTAGTTTGTTTGTAAGTGATACAGTTTTATACATTTTCTTCGAAGTGTTCAATACAGTTTTTCGTTTAGTAGATGTTACAGTTTTTTTCTTCGAGGCAGCTTTTTTTATATTTTTTTCTTCTAAAGCTTTTTTGTCCTCTTCAATTGAGTGAGCTGTTTTTTTGCATCTTTAGCACGTTTGTACATACGTTTTTTAACGTGTAAAACACATTATTTTTTTCCACTTTTAATAAATCACCGTATGGCTCTTGATCTTGTAGCAATTTAAATGTTTTTAGTCCAGCAGCCGCCGCCTGTTTTTTTTAGTGATTAATAACAGGCTGAATCTTCGTGAGTAGGGTCGGTTCGACGAGACGCCCAAGTTTTTCCTCTATGAAAATTCTCGATAGAGGTAGCTATTGTAGTGCGCAGGTATAGAACATGTCGATTTGGTGGGGTGTCGAAATTGTCTTCATAACAATAAGTTTTTTAATCAAAGTATAGAAGATGGTGATATACAGGCGGGATGTAAATTTTAAATAAATTAAAAATTACAGCCACAACCTGGATTTGAACCAGGGACCTTTGTATCGCTAGTACAATGCTCTAACCAACTGAGCTATTGAGGCCCTGGTTCAAATCCAGGTTGTGGCTGTAATTTTTAATTTATTTAAAATTTACATCCCGCCTGTATATCACCATCTTCTATACTTTGATTAATTTCATCATTACGGTAAGTCCGTATCATACGAGCGTTCGTATATTGATTTCTAGTAATAAGTTTTTTGTTTGAATATGGAGATAATTAGTTAATAAACGCGGAAAAACAATTGTCCTACAAAATGGATGGTTTGACCGGAGCGTCCTCCACTCCGAATGTGTCCAAATAACGAGGTCATAAAAATTATTAATAACCAGCTGATTTTTTGTATGCAGCTTTGTAAATATTTGTATATTGAAATGGCCACATAGTCCTACAAATATAGTGGTACGTTTTCCCAGTCCTACGCTTAGAAGTTGTCCATTCCACGATAACAATTTTTTCATTAATAACCGTAGGACAAAAATTACACATGTTAAGTTAACATGCTAACCAGATATGTTCTACTATCCTATAATAACCAGTTTTAGCGAAACCTTTGCCAATATCCATAAATCCAAGAAAATTAATTATGCCTTGAAGGCCAACACCAAGCATACGCATCGCAAAAACGAATCTTCGATTGATTTCATAAGTATTATATATTTGTGGACTGCTTGAAATATAAGTAACATCTTCACACTGACACTGCACAGCTAATAGAAATCCTAAACCTTTTTCTGAACGTTTTGAAAATCTGATGTCCTTTCTACTAAATTTTAACTCTAAATTTTACAAATTACTATTTCTTGTAAAGTCAAAAATAAAGCGAAATTAATAATGCTGTAGCGCACATTTTGGTCAACATTCACTTCAAAATCTGCGTCTGTTTTGGAAATTTTTTCAGCTGATGCACTCGTATGGCATTCGTCGTCTTCATATATATGTTGATTGCCACGAAATTTTCTTTTTTTTACTCGATCTGCTCTTGGATTCCCTGCTTTCGTACTCTTTCTATCCATCTTATACGATTTTTGATGCGCACTTTTACAATGGAGTACCTGTTTATGTAGCGTTATTATAAATAGCCTTTCTAAACAGAATCGTACAGTAAACTGTTTCAAAACAAACTAGAATAAGCAGCTACTCAAGACATACAACGAGGTGGCTTACAAACAAACAATTGACAACAGCTCTACGCACCTACATCAGCTGACGCGGCTCGTCACGATGAGCGTACTAGCGCGCTCGACACCCTTCGATTGTCTCGCATTTTTCAACTAGTTCTCAACCTGTCTAAACCAAAATAATAGTTTCTATAGGATTTCTACGTATATTTACTACAAGAATCTGTAGTTTTTGAAAAATTGATTTTTTTGAGAAAAAGATTGGGAACTGACCCCTTAAGCCAACTCACTCCAACGAATTCGTGTCAATCATCCCTCTTCTCCTGGCTCACCCTGTAATAGCACCCCTTAAGGGATAATACATAATACGTACATACAGCAGCATACACATTATTTGTAATCAATTTTAAGAACATTCACTATATTGCATTTCTCATTTAGCAAAAGTTTATTTTCTAACATTAATTGAAACGGTTGTCAAACGAATATTAAAAACAAACTTCAATGATATATACCTACGCTCACAACTGTTAATTTCTAACGGAAGACAGCGCGACCCTTTCTCGTTCCCACCTCTCGCAAACAAACAACTTTCAAATGACTTGTAGAAGTTAAATTTTGAATTATATTAGCTAAAGCAACCAAAATGCATAATTCAAGTATTCTCGTCTTCTAGAGTTTCCAAATCTATAAGAATACGAAACACGTACTCTTCTGTTGTTTCTTCGACGTTGGAGCACATATCCAGCATCAAGACTATGGTGGTAGACTCATCCTCTAGGTTCTTCCGATCTAGCAGTAAATGAGTTAATACCCAATCCGTGTAGATCGTATAATTAAATATATTTGTCAATAAATGCATTGTGTTACTTTTTTTCCTAGAGAATTTTAGTATCGATTTTTTTCAGGGGGGTTCATTTATCTTGTTCTCACAGCGCGCGAAGTTAAACTTAGAACTGGAAGTATTGTTTGAACTGGGTTAGGTTTGCATGTTGCTAGTCCTGATAAAAATGTCACTGTACTGTGTGTTGTGATGCCGGCAAGTGTGCCATTGTTTGTGTGTGAAAATTGTCATTTACTATAATAGTGTTGTTTGTACTTATGATTTACTTTGATATGGATGTAATATGAAGAGCGGATATACCAAACTGGGTGAGTGCCAAATGCAATTTTAATCATTAAAGTATAACTAATCGAGTAGAATAAAAATACGCATTATAGACATTTTATTGACTGTATCATGCCAGAAAATAAAACGGCAACCGGCAAAACTATGGAATACATTCAATAACACTCCCACGTAGGTGCTATGTTTTTCGATATTTTATCTGCCCTAGATCGCATACATCATACTTCATACTCATATCGAAATTCAACTGCCTAGAAAGAATATTTAAGAGCTAGTCAAAACTTAATGTGGGCGAATTTTAATTATTGAAACCTATACCAAATGATAGCTATATTCAAGTGTCATACGGCGAAATTTTAATCCATTATTTAATTTGAAATTCTTTTCTCCAAAATTTATAATAACTAGTTATAAATCAGTCATCGTAGTCACCTGTAAATTAGTGAAAGTATGCACCAACTGTGGTATTTTCAAAGTGGGGATACTGGACTATAAGAGATATTTTTTTATTGGTGGCTAAAATGCACCAAAACTCAAATAGTGACTATCACCATTGCAAATATATGTTCCAAAAGCTGGCAAAAATCTAAATAATAAACCAGCTGTCATTGGCAAACATCTACTTAACTACCAAGCTAAGGTACATACATAGCACACAAAAAACTCGTATGCTAGTTGAAAGCTAGCTGAAGAGATTAGTGAGAGTAGTGTGGATATTGTGTGTGCAGTAGATATTCTTGCTGTGGGTAAGTACTTCATGACGGTTGACAATGGTGAACAACATAAAATATATAGTTATAATAGTTATTTATAAACCAAGGGCATTAAACGGATGTTTATGCCCCGAGGGTGACCGTTTAAAAAGCCCGTGGTACACACAACATTTTTGTTCTACAATTGTTTTGTTCGTTTGAATAATATTAATAAATATTTGACGTAATCAAGTGACATGCGTATCTCCGGAGTTGAATAACTATACAACAACAAGTCGGAGTTGAGTGACAATACAGACAATTAATTGTCAAACAGAATAAATCGCCAATAATTGATATTGGCGATTCAAAATTTACAATTTGAATGACAAATATTTGATATATTTGACATATAAACCATGGCAACGCTTAATGCCCGCACGAGAAATAAAAAGCACTAGTTTTTGCCCCGGTATCTATGTAAAATGTCACTTTACGATCATGTAGAACCTAAAAAATAGAAATTAATAATTAAGGAAAACGCAGAACGTCATAACGAGTATTAGATTTTTATTCTAAAAGCAGACCGATCGATTTCGTCATTTAGACATCATCAGGCTTACTGTCACGCGGTAAAATATAAATATAAATATAACTTGCAAGGTGTCATTGCACTGGACTCTGTACTTGAACTTCAAGTTCCAAATGCTTCAAAAACATTTGGGAACAAACTGTTGGGGTTTCATGTAAAAGTGCAAAGATCAAGGTTTACTATGAGGTCATTTTGAGGTTTCTAGGACAATTGAACGTGGTATAAATTTGTCAAAATTACCAAATCGCATTTATTACATTTTTCCCCACTTTTTTCTAAAACCTTGCACGATAGAAAATTAAATTATTTTATTATATTGGTTTTCAGGGCAATTAATTCTACCCAAAACGCAATATCATATTCAATTTACAAAATTTATTTTCCCTATCTTATAGATTTTTCAATTTTCAATTGTCTTTTTTCAAAAATTTTCATTTGTAAGGCCATAAAATGTTTCCGCTGCCATTTCCATAATTAAATGATCTACCAAAGTCAGAGAGAAAAAAATTTGAAGTGGCCATTTCTAAAAATGTGTATTTTAATAATAACATAAAAAATCGACGTCTGGACACAAACTTAAATTCTCAGAGATTTTCCTATGTTTCCATACTTTACGCGCTTACTGTCTGTACGCTACAGGTTGGAGAACTTAATGCACATTATATTCTCTCTAGAGGGAATTATAATTTTCTCATGGTACAATTAAGATTATTAAATGCGCTTATAATATTTCTAATACTGATTTATTTAAACTATTGTAAATATATTTTTCCAAGGAATAACTATTCTTTAAGCTGCTCATTATATTTGTATAGAGGTAACGATTCTATTATATAGTTATTTATTTAACTGTACAAATATATTATTAAAGGGACATTCAAATATATAAATGCACAATTATTTCTTCTGATGTACATTTATGTAAATGTGTTACACATTTATTTTTTTAATGCACAAGTAATATTTAAATTGCTAAAATATTTTTGTATTGGATAAATATGTTTGGTAATGTCAATAATTTTATCAAATGCTTAGAATAAATGCACGTTTTATTTGATTTATTGCGCATATAATTTGTACTGGTATATATATCAAACGCCGATCAAATAAGACAAAAACTAGTTCCGCTAGCTGTCGGACTAAATATGGAGATTTTCATTAACAAAATCCATGTCTCCCAGAGTTAGCAAAGTTTAGAATTAAAATTAGGATTTAAAAACTAATGGAAATAGACAATAGTAAACCTAGCATACATTATTAAGACAATTTTAAATTATTAAAATTATTATTTAAACAATCCTAACTTATTAAATATATAATCGGATGCAGAAAAACAGGTAGCAAAATGTAAAGTAGAAGGCAAAGGTCATTCACTGTTCGGAAATAAACTTTATTTTAGTAGTCGACCAGTTTCGTCCTAACGGACATTTTCAAAGTTTTTGATATTTTGACCCGTACACTTTGAAAATGTCCGTTAGGACGAAACTAGTCGTCTACTAGTTATTTCCGAATAGTGACTGACCTTTGTCTTCTACTTACCCTAAATTATTAACACAATTTTTTATTTGGAACCTACATTATTACTGGATTTTTGTATCGATAGTCAATTGACGATCTTTGTAAAACGTTATTATTTCGTGAAACAAACGAAACAAATGATAAATATTTGGTCTACATGACCGTTATGAATCAATGTAATTCAACTGAATTTAAAAATTATTGCACAATGTTTTAACATACATCAAAACACATGTAAAGCTGAGAATGCTCTGGCATTATTGTGAAGAACGCGCAAATCCCACATTGGTTGTTTGTATGGTTTTACAATTGGGAAATCGTTGTTCTAAGGCTTCACTAAATTACATTGTACACATCTATTGATTATTTTAGGGTGGTGCAACGTTAGATCATTCTCTATCTTATCATGAACACTACCAGGTTTATGAAGGTATATTAATTTTATCAATTATACAGAGTGGTTTAAGTGGTGTAAAATATGTCATTTTAGGTACTTACTATTTAAGAGTAATCATTGTGTCAATGCTTTGTCTCATAATAACTTGACGTGGATAAGGCCTAGTGGATATTATATATGGTGGCTTGTTTTTAACATTTATTTATCAAAATTCCTGGCCCCGCAAAAGTTGCCCACCCATGCCACATGCAAAATTTTTTTCCGACGGACCAATATCTTTTGTTCGAACTTTTGCTTTATTTTCGCTATTTTAATCAAAATGATCATTTTGAAAAAAATGGCACTAGTTCTTTTTTAATACGCTCAGACGGACGTTTTACGACCAAAAGGGCCAGGAAGTACACAACTTCAGTAGAAGTCAAAAGCCGTCTTTGGGGATGAACGTAATGGGGGTGGCACCCATGCCACCTATTCACCTGCTATGTTTTTCCGATCGGATAATATCTTATGTTCGTTCGTTAGCCCTGAATGGATTATTTTAATCCAAATCAAGGCTTTGGAAAATTTTGCACTAGTGCTTTTTTAATGCGCGCAGACGAGCGTTTTGTGATCAAAAAGGGCCAGAAGGTACACACAACTTAATTCTAACTCATAAGCAGTCTTTGGGGATGAACGTAATGGGGGTGGAAGAAAGAGAAAAATATGCGGTTGAACCCTGCATTTACCATTTTCTATAGGTCGCCCCGTGCACTTAATTAGGCTAATACCAACACACCTAGCGTCCACTACATCGCCGTGATTGCACTGTGGGCTCCAACCAACCTCTACCACCCAACCAATCATATATATACCGGGTGGTCGTTTTAACTTGAGCCTCCTAAATATCTCGTGAAATATGCATGGTACGACAAAAGTGTCTTAAACAAACTTGTATGAGTCAAAGGGGAAAATGAGATGACGATATCACTTTCATTCCAGATGGCGCTGCAATCGGTGAAAATGAGGCTAACTTCATTTTTTTAAATGGGTGTACCCAAATTTTTTATCAAATTATGATTTTACGCTAAATAAGAAGCATCTTTTGTCTGAAACTTTTTTTCGTCCGATGCATTTTTTCGTTCGTAAACAAACCCTATGCGCATGACGGCGCAACGCGCGAGATGCCAAAACGTATCCCGATTACGCACATACCTTCCTACGTTGTACCGTGAGTGTCTACTCAGTCGTTGCGTTGACTGCCAGACGGCGAGCGCATCCCATGCAGTGGCAGCAGTCGTAACTACCGCAGCCGCCGCAAACTTCCATCGTCAATAACTTTTAATAGATGCATCGTACGAAAAAAATGTTCAGACAAAAGTTGTTCCTATTTAGCGGAAAAACATAATTTTATAAAAAAATTTGGTTATTCCCATTTAAAAAAGTGAAGTTAGCCTCAGTTTCACCGATTGCAGCGCCATCTGCAATGAAACTGATACCGTCAGCTCATTTCCTCCTTTGAGTCCTACAAGTTTATTAAAGACACTTTTGTCGTACCATGCATATTTCACGAGATATTTAAGAGTCTCAAGTTAAAACGACCACCCGGTATATTATGAAGAACAAAAGATTATGTCCGAACTTTTGCGGGGCCACGCATTTTGATAAAAACGCGAGCCACGCTACTAGATAACCTCACTTGACCGGAAGTGCTTGGCAGACCGTCTTTGATATCTTATCTCTTCAAGGGTGTCAAGCACTTCCGGTGGTCTTCTATAATTGAGAGAAACGATTATTCACATATGTTGCGAGTATACTAATCTACGCAATTTTAGTCACTAGTCAAATTGATTAGTTCGAGATTAGCATTTTCTTTCTATTCTTCACATCATTTAGATCATTTAGACCATTTTAGTTAATTTTATAATTTATAATATGTTATTTTATCCGCTTTCCACTTTCATATCCCCATTCTTTTACACATGACTGCCGTCAGTTTGTTTCTTGTTAGTACTTTTTATGGGTATTAATTGAATCGCCTCTGATTTTTGTCGTTGATTTTATTTCAAATATCAAAGTCAAATGTTCATACAAGCACTAGCCAATTCTTTTATTGGCTCTGCTCTATTATCTATTGCCCACCACACTAAACGCGATGGTTAGCGAAGTACCAGTTTGGTCTCTTTCTTATACATAGTTCTGCTGGAGAATCAACCAATACAAGACATAGTTGCTTTGCTTTGTTATCGATATGCGCACACATTGACTTTATCTGTTGGCATGCCACAAACTCGTTATTTCATAAGACGTCAAAGAGAACACCAAAAAAGAGACCACCAGTCTGCGATATTTGATGAAATCATGACATGCCAGAGAATGAACCGATTTCTCTGACGGAGCGTTTTATGAGTCGGCTGGTAAGCTATCTTTAGAATTGCCAATTTACAGAATACCAGCTCATGATCAGCCACTGTCGTGTTCATCGTACCCACGTCCACAACAGCATCAGCAATCAGCGTGCTAGAGCTAGCCGTAATGCGGGTAGGCGTGCCTAAGTGGAAACATTTTTGAATTCTCCCTAACAACTATCTATACCTGCTTTATTTCCTGTCCAACGATTAAAATGGATTTCATCTGACATAGAAGGGTACTCCTCCACCCGTGCTCCCCTGTCACAGCTAATTACTCTATATCCAGGCAATGTAATCTGGTCATCGCACACGTGGTCGCCGAGCGAGGTTTCCGTCACTCCGATTATGTCGTACAATCTCGACACCAAAAGATTTTTAAACTAATCAAAATTTGACAACAGATATCTAGCATCAATATGCGCTAAACTAAAAGTAAACTAAAATTAGTGGTCATGATTCAATAGCACACCAAAGCTCTCCGTGTGAGCAGTAAGGCATTAACGATCATGATATTTCATTAATCATCCCTTCCGTTTTCGTGTGTGATAAAACAAGGCATACTAACAAATCACAAGGAAACACAAGGCCAGCGATGCACGTATAAGCAATCAACACAAACAAAGAAGTCAAATCGAAGAAGTCAAATTCAGAATCCAAGCAAAACCAACATAAACAAACTATACAAACCATATAAGTTTATCTGGTGACATTCATTTTTAACAAAAACAAACAAATCCATCTTGAGTCCACACGTTCTTCACCCCAAATTTATCCACTGCTGCCTTTACGGTTGCTAACATATTCTTAGTTAGATCTTCACGCACCACCGAATCACTACCTTTCAGCATCTTTTTTATATTAAGGGGTAATGCAACTCTAGCGCGAGAAAAAAAGCCGCTTTTGTAGGTATATTTTTTACAATAAAGTAAATGAATTACAAAATCTCTTTAAAGCCCTTTATTGATAATATTTTGAGGAATACTCACAATAAAAAAAAATCAATTTTTTTAATTAGCATATTGTGCTTAACATATTGAAACTAATCTGAACGATTAACCATCAATTTAAATCTGAATTCTTAAAACTAGGTACTTGTCTCTAATAGGCTATCCACTGATGTCCTATATTAACTTTGTCCTAAACAAGAAGCACTAACACTTCACGCACTGTGCTCTGCTTTTTCACATTTCACTGAGTAACTAGTTCGAAGGGTTTAGTTCTTTTTAGTCTTCTCACTAGATTCTGGTTGTCCAGTAGCTACAGGGCCTCTACGTTGACGTGGTGGCTTAGGCGAGATTCATGTTTAGTGGCGAATCTTTTTATCTCTTTGATGACTTGTGGGACACCAAGATCACGATGTAGGTCACTATTCCGTATGTACCAAGGAGCGTTAACCATATTCCTTAGTACTTTATTTTGGAAAGTCTGGATTCCTTGTATGTTGGAATTTTTTGCGCAACCCTAAAGCTGGATGTCGTATAACTAGATCGGTTTTAGTATTTGGTTGCACTTGTAGTTTGTTCTGTACTGACAACTGAGAGTTTCTTCCCAGAAGCCAGTAGAGTTCTCTATATTTGAGGCCAAGCTCTACTCTTTTCTTCTTAACATGTT
This sequence comes from Melinopterus prodromus, assembly GCA_964023965.1. Lineage (NCBI taxonomy): Eukaryota > Metazoa > Arthropoda > Insecta > Coleoptera > Scarabaeidae > Melinopterus > Melinopterus prodromus. The sequence continues at coordinate 68,037,846 of OZ030390.1, forward strand.
CTTTCCACCTTAGTTTTGTATCCAGAGTCATACCCAAATATGTACTTTGCAGTGTTCGCATAAGGAACTATGGCGTCGTTAATCTTTACATGAGGTATGACCTCGATTCTTTTGTTTGTAAAGTTAATGTGGACAGATTTCAGTTCGTTGAGCTTGGTCTTCCATTTTTTGGTCCAGTTATACATTTTATTAGTAGCTTGTTGAAGATTCCTAGTAGACTCTCCAATAGTTGATTCCACTGCCATTAGAGCCGTGGCATCTGCCAATGTGGCGACTGTTACATTTTCCAGCTGTGGAAGGTCACTTGTATACAGTAGATAGAGAATTGGTCCCAACACACTACCCTGGGGTACCCCAGCTTTTACTTCTTTTAGATCCGAGTATTCATCGATTTGTTTTATTCTGAATAGCCTATCAGATACATAGGATGTTAGCAGCTCGACGTATTGTAAAGGAAGCATACTCTTTGGTTTGTGTATCAATCCTTCGTGCCAAACCTTATCGAAAGCTTGTGTCACATCCAGAAAGATTGTTGAGCAAATTAGGTTTTCTTCTAATGCTTTCTCTACGATATCTGTTATTCTATGAACTTGATCTATAGTTGAATGCTTTTCTCTAAAACCAAATTGGTGATTAGGAATTAGTTCCTTTCTCTCAATGATAGGTTTCATTATCTTTAGAAGCAACTTTTCAAAGAGCTTCGACATCATTGGTAACAGTGATATTGGGCGATATGATTTGGCTTCGTTTGGTGGTTTGCCTAGTTTTGGTACCATGATAACTTCTGCTACTTTCCAGACATGTGGGACGTATTTTAGTCTGAACGATGCATTTATTAGATACGTCAGCATAAGAATACCTTTCTTAGGTAATTGCTTAAGAACTTCTCCTGTGATACGATCATATCCAGGTGCCTTCTTTGCATTGATGTTTGTCTTGATTTCTCTGGCAACTTCCTTTGGAGTAACTAGCTGTATGGCTTCTTCTTCATAGGTTATATGTTCATTCGTGATTGGCTGTGATTCGATGTTGTGAATGCAAGATTTTTGTTAGATGTTCTGCAAAAAGTTCAGCCTTCTGTTAATTACTAAAACCAAATTGGTGATTAGGAATTAGTTCCTTTCTCTCAATGATAGGTTTCATTCTCTTTAGAAGCAACTTTTCAAAGAGCTTCGACATCATTGGTAACAGTGATATTGGGCGATATGATTTGGCTTCGTTTGGTGGTTTGCCTAGTTTTGGTACCATGATAACTTCTGCTACTTTCCAGACATGTGGGACGTATTTTAGTCTGAACGATGCATTTATTAGATACGTCAGCATAAGAATACCTTTCTTAGGTAATTGCTTAAGAACTTCTCCTGTAATACGATCATATCCAGGTGCCTTCTGTGCATTGATGTTTGTCTTGATTTCTCTGGCAACTTCCTTTGGAGTAACTAGCTGTATGGCTTCTTCTTCATAGGTTATATGTTCATTCGTGATTGGCTCTGATTCGATGTTGTGAGGCTGAAAGATTTTTGTTAGATGTTCTGCAAAAAGTTCAGCCTTCTGTTTATTGTCTCTTGCCCAGGTACTGTCTCTTCGTCTTATAGGTGGTACATAGGCCACTGGCCTCTTGTATTTCCTCAGTGCTTTCCACAACGAGTAATCTGTTTCTTTATCGGGAGTCAATTTAGTTAAGACGGATTCCAATGATGCATCTTTTAGTTTTTGAATTTCGCGCTTAAGTTGTTGGGATTTATTATTAAGTATGGTTTTGTCAGCTGGATCTCGTGACTGCTGCCATCTTCTTCTAGCTTGTCTTTTTTGTTTGACCATTTCTCTAAATTCCATAGGATAATTATTTCCAATAGTTCTGTGGGTGATTTCTTTAGTGTTGTTCCAAGCGGCTTTCTGGATGGTGTTGATGAAAATCTTGGCTTCTACGTCGAGCTGATCTCTGGTTTTAAGCTGGATATTTAGCTGTATTGTGTTTTCAAGCTCTATATTAAAGCTCACGCAGTCTGTAGTTTTATTGGTCAAGGTTGGGGTACATTCCTTTTTGATTATGCTTTCGCTTCGAGTCATTAGGTTGGCTTACCTGTAGAATCTAATCGACATCCTCTTGCTTGGATTGCTTTTCTCAGCTCTCTCCCTTTTGTGGTTATCAATCTGGATCCCCAGTCTGGATGTTTTGCGTTATAATCACCACCCAGTATAAAATCAAAAATAAATCAAAAATTGAAGCGTTAGAGGACAATAAGGAAACCTGTGCTTCTCTAGACAATGTTGTTCTGAAGCTGCGTATAAAATTTCAGGTGAATTGGCGGAGATCAGTTAAAGTCATCTTTCCGGCCAGTTTGAAAAAGGCGTTTTTGAGAAAACACGGTTTAAAGTATTGTGTAGCTTTGATGTAAAGAATTGTTATATTTTAGTCGGCGATGCCTGGACCATATAATTATCATTTCAAATTAATATTTTCCTCCTCTTGGGTCTTTCTATTTGATTTTGACGACAGACGAGCTTGTTTTGCAACATCACCATGCTCTGAAAACATGATGCGCCGTGCGTCAGCCTTCGCGCAGAAATTATTGCAGTTTGGCCCGATGCTCATATATAATACCTCGATTATCTTCATAAGGCTGGATAATGCATAATTGACAACACATGGCTCTACTTGCTGCAATAACCTTTACTTTGCTACTTGAAAGTGAAAATGAAAATGTATCACCAGGTGGACAATTCTCGTGCTGCGGCATTTCATCGGTCAGAATGTATTGCGCAGTGTCGCGCAGATCTATTTTCTTCAGTTTATCGATTGAATCATGATTACAACAAATGGCTGGTCCATCATGAATTCAAAGCTCATTTCGAGGCTTCTTGGTTAACTGCCCTAGCCTTTTTTGTCAAAGGCGGGGACGAGTGCCATTAGTGTTTGCACGTCATCTATCCGTTTCTTATTTCCTTTTCTTATTTCCTTTTCTTATTCCAAAATTTGGAAGCGTTCAGTATTTAGATTTTATGAGAATTCAACAACATATCTCCAGCTGATAAGCGCCACCAATCATACAGAGAAGAAAAGCTATGTTTTGTCCATCAGCAATCATCCGAGAGACTTACACCATTATTTTTTTTACTATTTTCAATTGATTTGTAGCCCTTTCTTCTTCTACTAGTTTCTTCATAGTTTGTTGGCAAACTGCTCCTGTTGCGACAAAAATGGTGCGAACTCCTTTATCGTAAAATGACTGAAAAATCTGACGAAGAAGGTCCCTGAATGCGCAAAACTTTTCAATTCCATCTACACCTATGCTTATGCGCATGGCAACGATACTTCCGCTATTCATTTCATATCCTTTTTGAACAAACAGGCAAATCGGAATGAAAGTTTGTTAAAAATTCTTACAAGAAACCACGATTTGAAATCCTAAGTCACGGTTGCCACTTTCGGCCAATTTCGCATTTGATTTGCACCTTTTACACACTACAACTTGTGAAATAGCAGAAAACACAGCAATAAAGCTCAAAAGATGATAATTAAACGTCATCCACATGAACGTTGTAATAATCTTCAACCGACATTACTTTTTTGCAGCTGTGGACTGTGGATACGTTATCAGGTACAGGCGACTCTAATTCCAAACGATGTAATGCTTGTCACATTAGTTCCATTTGAAAATCTGCAGCTCCCTTTCGACTCCTTTCGATCACGATATACTCCAGGAATGTCACTATTATTTCTGCTATTTTTTACTAACTAATCAAGAACAACACACGTTACATCAGGCAGCTATATCATTAAACGGTTAGCGTCAGTTCAACGCACGTGCCAAGGATATTTCCACAAAATCTTTGTTTTATATTATTTTATGTTATATTTCACACCACGGATGATATTCTTCCAAATGAGATAAGACCGTATAGGTATGTAAGCTGTAAACTCTTCATGCTAAACTTTATGCATGTACGCTCGGCTAGACACTTGGCCGTATGTTCATCAAATAAGTACATTAATATTTTTTCCAATATGAAACGTGTTGTACTTATTTCTAAGATCTCAAGACATCGTTAAAGCAAAAAAAACTTTCTTTGATTTTACAAAAAATCTAGAGTGGCATTACCTCGAACACCATTGCTCGCGGCCTGTAGCTACAAAACTTCACCATAATAGCATGCGGAGGACGTATAGACTGCCTGGTGGATAATGTGACATTCAGGTTTTTTCCAGTCCTGTGCATGCGGTCTATATGCTCTGCTGAAATATTTAATTTCATCTTATTGTTGAACAAATCAGGAACTCTTTCCTGTATATTTTCACCGTCAGCCTCGCCCACACCAAAAATTCGAAGACCCTTGCCCCTGGAATACTGTTCTGATTTCGCCAGGTCATCAGTAAGCCGCTTGTCTTTCTTTTCCAAGTCTTCAATTCTTTTATCTATCCCGAGCCTCCAGAGCTGCTTGGAAGCCGTCTTCGACCTTTTTGGTGATGGATTCCGTTATTTTGTTCGACTCTGCACCAAAGATGTCTATCAACTTATAACCACATGTCTTTTTTTGTCAAATAATTCTAACTAAAACTCCTGCATACTTGCACGACAGAATTACTTCAGGACGAACGTACGTCACCTAAATCTCAGGCACAAGAATGCAGTATCCATGCCTGCTCACTCAAGAAGACTTCTTGAGTCTTATTTACTAGGTGTGTTAAGTTGATCACTTACGTAAGGTCGGTTTATCTGGGTTTCCTTTATTTATTATATTGACATTATATCTCAATAACAACCTATTTTCGCTAAGCAACCTATTGACCCTGTGCACAGTACGGAGTGGGGGACTGAGAAACGATTTGGATGCCCATAGCGGAATATGAATCCCGCTAGGAGTTTCCTTCATTACCGTTGCACGCAAAAGCGTTGTAGTCGACTTTGTTATTTCTTATTAAAATTCTTTAGTACAACGAAAGAAAACGCGGCTCAATTTTACGACAAACCACAATATAATTCTTACGTTTTTCTTTGTTGTATTACGTTTACATATTACCAAATAAAATGTTAACTGTCTGACCGTGCGACTATCTGTGTACACTATAACTGCCGTAATTTTGGAGAAATCGATCTGAAATTTGTTTTTTTATTGTGGCCATGAGCGTTGGCTGAGATTTGAAGAGGCCTAGCACTGCAGCCATGTGGCTAGTTGTACTGCTGCCGCACAGGTAGTTAATCGAAATTCTTCGTCCAGTCAGGGCCGGCGGAAAGGAAATATTTGGACCGGGCAAATACCGTATTTAGCGCCCCTTATAGGTAATAATTAGTTAAAAGAAAAACACATTATTTGCCTGCCTACGTTTAACTTATAAAATACTTCATCATAATATAAGATACACATTTATTACACCAAGTTTATATAAGGAATATTTTAGAATATATTATATTTTTCTAAATCAACTAAATATTAGGGTGGCCCTTGCTTTTAAACTTTTATTTTTGCGTTACCTTCTCAGTTTGTTCTTTTATATCCATAGTTAATTCCTGTAAAATTTGAGATCGATCATAACATATCGAGAAAAAGTCCAATTTAAAATATTTAAAAAAAGGTTTTACAACAAAATTTACATAACACAGTTATTAGCTTAAGCTAAAAAAATTATCCACTTGCAAATATAAGAAATGCTCTGATATCTAGTGTCAACAGTCTATTAAGTTAATAACGATGGCATGAAAGTTATTGTAGTAAAACCTAATAAAAAAGTTTTATATTTTTTTTTTTTAAATATTATTAACACTTATTCCCGATTTTCAGGAATTGTGTATGGATATAAAGGAACAAATTTCGAGAATCCTGCAGAAAACAATAAAAGGTAATAAATAAGGATATCCTGGTTAATAAGGACATATAAATAAGGAACATTTACTTTTTGCGCCTTCGTGTCGGCAAACTCTTTAATAATTAATTCATGGTCAATTTCGCTTAATATATCGAATTCGATCGACAACATCGCCAGCGTAACTTGGAAAAACTTCGTTCCCTGATGCGACGGTTATGGGCATTGTTAATAAAATACGCAACGCCACAAATGCATTGGAAAATTCTCGATTAAGTAGTTTTGACTTATGAAGTTTAGTAAATCAGTTGAACTTCCAGGGGCGACTAGTGGAGATAATACTGTGAGCTCTTAGTGAAGCTATAGTCTATCAACATCTCGATTATTTCCATCTGTTAAAAACAGCAGAAAATCTTGACTTTTTTTCAATAGCTCTTTGCTATTAATATTGCTATCAATATCATACAGAAACATAAACACATTATTGTAGTTTTGGAGGTGCTGAAATCTTTCATCTAATGAATTTACCTATAGCAATATCCAAGATGGAAAAAAATAAGTTGATCTTAAATGCCTGTTTAGTTCAACTATTGGATCATCTTCACTTTCATAGTTGAACTGGCGATTTTTTTTCTTGGGCGAATTCTAGTCGACTGTCGAAAATTTGGTTCTACTTCTTTAACGTTTCTGCTAAATCTCTAGCGTCGACTAAAATTTCATCAAATCCTTTGTCTGATCGTAATTCCTCAAAATATGTTGTTACTTTTGAAATCAAGTCTGCTGCTGTTTGCATGTGGATTGCTTTTTCCTGTAGTGTTTTACTAAGTTAATTCTATCTGATGCCAAATAATAATGGAGCAAATAAATTTATAGCTCTTAACCTTTTTAGCCAAATTTGTTGCTGTGTTTTTACCTTGTTTTTACCAAAAGTATTAATCCTGTTGTCATTGGAAGCCTCATATAGAGCATCATATATTTGTTCAATTTGATAACGACATGGAGTGACTGCATTAATACGGCTCTCCCAACGGGTTTGACTTAAAGGCTTTAGGGTTAAATCAGAAACATTACTCTTTAATATTTCCCATCGGTGTGTAGATCCCGCAAAAAAAATGTAAATTTCTTGTATGATCCCGAAAAATGAAACAGCTTCAGTGCATGATAATGCTCTTGGATTTAACTCAATTATTCTTTTTTGCACTCCGGAATGTTTCCCTCTCATATTTGCCGTAATTATCGTATCCTTAGCCTCGCATGTCACATAAACGAATCTTAAATTTTCTCAATTCTTTTAATAAAATGTCTGTTAGGCGTTCACCCGTTGAAGTATTTACTGGTATAAACCCCAAAAAACTGTCCAGCTTGTTCAGCTTGTCCAGCCTGTTCAGCTTGCACATAACGACTAATTAGCGTCATTTGCTCCAACATGGCTTACATCTGGAGTGCAACCTAGCATGATCGAGTAATACTTGGACTTTAAAATGTCACTAACTATCTTTTTGATTATAGTTGACCCAAGTAAACTAATTATTTCATTTTAAATGTCCTTGCCTAAAATAGTGACCGTATGTCTCTTTAGATGTTATACGGTGTCGGTGATCAGCAATTACAACATCAAATTTACCAATAAACTCGATAACTTTAAAAAGTTACCGTTGTTTCTACTGTATAATTTATCCGTATTACCGCAAAAAGCTAAATTCTGAGGAGCTAAAAATTGAATCGCTGCAATTAATCGTTTAAATACTTCTGTCCAACGCCGTAATTCGTTTTGTATAACTCGCAGATTTTCTGAGTCGACGTTGTTGCAGTTCACTCGACGACTGAAATGCTCTCATGCGACTCGGCGATTTTACATGTTCGGATAAAAAAAGTTCGGACATGTGTTTCCAGTCTGAAAATCCAGTACGTGAAGACAGACTCATTCGAACACTACTGATGAGGAGACAACAAAAACAAAAAAATAGAATCTTTAGTTTTTGAATAAATTAGCCACACCCGTAATACATCTTCCTGATTGCACAATCGCCTTGTATACATAGTTCTTAACAGTGAATCGGCGCCCTTCGTTGTTCATTGGAAACTCTATATTGGTTATGTGAACTGGTCCGCGTTTAACAAGTATTTGACGATCACAATCATTCACATGTATATATGTATAGGCCAATCTCCTGGATCGTGTGACACTACCACTTCAGCGTCAATGGAACCTAAACCCTGTAGATAATCCGATAGTTGTATATTTAATTTTAATTATAATCATATTTTATGTAGGAAAAGTACTCCTTGTGCACCGTGTGAAAATGTTTTGTCTACATCAATATCTGTATCATATTCTGATATAGCTTCCTCTGATGTTTGCAGTTTGATATTCTGTGGCTGAGGCTCGGATTGAGTTGGTACTAAAACCTTTTTTAAAGCTTTTGCTTGTTGTTTGTTTTGAGACCCCTTTTCAGCTTTTCTTTTTCTATAAAAAAAGAGCCAGATGGCATCTTCTTCATTTCCCCCTCTGACATGTTTAGAAATTACTGCAAATAATTTCTTATTACTTGAAGAAAATAAAGTACCTAGTTAACAAACATCTCGATAGGTATAATATAAACAATTACTTCTTACCTGTTATAGGTACACTAATAGTATGCAATACTTATTACCTGTTATACATAGGTTCTGTAATCAACTGTAAATCTGTAAACAAATGAACTGAAACGAACTACTCTACGATACGCAAGGCACAAACATCACACAACTGACATACTGACACTGTTCTGTTGACATCTAGTATCATGGAACACGAATTGGTCAGCAGCGCAGCGCGTTTTCCGTTAAAAACAAAAGAAAACAACAAGGAGGCGCCATCTAACGACCATTAGGGCGACAAAGCTTAGTGACAGCGCTTTCGTTGCTTGCCGGCGCCGTGTCATGCTGAACGCAGCCATTTGAGTCGAGAGCCGGAGAGTAGTTACTAAAATATTTTAGATACATGTTTTAGTGGATATCGATATTATTGTGATATAGTGTCGAAATATTTTTTTAGTTTAGTATATTTATATTTACATTTTTGTCGTGTGGCGCCCCTAACCCGAAGCTGGTTGTGGGATTCTCTCTCCCAAGGTTTGTTGTTTCCCTCCAGGAGGGCAATTCATTAAATTCGCATTAAATTTAGCATAAAAGCTTATGTCTTAAAAAGTAAGGACAAGTTCACAAATGGGCAAAATCCAATACAAAGTGATGCGAAAGAGTGATGCGTATTTTCGGACTGGCCCGAGATAATTTTCTTACTAGTTTTTGTCTCAATGGTATATTGCTAAACGTTAAAGTACTAGCCAATGGTATTGGTTAATAACATGGTATAAGGAACACCAGGTGTGAATGCGCATATTCTTCATTGCGCATAGCGTGGGAAATGGTCGCATTCACCTAGCTGCGGCGCCATCGATGGTCGCATACAGCCGTTGGCGTTGGCCTTTGCTTATGCTACTAAAGCCGGTAAATCAATCAACAGAATTGAATAATTGAATGCCTAACGCCAATATCGATTTCAGGACACAATATAAATCCCATTTAAAACTTGTTTTTCGTAAGTAGGTATGGGGTCAGCCTTGCGGCGCATGCGCGAACATCGGTCCTGCCGCGCATGCGCGAACTTTTGGCGCCAAAAATTTGAATCGGCGCCTGGCGGGAAATTTGAAAATTTCAAGATGGCCACCGGAAGTCAGCCATTTTGGCGGGAAATTTGAAAATTTCAAGATGGCCACCGGAAGTCAGCCATTTTGGCGGGAAATTTGAAAATTTCAAGATGGCCACCGGAAGTCAGCCATTTTGGCGGGAAATTTGAAAATTTCAAGATGGCCACCGGAAGTCAGCCATTTTTTGCGGGAAAATTTGACAGGTCGGTTTGGAGCCGGCCATTTTGAACCGGAAGTAGGCAATTTTGAACCGGAAGCCGGCCATTTTGAACCGGAAGTCGGCCATTTACAACCGGAAGTTGACAATTTTGAACCGGAAGTCGGCCATTTTGAACCGGAAGTCGGCCATTTTGAACCGGAAGTCGGTCATTTTGAACCGGAAGTCGGCCATTTTGAACCGGAAGTCGGCCATTTTGAACCGGAAGTCGGCCATTTTGAACCGGAAGTCGGCCATTTTGAACCGGAAGTCGGCCATTTTGAACCGGAAGTCGGTCATTTTGAACCGGAAGTCGGCCATTTTGAACCGGAAGTCGGCCATTTTGAACCGGAAGTCGGCAATTTTGAACCGGAAGCCGGCCATTTTGAACCGGAAGTAGGCAATTATGAACCGGAAGTCGGCCATTTTGAACCGGAAGTCGGCCATTTTGAACCGGAAGTCGGCCATTTTGAACCGGAAGTCGGTCATTTTGAACCGGAAGTCGGCCATTTTGAACCGGAAGTCGGCTATTTTGAACCGGAAGCAGGCAATTTTGAACCGGAAGTCGGCCATTTTGAACCGGAAGTCGGCCATTTTGAACCGAAAGTCGGTCATTTGAACCGGAAGTCGGCCATTTTGAACCGGAAGTCGGCCATTTTGAACCGGAAGTCGGCCATTTTGAACCGGAAATAGGCAATTTTGAACCGGAAGTAGGCAATTTTGAACCGGAAGTAGGCAATTTTGAACCGGAAGTCGGCAATTTTGAACCGGAAGTCGGCCATTTTGTATTTTCTTACAACCTATATGTATAAATAATTACATAGATAAAAAGTTATTTTGCAACGGCGACATTGCTAAACGCGATAACGCTAACAATTATAACGCTAAAAATTTTTTCACATTGCTAACGAATATCATTCTTATCAGTCCTTAAAATTTCGAAGAAAGAAATATGTTGGTTTCTTATCAGTTGCTGACGTCAGAGATAAGAATAGTTATAACATGAATTTATTACGTAAAACAAAAGAAATTCCATATTTTCTTGCAATGTATATGTATAAATAATTACATTATAAAAAGCAATTGTGTAACGGCGACATTGCGAAACGCGATAACGCTAACGATTTTTTTTTTCACATTGCTAACGAATATCATTCTTATCAGTCCTTAAAAATGTAGTATGTGCACGTGTAGATATTACATAAAACAAAAGAAATTCCATATTTTTCTTACAATGTATGTATTTAAATAATGTTGCAACGGTGACGAATTTTTCACGTTGCTTTTATTTTAATTGTGGGGAAACGATATATGTTTGTATCTTATCAGTTGCTGACGTCAGAGATAAGAATTTGTTCGCGATAACAACTGCTATATAACCGGTGATAGCCAGTGGAGAAAATCAGTCTACATAATCAACTAACTACATCAACAATGTTTACTATTACAAAGGATGTAACCACGACCATTAAACGGTTCAATATGCAGGGACGCACAATGGAGTTTAAAATAAACTCAATACCTGGTAAGTAATTTTTTTCTATTTTAATTGTATGTGCTAAATATGTTTTTCTTAGATAACGCTGAACCCGTAAGCTGGGTTCGAGATGCCATCAACAAGGCCATACAATCGGCAACGCATCATCTCAACCCAAATGACCAGGTGGGCATGAGTATCTGCAGTAAAGGATTTGCCAAAGGAGAAGGATGGGTACGATTTCGGGAGGCCTCTGCATTGAACACCGACGATGTTTGGAACGTACTTGTCTCGCTGTTCCAGTCAAATTCAATGGGGTTCAGTACAGACACCTTTTGTCTTGGAGTGACATCCGTACGTATGCCTGTAGGGAGAGGAGGAGGAGCGCGGGTCGTTACCTACAACTCTTTCACCGAAGAGTGTAGCAAACGTACAGGTATAGTAACCATCAAGAATACTGATAACCTTTGTCTGCCCCGCGCTCTGGTTGTCGCCATGGCTAACGTTGACAAGAACCCCGATTATACAGCTATTAGGCAGGATACCAGAAAGATGCAGACCATGAAGGCACAAACCCTCATACGCGATGCTGATGTCACCATACCTGAAGACGGCTGCGGAATTCCGGAGCTTCAAAGGTTCCAAGAATTCCTGAAAGACTACACCATCTGCGTCTATCTGTATGGCAACAAAGGTCGTGACGTTATGTTTCAAGGGTTAAAGAAAGATAAAAAGATTAACCTCCTCTATCATAAGGGACATTACAACGTAATTACATCGCTGACTGCTGCCTTTACATGCGTATACTTCTGTGAGGACTGCCACATCCCATACAACGATAAAAACCGACATAGGTGTGGAGGGATTTGTCGTGGATGCCAACAGTCACCCGCATGTCCCCGAGAAGTCAGAGTAAAGTGTCCCGATTGCCATCGAACCTTCAACAGTCAAACCTGTCTCGATAACCATAAGAGAAGGGTATCAACGATGGGCTGAGTGTATGCGAAACAATACTGCAATACGAAAAGTGCTTAAAGACGGTGAGAACCGAAAGAAAGCATATTTGCGGAGGAATATATTGCAAGATTTGCAAAAAAACATCTACTGCAAACACATCAATGCCATATGCTACCCGACAAAGGCAAACCACAATTGAAAGACTTTGTGTTTGTCTTTTACGATCTGGAGACCACACAGGAGGAGATAATAAACGATAAAGGATCGCGCTTACACAGGCCGAATTTGTGCGTTTATAAAACCTGCTGTGAAGACTGTATTGACTCCGGGGATAAAAACTGTGGTCATTGTGGACACCGGTCTGACTCCAGCAGAGTACGAATTTCCTCCGATATAGAATATAACAGTTCGGAAATGGATCCTGTCGACTGGATGGTAGACTTTATATTAACTAGCCGGCAACAGTATAAAACAGTTGTCGTAATTGCCCACAATGTTTTGACCACCAATTTATACTAAATTATATTATAACCAAAACCGATTTAACTCCTGAATTAATAATGCGAGGAACGAAATTAGTTCAGATGACCATAGGGAATGTGAAGTTGATAGATTCCCTAAACTATTTCCCAATGGCGTTATCAAAATTACCGAAAGCATTCGGGTTACCGGACATTTTTAAAAAGGGATACTTCCCTCATATGTTTAATACTGCTGCCAACAGTGAATATGTAGGACCCCTTCCTGCTTTGGAACATTACTCCCCCGACACCATGATGGGTACGGATGACGACGACAACATGGATGAGAGAAAGCAGTTTCTACAGTGGTATGAAGAACATAGGGAGGATGTTTTTGATTTCAAGAAAGAATTGGTGGAGTACTGCGTTAGTGATGTGGAAATTCTAACGGAAGCATGTCTGAAGTTTAGGAGGGAAATGCTTACAACTTCGAAGGTATGTCCGTTCACTGAAGCCTGCACTATTGCATCAACCTGCAACAAAGTGTTCCGCAGAAACTTTCTACGAAGATTTACCATTGGAATAATACCTAAAGGCGGTTACCGATATCGTGATAACCAGTCACAAATAGCAATTCAGTGGCTTGTGTGGGAGGAACATCAACGAGGCATTGATATAGCTCATGCTGCAAAAGGACGGGAGAGAATAATTGGAGGATTAAAAGTTGATGGATTTTGTGATGAATCCAATAAGGTCTTTGAATTCCATGGGTGCTTCTATCATGGTTGTGAAAAATGTTTTAAATTTAATCGTGATAACCTTTTACACGATGAAGGTACGCTCAATTTAAGGCAAGAGTCAACCATAGCAAAGACAGAACGATTAAAGCAGCTAGGATATGAAGTGCATGAGATGTGGGAGTGTGAATTTCGACGTTGTTTGGTTTCCAACCCCGAAATACAAGCGTAAACATTTAATCATCCAATGGTTCAAACATCACCGCTTAATCCCCGCGACGCCTTCTACGGAGGAAGAACTGGAAATTGTGTTACCTATTACGAATGTCAACCAGGGGAAAAAATCAAGTATATCGATATATGCTCCTTGTACCCCTGGGTATGCAAGTATGACTTGCAAAAAGTTAGAAGTAAGACTTCCGGTCAAAATTGCCTACTTCCGGTTCAAAATGGCTGACTTCCGGTTCAAAATTGCCGACTTCCGGTTCAAAATGGCCGACTTCCGGTTCAAAATGACCGACTTCCGGTTCAAAATGGCCGACTTCCGGTTAAAAATGGCCGACTTTCGGTTCAAAATAGCCGACTAACTTCACGCCGGTGCGCCGGTGCTATGCTGGGGGTGGCCGTCTTCGGTGCGTTACGGCCGGGGCTAACTTCACACCGGCGTGCCGGCCCGCCATGCGCGCCAAAAGTTCGCGCATGCGCCTCCAAACCGACCTCTCAAATTTTCCCGCCAAAAATGGCTGACTTCCGGTGGCCATCTTGAAATTTTCAAATTTCCCGCCAAAATGGCTGACTTCCGGTGGCCATCTTGAAATTTTCAAATTTCCCGCCAAAATGGCTGACTTCCGGTGGCCATCTTGAAATTTTCAAATTTCCCGCCAAAATGGCTGACTTCCGGTGGCCATCTTGAAATTTTCAAATTTCCCGCCAGGCGCCGATTCAAATTTTTGGCGCCAAAAGTTCGCGCATGCGCGGCAGGACCGATGTTCGCGCATGCGCCGCAAGGCTGACCCCATACCTACTTACGAAAAACAAGTTTTAAATGGGATTTATATTGTGTCCTGAAATCGATATTGGCGTTAGGCATTCAATTATTCAATTCTGTTGATTGATTTACCGGCTTTAGTAGCATAAGCAAAGGCCAACGCCAACGGCTGTATGCGACCATCGATGGCGCCGCAGCTAGGTGAATGCGACCATTTCCCACGCTATGCGCAATGAAGAATATGCGCATTCACACCTGGTGTTCCTTATACCATGTTATTAACCAATACCATTGGCTAGTACTTTAACGTTTAGCAATATCAAATTTCCGCCAGGCGCCGATTCAAATTTTTGGCGCCAAAAGTACGCGCATGCGCGGCAGGACCGATGTTCGCGCATGCGCCGCAAGGCTGACCCCATACCTACTTTCGTAAATGGAGTTAATTTTGAATTAAAATTTTAGTGTTTCTAGTGCCTTTCCAACAAAGATGTAACTTTTTGATTGATTGCAAATAAGTGCAAATATTATGACTAATTTGTAAATCTCTTTACACAGGGCAACAAACATCTTGCAGTGTCTAATGTTTGGTACGTTGCGTCATGCTGCAACCATTGGTACTTATGTACTATTAGTAGAGCGCTGAAAACATACTATATCTCCCTCAGATTTTAAGAAATAACCGATGTAGTCGATCCGCTTCAGCGCTCTACTAATAGTGATTCAACGTTACTAAACGTTTGACGTTGGAAGGTTTTGGTAGCATGATGTAGTGCCTGCTTTAGAATGAATAAAACTCGATACACCCAATACAAATTGCATTTATTGATTTCTTCTCAGTTACTATTTTACTCTATTTCTTTTTAAATGCCACTCGTGTTTTCTCTGGGAATGCGTCTTTCTGGATGATCCTGCCTCGCATTTCTTGTCATCAATAATGGGAGAAAGCACCTGAACATTACAACATTATATTAGTAATAATCTTTATCCAATTATGAAATGGCCCATACTCTTAATGGGATATGGGCCATTAAGGGTGCCGAAACGAGTGCGTTCCGCGCCCTAAAAAGTTCAGCAAATTGGGTAAACGTAATTTGTAGCCAAATGTTTATATATTTGTTACGATATTTATTAGTATTCAGTTGGAGTATGCACCTCAATTCGGTAAAACGTGAACGGTTCACCGGGAACATCGGGCTTGTGTAGCATTACTCAAGTAACATCAATTGACATCATTCGTTCAAGTGACGTAATAATTCGTGATGTTAGTTAGTTTCTTTCACCGTTAAACAGACAAATATTGGTGTTAACTTAGAAATAATCTTTTGTAGAGTGAATGTTAAAGATAATTTACAAATACAGCCTAAATCGTTAAGTAATTGTGAAATAGTTTATAATCTTGTATTTTCATCAACCTATAAAATACATGTCCTGAATAGTTCATAAAATGAGAAACTATATTAGCACCGGAGAGGAGAACGTGTCACCTATATCTAATATTCAAGTGCTTTCAGTATTCTTAATTTTCGGAAATAATGTATTAACACGTATTCGATATCCAATCACTGATCAACAGGAATTTCAAAGAATAAAGTTAATTTCTTCGACGTTACTAGGTTAATAATAATAATTCTCGCCATCTTTGCTGCAAATGTAAACAAACCCTTTGCGCATGACCTGGGAGCGCGCGAGGTACCAAAACGTGTCCCCCTAATGCACATACCTCCCTATTTCGCCATGATTAATAACGACAAAATTACTTTATTGTCAATCCGCTCTCACGCGGGGTAGGTAGGGATGGTAGAATCTGAGTTAAAAGACGATGGGAATGCGGCAAAGGAAGATTATTTGTGGACACTGCGCGTATTAAAATTCTGCAAACTTATTCGATGCAACGCAAAATAATAATCATTGCATATGTAATTTAGCGGAGTTATTGTGCTCCAGTCTATCTATTATTTAAACGCGAACCGATAATTACATACTATGCTAATTTCCCAGTGGAGTATCTTTAATCGGAGAGGTTGTTTGTATGTTTCACGGCCTGCTCGATCAAGGTGCAATTTCATTATTACGGCCATCCAATTTTTACAACCAATCAATTGTTTTTTTGCTGATGTCACGGCATTGATTTTTAAATAAAGCAATATTGAAGGTAATCTTAATTATTTATTTGTTGTTTTCTTTTTCACTTTTAATTTCCTTGCAAGAAGTTTCAACAAATTCTTTCTATTGTTTAAACAATCAATGATTATTAATTTTCTAACTTGAAAAATCGAGTGTTTGGTTCCATTAGGAAAGCAGCGAGCTTTACTCGGCTCGAAATATGAGACTTGAAATTGACAACTCGAACAGCCGAATATTTTATTATTTAAACAAAAGAAAACATCCCAAAATTATAAATGATGTCACTTGAGAACAACGTTGACCAGAATAACGGCCTAAAAATCATTTTATGTGAATTGAAATAAAAATGTTTAAACAGATGTGGTTTTATTAGATAATATAGGCAAGATATCTCGAACATGAAATTTATAAGTTAATTTCCCAAAAAAGCTGAATTTTCTACCATAATTAGAAAAAAGTTGAAAATAAATAATTTATTGTTTAAACAATAGAAGAAATTTTTTAATGAATAATGTCACTCTAAGATAATTAACTGCCATTTCCAACTCAGAAAACAGAATTTAGACGGATAAAGAAAAACGAATTATTTAAACAAATAAATTTGTTGAAACAAATGGAAATTAACTGACAAATATTTACAAACATCCCAAGACTTATAATAATTATTGCTATGAGAAAAAAAGATAATGCAAGAACGGTAAATTTTCTGAAGAATCTAAATTTTTTCATTTAAGGGTTGATTTCAGGCCATTGTGGGGGTGGGTTGGGGGCATTAAATCCATATGTGTGATAGGTCAAATTCTTCCTTGGAATCTCCTCTACAAGTCTTAAGGTATCCCAAACCCCGAACAATTATTCGAAAAATACCAAAAAATGTCTTTTTCCCATGCATTTTCTTATGTAAATTTGATAGGTAAATTTGATGGCCTCGACAGGAACCATTAAGAATCAACATTTCGAGAAAAAAAACGGGTCCACTTTTTTTGGATTTGGAAGCGATTTGGAGGGGGGGGGGTCCTTGATTTATAAATAAAAATAGCTAATTTGAACCACCCTAATGTATACGCAAGAATGTAATATCGTTCATTGAAGGAAACCGCTGTTTTGACCGCTTGTCTTATAATAAGAATGTACAATTTTAAGTGGCCACTTTTCTTATTTGACTTAAGAATTTGATATTACAAATCAAAAGTTTCGGTAGATAGATTACTCAGCTCACATTCTTAGATTAAACATTCACCTACTTCTTTTAAATATGAACATGTTATTATGAAAGCGGTCCTTTCTAGTCTCTTTCCACCAATACTAGATCTGTTAGACATTTTTACGTCGGAAATATTGCCTGGATAATAGCACAAACACTGATGCTGCGTGGACATGTATGCGGTTATATACGCTCTAGCTAAGAGACCCCTCTTACGAGGAGACTACTAAAGCTCATCTATCGGCATTCTTCACATTATTTTCAAGACAACAGCTGTTTTAAATCAAAACAATCTTTAGCTTAAAGCAAAATATACTTCGGTTGATTTATATTAAAAAGATATTCTTATTTCTAGTACGTATATGTTGTCTTAAAACAAACTATTTCTATGTGTGGACACTGTATAACTTTGAAAATTTAATTTATTGTTAAATGTTTTAGCTTATAATTCAATCTACCTATTTTTAATTTTTTTTTATAAATTTTGCTGTTTTGCTTTTCAGTCGGCCCGATACTTCGTTTTCCTTATTCAGCAACCCGCTGAAACTCCTGAAGTACCTCCTATGCAAGCACTACAAGTGGAAGATAATAAGATGCTCTATTCTGTTGTTGCTGTGTCTGATGATCGCATTGTTTTTCTATAGTTTCCCTGGATATTCTGTTAAGAAACTATTGGGTGTATAAGTTCTTCTGTATAAATGTTTATTACTTGCAAGATTTAGTTATAATTTTGCACTATATTTTTTTTAAACTACCATATACCATACATATGTATAAGATTCTAATAAAAATAAATCATTCGAATTTTTATAAGTATTTTACTATTATTTTGTTTTTGTTTGCTTTCTTTAATTTACTTACTGTCGTAATAACCCACGTCACAACCGATTTTCCATTTTCTTTTTCTATTAGGTATCTGTTCGGCCCGAATATTCAATATATCCTGCGCATAAACCTGTTAATCCCTGCATTAAGACGGTTGCTGCTATTGTATAACTTCCATATTTCATACGTTTAACAGTACCAACTTTACGTTTGTATTTGAGGAGTCACTATGACGTTGTAAGTACGGAACACGTTGCGTTTGTTTAGAATTGCCTTAATATTTCAAGGCATATGTAATTCTAAATTCAATACTATTGTAGTTATTACATTTCTTTGTAATGGGGTATTTGTGTGCCCACATCTAGCGATTTTAAAAAGAACCAGCTCAATTGTATGTGAATGAATGTTGCATTATTAGCCCATGATATTGTTCCTTTATCATAAAAATAACACCATCATTAAAACATGAATTGATTATAAATTACTATTATCACGCCGGGTATTATAAACGACGAATAACTAATTTACTAGGCAGTTACTTTTTACTAGGCAAGTATTTTACTCTGCAGATCAGCCAAGTAAATTTTACTCTGCAAATATTCGTATACAAAAGCTGTCACTAGACACCTACCAGCTAGTTTTACAAGTATCAGTAAAGAGAGAGTAATTTCATTCGTTCTACGACGTTTTGCTTACTTCGGGGTTCTGATTCTAATTCACCCTCTGATATATAGGAGACGCTGCCGTTTACCGAGAGATTTGCGACTTCATTTGATGATTTGGGCGAAAAATAATTTTAGGTTAGAGTTGTTCTATCTCACAAAGGAAACAAACTCTTGCAAGACTGGAAACCAATAAGCTTGTGAAGGCTTACCGGTTGGAGTTTCGACTCATCGATGCAAAAGAACCTAACTCATTTTCAGTAGCGTAACTAGGAGTAAGTGGGCCCCCATAATTAAAATATGTAATGATTCCGGGAAGAGGGCCCCTAGGACAGTCAAATAGGATTTCACTTTCAATTCAAACTAGCTGGAACATTGTATACAATTTTGTTGGGCATTATAAACAACTGGGTTTTATACGAAAGTACGTGGATAATCTGATTTTATCCGGGCCGCGGGAATTAATAGATGACATTCTACAAGTATTCAATGGTTTCCACAGGAGCATCCAGTTCGCCATGGTGGGGGAAGAGAATAACACTGTTGCGTTCTTGGATTTGGCTTTGAGGAGAGGGGTTGATGGAGTTCTCAAGATTGACTGGTATCAGAAACCCACTAGTTCTGGGAGATACCTTAATTTTCGTTCTAACCATCCCATCAACCAGAAACTCAACATGGTTACGGCAATAAGGAACAGAGTGTTGCAGCTTGCCCACCCTGATTTCCATGAGGCCAGCAAGAAGTGTTGTTTGAGATTTTCAGAAACAATGGTTGCTCTAAAGCTCTAACTAGGAAGCTGATTTATAATTCACCCCGACAACGAAGAGCAAATGATATGACTGCACCGATCCCACGGACCACCACGGTATACCGAAGGCTCCCATTCATCCCCGGACTATCTCACTCTATCAGTAAAATATTTAAAATTGATGGCCTACGCATTGCTTACTACAATTTCATGAAAGTGGGTGGTGTTTACTAAAAGTAAGCAGCAAACAGCGGCGGAATATAGTGGTTCCTCTCAGTTCTGCTACGTGGGCCAAACGGGCAATTGGCTAGGCTGAAACAACATAGATGTCCGGAAAAACCGAATGACAAGTGCATTGGCGCAGCACTCCTTAAACTTAAATCACAATATCGATTCGAAAATACCACGATATTGTACAACAGGCGCAATTTGAGGGAGAGTTTGTTTTTTAATGATCGGCATTCAGACTACTAAAAAAACTATGAACTCAAGATCTGACACTGAGGACCTCAGCGCAGCTTACGCCCACTTATTAAATCTTAAGCATGACCATGTAAGAGTATTAAACGAGTCTTCCGTGGGGTTGGCCGACTTGAACGAGTTAATGTTTTGACATTTTGTCGCAAGTTGTTTCTTTCGTTTTTCAATTTTTATTGTTGGGTTGGTACTACTGCGCCTGACTTCGCTCGAATTTGCCTTGAATGTTGGTTTCTGTTTACGTAGGTTTATGTTGTTCTCGTTTGTTGTAAGTTTCTATTCCTGCGGTAGTGTGAATAAAACTTATTACTGTGTTTTTTAGCTGTTCTGTAATCAACATCAACATCTATGTTTGTACTGATATTACCGTTGTATTGTGCATGGCCTGCGTCCACATGGAGTTTGAATGATCACTTTATGTAATTAAACTATTGTTAAAGCTAATTAACATCATCCAGGAAGTACTCGTGTGTGTAATTTGTACTGTTGTGTTCTGGTTCCTGAAGAAGCGGTAAATTAGCCGCGAAATATTGAACTTTAATAAAAGAAGTTGTCAAAATTTGTTGAGGGCGTCTCAATCTGCACTTAGCCCTCGCTTCCCAAGAAATATCTTTTTCGATTATAAACAACGTGCAAAATTCCCATCAATATCGTGTCTGCATGGCAAGTTATTCACGGCCAAAGATGGCCAAATTGTATCTTGCTTTCTATGTAACAGACGACTATCTACAAAAAAACTATCCATAATTTAAGTATTTTAAGTACGAGTTGACATTTTCATTTTATACGTCAAAGTTAGTAAGAGTAACAACGTATTTATGTGCTGGGCACTCCCTTTCATGTAGTAGCAGCTTGACTATTTCCGCGATATGTCCATCAGAATGCTAGGAAGTGTCTATTGTAACATTTGTTTGCGAAAAGAAAAACAATACATCTCGTAACTATATAATCAAAGGTGTACGAAGGTTTCCATTCCATAGCACGTAAAATCAAGTATTTAATTTTATTTTAAAAACTAGAGGGTCGCGTTTGTCTGTTAATATGAACAGGCTTTATCTAAAAGGTAGGCTACAGTCTGATAAAACTAATAAACCAATGAGACCAATAGTAACATCATGTCAAATATAGCCATAGACTTGCTGGCAATCATAACACCATAATTACGTAAAGATTATAGCTCAAACTATATTATGAAATTAAAAAGGTTATCGATTTTATAAATAAAACAATTAATATAAAAATAGCCAGTACTTACTTTACGGTATCATTAATTTGATATAATTAATCTGTACGCAAACGTCCCCACGAACGAAGCAATAATTGTTTTACAAGACTTTATACCGCAACCCAAATATATACAATCTCATAGTTTGGATGATATCAACATTACTCCTTCCGGGTTATGCCGTGTGTCAAGATTTGTTAATGCTGACGTTTCGCGAACCATGTTGCTCGCTTCTTCAAAGCTAATTGAATACTGAGTATTGAATACTAATTGAATACTGAGTATTCAATTAGCTTTGAAGAAGCGAGCAACATGGTTCGCGAAACGTCAGCATTACCAAATCTTGACACACGGCATAACCCGGAAGCAGTTTATTTTCTAAATATATCGTTGTTTTTCAATACAGTTAAAATCAAAATTTCGTTCGATTCAACAACTTTTATGGACTTTGTTTGGGACTTCCAGCTTGCGGGGCTGTTGTAAATCCCTATTTGCCTGGCGTAGTAAGCAGTAGTGGCCAATCTGTGAAAGTCCGCTCTCAGGTTGTCTCGGCTTCTTGTAGGGTGGTCAAGAAGATCTGCTTGAGCCAGGATGTTGTTTCTGCTTTTGTGTAATGTTGTAAGACAGCGTAGAAGGTACATTCCATAAATGGCGAATATCTTGGGCCCTGGAACAGTGGCTAGGCATGACTCAACGGAAGTCCCCAAATCTCAATTTCGTAGGCCATTCGAGACTAGAACAGAGCCATGTACGCTACTCTTTCCGTTTGGTAGCCTGCGATCTTCAGTTCTTCAAATTGCGTATGTCACTTTGCTTAGCGTTTCTTCAAAGTCCTCAACGCGGTTTCCACCCGAAAATCAATATATCATTGACTCAGACCGCGGAAGTCTACAATCTAGATAAGGTAACACATTTGGGCTTGACATTTCTTTTTTCTTCGTTTGCCTGGATCACTGTTTTGGTTAGGAGTTTCATGACATCCTCCGTGCTCTTGCCAGGTTTGGTAGGCAAATTGTTGGTCCGTGAATAATTTGTTGTTTTTTGCCAGTATTGTAGAATCCCCTGTAGTATGATGTCTTCCGATATCTTTGAGAATGCAAGCAGCACTGCAATGGGGCGGTAGTTTTTGCACTCTTTTTTCTCGCCTTGTTTGTACACTGGACTAATTCGTGCTATTTTTAGTTTACCAGGAAAGACTCCATGTTTGTCTACAAGCGGGTTTGAGATGTAGTCACGTGCCCACTTTATAGTACGTGTATCGACTCCGTATATGTCCTTACTCTGCTTTGACTTGACTAGCTAAATTATGTTTTTGACCTCGGTGTGGTCAACTGAAGTTAGGGGGAATGATTTTCTGCATGTTGTGTTCTTAGAGATGGCCTCACCATGGCGGTTTGTTTAACTGAGGCTTCGGGATGTAAGGTTTTGTTCATCCTTCTTCTGGTTTCTTGGTTTAGTGTATTCCAGCTACTTTTACTTTTGTTGTGCGAGTGTAGGATCTTACTTGCGTTTGTTCTCTTGCGTTCATCTTCAGTAAACTTGACATAAAATTGTTGATATCGTTTGATAACATTGTAGTTTTCATTATCATCTGAGTCATCTCATTAGCTTCAGTGGTCTTGTATTTGTGCAACCTGTACTGATACTCTTGGTTTTCTGATTGTTTGCCAATACATATAGTGGAAAGGCTGTGTTGTAATGTTTTAAGAACGTTGATATAAATTATTTAGTATCATTTTGTTTGGATTCGGTTCTTCCATAATAGTTTCCCAAGTTTCTTGGTCGAGCACTTGTTGGAATTTTCTGATGTTTTTGGTTGAGTAAGTTCTTCTATAACTTTGTTCAGTTGGTTGGTTTGATAGGTAGTTTGCATGTAGTACCTACTAAGGCTTGGTGGTCGCCATAGTTTAGAACTTTTATGTACGTTACGATGTGTGTCAGGTCAGTGAAAACATTGTCGATGAAAGTTTCTGTGAGGTTGGTGATTCTGGTAGGTCCCAGAAAAGCTGCTCTAAGACCATCTGAGCACACCAGGTTTGTTACAAGTACGCTTTGGTTGTCCTCTCTGTGGTAGTGTATGTTGAATTCCCTGCCAGGACAACTTTGACGTTTTTGAAGCTTTTCCTTGAGAGTTGTTCTAGTGCCTGTTCTAGGATCTGGAGGAAGGTGTCCGTTTTGCCTTATGGTGGTCTATAGATGCCAATTATGATAATGTTTTGTGACTGTATGTAGGTTGCTACCATTTCGATCTGTTTCTCTATGGAATTCTCTCGTACGAAATCCAGGTCGATTGCTGTGATATTGTTAGCAGCAAAGATTCAGACGCCTCCGTGCATATGTTTTTGTCTACAGTAACAGCTTATCTTTTTGTAACCATAGATATTGTAAAGTTCAGCAGTGTCATTTGTTAGCCAGTGTTCCGTGGCACATATTATGTGCGCTCTCTCCGCATCGGCAAGTATATGCCCTGGTTTTGTTTTGTTGGTAATGCTTTGAACATTTGTGGTTAGGATTGTAAATCGTTGCTGCATTGTTACTGGTTTCTTTCCCTGGCTGTCGGATTTTATAAAAAAATTGCGGCTTGTGATTGCATGAAGGTTTTTTTAAATCAAATCTACTTATTACAATGTTTTTCGGCCGGAAGTCTGTGTCGTATACTTCATATTTTTACCTTATCATAAGCAGTATGATAAAGTATTGTATTTTTGGGATTTTAGCGGAAATATGTCCTTTTGGGTGCCCTGAACATTTGAATTACTAAAGGTATCGGGACGAAACTTAGATAGTTAGAAGTTTCATGACCAAACATAGAGTTGAAATGCTTTTTGTTCAAAATGGTCCAAAGGAACTGGTGGTTTACTCTTAGCAATTTTCCACGATTTTGCAAATGACCCGCTATTTCTGTAATTTTGCCAAAATAGTTAAATAATAAATTAAAGTGGAGGAAATTTGTATAATTTAGGTCTATTGCATTTAATTGTAAAATTATTGATTTAGCTGCATGAGCAAATTCTATTTGATAGAGATCGGTCGTGTTTGCATTAATATAAAACTAGTTAGCTAGAAGTTGACAGATATCTTCATTCTAATGACAGTAGGTAGTGTCAAACGCTGATGTTTTGACACTACCCTACTGTCAATAGAATCAAATCATCCGTCACATCCTAGCTAACTAGTTGGCTAACCTGGCTAACAAACCTTTTTAATCTATCCGGTTCTCCAGGGGTTTCTTTAATAAAGATCTTCTCGTCTTTGAAGCCGTGTTTGCCTTTAATTTATTCCGCAATTTTTGTTTCGGATGCATGTTTAATGCGATAGAGATACAGCCTACGCCCGGTTCCCACTTGTCGGAAGTCGGATCCGAAAAAAAATCGGTTGCTCTAGTGGCTTAATATTTTGTATGGAGCTGTTCAAATCTATCCGACACCGATTTTTTTTTCGGCTCCGACAAGTTTTGTCGGGTGTTTTGCCATAGCCGCAAGCCCGGTCAAAATGGTGCCGGATCTTGCTCGCGTAATTATTTGTATGACGCTGTTCACATTTGTCGGGAATCGGATCCGAAAGCTCTCCTCACTACCCGTTGCCCGCTAGCTCTCATTGGCAACCTGCAGTACGGTTGTATCATCATGGAAAAGTTGTGAATTAATGAATTAAAGAAAACACCTAAGTTATTTTGTTTTTTTTTATGTTTTGAACTGCCGCAAAGGCTGTAAAATTATTTTAATTTTTGACATTTTTTTTTAAATATGATATAATAATAAAAATAATAATAGATTTGTTTTACTGGGTAATATATTGATTCCCGAATTCTCATTATTATAGCCCGCGTCTGTGCGGGCCATTTACTCTTCGGCGAATGCTGAAATCCAAACAACTTAAGACGTGCCACAGACGCGGGCCATAATAATGAAAAAATGTAAAAAATTAAAATAATTTAAAGCTTTTGCGGCAGTTCAAAACATGAAAATAAAAATAATTAAATTGGGTGTTTTATTTAAATCATGAACCCACATCTTTTCCATGATTGCACATTCCCGAATTATATCATAATTAAAAAAGGATGACATTAAATATTATAGGGTGCCATTAAAAATTTCACTGATGACGTCATTTCCGGAAAAACCAGAAGTCATACAAACCTAAGTAGTATCCCCAAAAAAATGCATATTTCGTTTATTGGCAATCCTCAAAATTTAATTCGCCCACCGTCTTAAATAAAATATAAACGGGCGTACCTATGGATTACCCGGTATGTATCCGTTATATTATAGTTATCAAGAACAAAATTGTGCATAACATAATGATTGTGTAGCAAAGATTATTTTGAGCTTTGCATTACCAATTTGTCTAGGTTCATGTAAAGCACCGTCATCCGGTATAATCTATTCATAATCAGCTGCGTATATATGCGTGGCTGACTTTATTAGATCGTTTATCGCTGTGGATGTGCGGACAAACGGGTGTGTAGATTTTTGCGTCAACTTTTAAGGGCTGTGCGAACGTTCAACGCCTACTGAGCTCAGTGACAGAACGCCCGATCCGGACATCGCATGTCGCACTGTTCTCGCCGTTTGAACCGATTATTTGTATTGAGTTTTGTGAAAAAAACAAAAAAAGTTTATCGCTCTGCTTTTACGGTCGGATTTACGTCGCTGAAACTTTCCTTGGATTTTTCTTTCGTGCATGGACAAGCTGAGGATGTAAGTAACGCAGATAATTTTGTATTTATGTTCTTTCATACTTTTATATATTTTTTATTTTTGTGTCTGTTCTGCTCACAATCATTGCGATTTTTTTTTCATTACCATTTTTTTGCAGACCACAGTTAGAAACTTAATAATAAACTGTTTGTATTATAATATGTGACATTATTTTAAATCCACCAATTGATTATAATGTCTATTGTTTTGAATATTGAAAAAAAAAACAAATAGATCGCTTACCAGGTACGTATCTCGCAACCAATAAATTTGCATTATATAGTTTGTTCACTTTTGGATGAAAAATTTATTAATTTAGTCCGTATTTACCACTAGGTATTTTCATATCCATGATGTTAATAGGAACGTTTACCTTATTTTGATGAGATATGAATGGTGTTAACATATATTAACCTTTTGATTAACCACCAGCATATACCGCATATACAGCATAAATGCTGGCTTCACACACCTTAATTTAAACGTTTTTTCGAGGTGTTGTACCACACTGAAGGATTGTTAGGGCACCGCTGTTTTTAACTTTGAAGTAAAATTATCATACTTGCACACTTTTTGACATGAAGGAAAAAGTGTAAAAAATCAATCAGCATAAGATTGACCCTCCTCTTCAAGAATATAATAGAAGTGGGTTTATTCTAAAAAATTATAAAAAAAAATCTTCAATATTCATCTCCGGAATCGTCGCAACAAAAAAGACCACACACATACAAACATACAAACATACATAGACACACGCACACAAAAATTTTTTTGTACCTTGGTCAAAAATGTTCAGGGGACCCATAAGGACATACATATTTCCACTAAAATAACATTATTTTTCGGCACGATTACAAGACTTTGTCATAAGTACTACGTATGGTAAAGTAAAAAAAAATTTAATTTAGCAGACACTTTTTTGTCATGAATGAAAAAGTGTATGAAAAATCAATCAGCTTTAACATTGGCTTTCCCCTTCAAGAATTTAATAGATTTAATAGATTTAATAGAATTTAATAGAAGTAATTTAGCAGATAATTTCAATTTTGGATTTTAAAAATCCATCATATGGACTTGTGAATTCTCGGAGTAATGTGTGACCGCCCACGATATGTAATAATAGAAAATCTTAGGATACAATCCAGAACTTTCTGAACCTGCTTGGTGTGGAATCTTTTTCTTTTCTGTACAAAGTCGTTGTGCATTCATACAGAATGACCTCAATGTGCAAGATTTTTTTTCAAGATATTTACAACAATGCAAATTTTTTTTTATTTTCCAAAATAGTTGTTGAATATAGCTGAACATCATTACAAATATGAATTGCTAGATTTTCCAGATCATACCAAACTATACTCTAAAACCGTTACTTAAAAATACACAATAATATGCAACATTTTGCATATTCGTCAATATTCGACAACATATACATTTGTTAACAGTTATTTTCTTAGAATGCATCATAATAATAATTACTCGCATTTTTTTTAAATTTTAGTGTGCTTGCTAAGTTTATGGACAGGTATTCTTGGATTACCAGTATAGACTAAATATGGACAATTGCAATTGAAGTAATTCCAACGGTTTTAACACAAAGAAAAATTGTTAAAATAAATAAACAATCGACAGGCTGTGTGCCATATGTCTAACAAAATAATTGCTGGGATGGTAATCCAGGATCAATACTGTTACAAGGTGAAATTGGTACTATTAGATCGGTAATATTAATAAAACGTAGTATAGCTAGACAATATGTTAAGTGTAGAGTACTCTATATAGTATAGAGTGCGTAGTAAAACCTGCGACCTGCGTAGTAAAATTTATGACGTATGGAATTTCGTTTTCCGTTGTAAATATTATTTTATTTGGCATCCAGCGTGATCTATAACTAAATCAAAAATAAATAACCTCACATAATAGAGATCTAGTTTTAAGTGAAAATTAAAGAAAAATTCTCAATATCCACGTATTAGAATTGTATGTATAATTCTTAAAATATATGTCTGTTTTTGATAGCTTGAAAGACAGTTATAAATTACATTACAATAGTAATTTAAAAATGTATTTCTTCAGTGTTGCATTGTGATTAAAACACAAGAAAAATAAAACTAATAGGCAAATAGCAGTTAGTTGAATAAGTCATTACTTATTTTGTTAATAACATTTCGCCTGCATATGTAGGAGTCTATTTTGGTTTCTTGAAATTGCATATTGTACGTTTTGTCAATTCGAGTTAAAATACACTACCTCTGCTATGAGTTCCGAGGAATTCCTTAAAACAATAAATAATATTATTCAGTATTTCCTCCTAAATATTGACCTTATTGCGAAAGATCTAAATGTGGATTTCCAATTTAGTATTTGCACCATAAAACCATTACCCAAAGAAACTGATGATAGATAGCTGCAGAAACATGTTCTATCAATCAGATATATATACAATATATGTTCTAAAAATAGAAAATGTCCTATTTGTAGGAAGATCATATTTCTAATAACCAGATAGTGTGTGTCGATATTAATCCATTATATTTCCAACAGACAACACATTATTAAAATTACATTACTTCACATTTACATTCTTCCCTTCAGAATTTCTGTCTATTTACATCACAAGTTTGTAAACAAATATTAATAACCGTACTGACAAATATGTCGCTTGTTACAATTTATACTTAGCACAACTGATCACTGATCAGATAATCCAACGTTGTTATAAGAATCTTAGGTTTTAGAGCTCGTTCCAACAGTTGTTATTGATTGTCAAGTCAATGCCGAGGCAAGAAAAATAAAGATAACGTCATTTGACATCCTTTCTTAGATGCTACAACTAAATATTTACGATCACCACCGTTGAGAGTTCCTCGCGAAAAAGTCAACCCCACCCCCAGACTAAAAAATAATAAAACCTTACCATCGTCTCCTGATTAATATATTTACATAATTTTTGTATTATCAGAAATTCAAAGGTATGCATTCCTTTTGCCTGTCTTAATTTTTCATTGGTGAAAAACGGTTTGCATGGTAAAACGAAGCAAACAACGAAATGCTATATATTTTTGAAATGTCTATAATTTCAACAAAAAAGAGTAAACGATGGCATTCTAAAATTAATTTTTATGACAAGTCAGGTAGTACGGGTGACCACAATAGACATGTACGTATATAGTTCTCCAGAGGTTTGTATTTAATACAACACACGCAATCCTATACTGAAAATGATAGGAGTATTTTATAATGCATACCCCATGGAAATTGTGCTAATTGGTACGTAGCTAATTTCAATTAATACATAAGTGAATTTGGCGAAAATTAATTAAATATATTATGATCTACCTATCGCCAATTGGCCGGAAATGTCTGGTAACCAGTATTAAAAAAAAAAATGTGATGCCAGCAATAGAAAAGGATATATATGAATATAATAACTTGATGTCCATACCCTATTGGGCCAAAAATGTTTGGAAAACTTCTTTAATTTCTTTAGTCACTAATTAGCATACTTAAATATTTTTTGGCCGGAATTGCATTTGTATTTCTTCATACCAAGTAGAATATATCTAATATATATTTTTCGTAATGACGTTATATGAGAACATAATTTGGGCTTGGGCTCTTGGGCTATACGGTTGAAAAGGTCATTATGGGCCCAAAAGACTGTAATAAAAAGCCGACTTTACTAAGTTTTGATCCAAGTAACCATTCGAATATTTCGCAAAACTGTTTGGGTATCTTTTACTTCTGAATAATTTTTCTTAGGAACTTTATACCGTATTTTCATTCCTATCCAACTATCGCAACTTCTATTTATTGCCTGATCCCCGTAGGCCGGTATGTGAATCCAAAATTGATGTAAACACACAAAATAGTGCACCTTGGAGAGCTGTACAATACCTAAAGTAATTATTACCTTCCAGTTTTGGCGTCAGTACTATCCTGCAAATAAATTTAAGGATCAAAATTTGGATTTCCGCGTCCGAATATGAAGAGTTATATTTGAAATGTTTAGATTGTCATCAAGAATATATAGGACAGACTTTGCAAAAAGTGTGGTATAGACTATAGGGCACAAGAGTATTTCAAGAGTATGAATAAAGCCTGGAGCAGGAACATTGGCTTCACATGTCGGGTGTTGTGGACACGACATAAAATGTCAACATTCAGATGTATTGGACAGTAGTGAATTCTTTTCAGAGATGTTTTCTTGAAATTAACTATACTATACTACACAACTGCGTTTCGTCCATGAGTTAAAAAAAAAATAAAGTATACAAATATATAAAGTATTAAAGTATACATATAAAGTCAGTTACATTAATTACAAATTAGTTACATAACTACCATAAGGCTTGCTTAATCACAAGAATTTCATCCAACACTGTTAAATCAATTGTAAACATGTCAGTCTGCCTTTTTATTACATTTCAAGCCATATACATATGTTTTGAGGTTAGATAGTTGATGTTATCTATGAAATAAGGTTGGTTTTTGATACCAATATAAATTATTATAAAATATTAGCATAATTATATAAAATATTGCATAATTTTCTGCAGGAAAGTGGGTCCTTCACAACCATTCCTTTCTTTTATACCTATAATTATTCCGGTGACATTTATCGACCTTAAATGAAAACATATTAAATCATAATAATTTAATATTATTAAGCCAAAAGTTATTAGCTTATCTACGTAAAAAGAGCATGTCAGAAAAAGTTGTTAGATTTGGTTCTTTATTGGCCAGGATAGCCACGTGGCTTATAGTATTAGATTATTGTATTTTGGACTTACGATTTTGAGCGGTTTGGGGGCACGTGTTAAAGTATTCATCGATTTCAAATTTCACAGAAATTAATAATGGAAATAAAGGGACACACTGAGAGGGTCCTGCAAAAAATAACAGTTGAAAAATAAGAACCACCCACCAATATATTACATAAATACTCAAAATCTGCCAAGCTGGACCTGCTAGAAAAACTAGAAATACCTTCGAGAAATGAAAATCAACAACAACTTAATAAGCAAAATACAGATTTTGTCAGAGCACCGCCCAAAACTAGTTGTCTTGTTCAAAACTAGTTGAACAAGAAACATTGCAAAACAGCTGGCAAATAAATTCAAGAAGGCAAGAATATGTATGCTATTTATACCCCTCGAACATACAACAAAGAAGAGAACTTAAGCAATATTCAAACCATATTGTATACCTAAATATCAAAAATTTTAAGAGGGGATTCTCGTTTTCTGATAAAAAAAATCGAAAAAAAAATCTATACGTATATATATATATATATGTAGGTTGCGGGAAAACAAACACAGGCACTTAAAGAACTTAGTCTATTAAATGTACGTTAAATATAAATATATAGTATACTGCAATAATGCCGCTCTCGTTGGTATTCGTCTTTTATGTATTCTCGTATCACTACTCTGTAACAACGAATCGTCTTAGCGTCTTATGTACACGTCTTCACTTACTTACGGCTTAACTCGTACTGTCCGTCTATGTCCGGTGGTGGCGCTGACTCTGGTAATTGGTGGGGGTTGGTCAGTGACGTTCCCACATCTCGGTCATCCTGGATTTCATCCGCCTCGGATGAAGAGTCGGAATGTGTATACCACCATTTCATGTATTCTCCACATGTAGTAGTAGATTTTGGGCCCTCTTGAAAACTTTCCTTCACAACTTCGTAGCTATCGTTTCCTCCCAATGTTACCTTTTGTTTAAAACCTGGTCCCAATTGGGTGCGTTTGATCGCCACCATATCCCCAATCTGGTATGTCGTTGCTTTCTTCCTTGTCTTATAGGTCTTCTTATTCTTCTCTTGAATCTTGGTTATTTGATTTCTTGGGCTCAGTCTAAGTTCTTTTCTGTCTTCCTCGAAGCCTTTCACAATTTCTTGCTCTAGCAATACTTTAATTTCTCGCTCCCCTTCTGCACCTCCCATCATCGTGCCAAACAACAACTCAAATGGTGTCATGCCAATACTGCGTTGATAGATGACTTCTTGGTCCTCAAAATTCGTTTGCTTATCTTTATCTTTAGCGCGTAAGTCTTGTATTTCTTCCTGGTTGTCATCAAAGTCTTCATTGTTTGCTTCTATTTCTTTCCCTCTTCTGTTCTCGTCTTTGTGCTCGTCAAAAGTCGTCTCCATAATTTGTACAATATCTTCTTTATCATCATATATCTTCTCTTCTGCCTTTTCACGTTCGGTTGCTTGAATCAGTTTGTCATTACGATCACATTTGGCGTTGAATTCATATCGTCTGATGTTTTCCTTTCTCTTTTCTTCTTTCATGTTATCTTCCATTTTATTCTCTTTATTTACTTCCATTTTATCTTCTTTGTCTTCTTGGATTTTACTTCCTTTGTCTTCTTCGATTTTTACTTCTTTGATTTCTTCAATTTTACTTTCTTTAATTTCTTCAATCTTATCTTCTTTATTTCCTTCAATCTTATCTTCTTTATTTCCTTCAATCTTATCTTCTTTGTTTTCTTTAATTGTATCTTCTTTGGTTTCGCCCATTTCATATTCTTTGTTCTTGTCTACTTCAAGTTCTTTCTTTTCTTTCATTGTATCATCTTTATTATCTTCAAATTTGTCTCTTGTTATATCGTCTGTATTTTCGTCTATTTGGTTATCTACGATTTTATCTTTGCTTCCTAATTCTTCATTCATTACAGCCATCAGCGGTTTTCCGTTCATCAGAGCTTCTTCTGGATTTGCTTGCACTTTCTTGATCATCACTTCAGTTTCTTTCACGTTCAACTTGGGTTCTTCCATACTCTCCGCCTCTTTCGTCATCTTTGCTTGACCTTCTTCAATCACCTTTTCTTCACGAAGTGGTCTCATCATGCAATTTAGAATGTCTTTGTTATCTTTTACATTTGTGAGAAAACGTTCAGGCAAATTCTTAGTAACTTTTACACAATTATTATTGATGGTCACTTCACCCTGCGCCAACAGCTCATTCCCTATAATCAGCTTATGAACCATCGTATCCGTGGGCACCACGTAAATTTTAACAAAAAATGGATTATCATCAATTGTAACTTCTTTATAAAAATATCCAAAAGGTCTGACTTTATATGCGTTGCCAAATCCACTAAATGATAAATTAGTCGTGGTTAATTCAGGGCTTCCAATTTCTCGGTAAACGTCTTCTAGCATTATATTCATGTCACATCCGGTGTCTATCAGTGCTATCAACTTTAGGTTTGCAATCTTTACATATTTGTTTGGTCTTCTGTCAAAATCAGAATCTGACGTAATTATATTTATAATCTTATTTTGGTCCTCGTGGCTACTTATAGATGCAGATCCACAGTTCGTAGAGATGTGTCCAAATTTGTTACATTTGAAACATTTTTGTCCTTCCATTTTCTTAGGGCAACTCGTCCTCCTATGGCCTTTTATACCACAATTGTAGCAACGGATGGCGTCCGATGATGCTGCTTTAATGGATTCTTGGTCGCTGCTAGTAGCATGTCGTTCGAACTTTCGGATTGTAGAATTTTCCGCTTTTTTATATTTATCTGTCATTTGCTTATAAATTTCTAAATTTCTTTTAAGTTCGGTGATCGAGGTTGAACCATATAAAATCATTTTATTTCTCGGCTCATCAGGAATGCCATTAACTACGTATTCAATAAGGGTTTCTTCGTCTATATTACCTCTTTTCGCTATCTCTTTCATTTTTAGAAAATACTCATGCACTGTTTCATCTTTCTTTAGTTTTCTGTTGTTCAATAAATCATGCAATTGCCTAGCACTCACCTTTTTTGTGAATTCACGTTGCAAAGCCGTCTTCAAAATTTTCCAGTTGCTGATTCCTTTCTCGCTGCGGATGAACAGTTTAGCTAATCCTTTCAGCGACTTTTTAGCAAAACTAAACTTCTGTAAATCGTTCCATCCCATTAAACCGGAGGTTTCCTCAAATTGCTCCAACCACGCGTCAAAGGGGTAGTTGTCATCGCCAGAAAAGGTCGTTATTGAATCTTCAATATCTCTAAATGTTATCGCAAATTTTAATAACGGATCCATTCGTCCTTCGTTCTTTCCGTTTCTTCTTTGTTCGTCGTATTCCACAGTACTTCTTTCGTCTTCATCATCATCATCGTTTTCGTCATATCTTACGTCATCTCTTTCATCATCTTTTGCGTCATTGTGGGTCAACGCTGCAGCTTCATCATCTTTATCACCATCAGGTAAGCCGCTTGCATCGCCCTTCAAAAGTCTTAAATCGGATAGCGTCGTGCATAACATTTCAACTAATTCTCTCTTATCATTGGCGTCGTTTTCGATTGTAAATACTTCGCAAATCAAATTTAAATCCCCCAACGTAATGTTGTTCGTGGCAAAATCTATCTTCGATTGCAATTTATCTTTATTTTGTCCTCAAAATCAAAACCTTTGAACTCCCGAAGTCTTTTTCTATTATTTCTGTCCCCGTCGTGCTCAAAAATAAATTTATGGCATGCTTTAATAGCTTTTGTTGAAGCTTTTGTAATATTGTGTTCTATTTTCAAATTATCTCCGAGCTTATCCATCTTTAATAACTACTTGACACAGCTTTCTTTTAGCAAACTTAATCAAAAGAAATCATGCACCACTTATCTGTTTTACGCTCCTTATACTGGGTGTTTTGTTGATACTCGCAGTATCGATCGGATCTCGTATCGATTAGTTCACGCTTCGTTGTCTATCGTGCGGTGTCGGCTGTCGTCGGTTGCACGCAGTTCGGTTCGAGGCGTTCGCTAAATGCACATGTACCTAATTCTTTTTTCTGTTAATCGTCTTCGTATTCTTGGTCGTCTTCTTAATCTTCTTTCTTCTAACACACACTTTTATCTTTCACTTTCTTCTGACACTAACTTTTGTCTTTCAAATCGCGGTCGAGCCCCCAAAATTGTAGGTTGCGGGAAAACAAACACAGGCACTTAAAGAACTTAGTCTATTAAATGTACGTTAAATATAAATATATAGTATACTGCAATAATGCCGCTCTCGTTGGTATTCGTCTTTTATGTATTCTCGTATCACTACTCTGTAACAACAAATCGTCTTAGCGTCTTATGTACACGTCTTCACTTACTTACGGCTTAACTCGTACTGTCCGTCTATGTCCGGTGGTGGCGCTGACTCTGGTAATTGGTGGGGGTTGGTCAGTGACGTTCCCACATCTATATATATATATATATATATATATATATATATATATATATATATATATATATATATATATATCCGGTGGTGGCGCTGACTCTGGTAATTGGTGGGGGTTGGTCAGTGACGTTCCCACATCTATATATATATATATATATATATATATATATATATATATATATATATATATATATATATATTATTTATGGTCTTAAGAATGTGTGTACGAAGTTTCAAGGCAATAGTGGCAAAATTAGCTAAGTTATAAGCAATTAGCCGACGGCGTGCAGGTGCCAAAAATACGGAGCGCGCGGATCGGTCGGGTCGCGCGGATCGGTCGGATCGCGCGCTCAACAATTTTTCCGCTCGAGTTAAAATTTGTTCAAGCCCAAGAAGTTTTTATAGTTTATTATTCTGTAAAATTCTATCGTAAACAGTCACGGATAAGAAACTCACAAGAAAAAACTCCTTCACGTGCTGATAGACAAAAGCAGAAAACTTTCTGGGCATTATCACTCGTGAAAGACACGCATTTGCTAGTACGTCTGCCGATATATTGTCGACAGCGGAAGACGACGAAATTATAGTTCATGGGTTTGGAGGCGGGATATGGAAGAAGACAGATTACACTTCCGTTGTATGGGATCACAGTTATGAAGAAATATTCTAACAAAGTTTTTCCTATTGTCATGCCTGTGAGTTTTGGGAATGAGAATCTGGCAACATGACAACTGTATCCGGCAACGTGATAAGTACATACAGACAACTGTAATGCGAACATGATGGGTCAGCGGGAGAAATAGTGGATTCTACTAAAGATATATTCCTCCTGGCTGTGGGTTGGAGCACTGGGTCCGATGCGGCTTGTACATTGAAAAGAATAGACAACTTTCTAGGTTTTACCAATCAGAAGATGGATGTCTGGACTGTTGATAATATGTACAATGCTGTGTGGACCAAATTCTATCATAAGATCTGGACAAGTGAAAATCCCCAGCATATGTACTGCCCTGCGGGACCACAGTGTTGATACAAATGCGAAAAACCGAAGCCGAGAAAACTCTAGATGAATTTAATAACAATTGATAAAAATGTCGATAATGCCACAACAACTTGTCGTCGAGAGAGTTTCTAGAACGGTGTTTGGGGAGGAGAAACTCAAAACAACAACCTTAAGCAGTATCTGGTGCCTCGAACCCAAACATCTTTATCGTGGCTCAAAACCTATCAAAATTGCGGCTTATGCACCAGCAGGAATTTATAAAAAAAGGCGTTTCTGCAGTCGTTAAAACTATGAGAACAATAGGAATCATTATTGGCACGTAAACGAAGATATTTGCAAATGTGCGCGAATAGCAGCGTCTGGTGGGGTTGTCGAAACGTGCACTCGAGGCTGCAAAATAAGCTTAAACAAGGCGTAGAAATGAGCAAATGTGTACTGGAGGAAGAAATAATGTATGGCGCATATATAACATATTAGCAGAAAAATGCTGTAAGTACTCGATGTCACGTTATAAACTGTACTTGAAAGTTTCGTATTTTTTTCGGAACCGTTTCGTCGCGAACGGTTGGCATGATATTTCAAAAACTAGTTGACCGATTGACTTCAAATTTTAACTGGATGTTACATAAACACCGCTTTATCGTTTGATGAACCAGAAATGCATTATGTTATATTTTTTTTTCATAGCGAAAACAGTGTCAACATTTCCTCAAATATGAACTTTTTTATTTTCTGGTTCATCAAACGATAACTACTTATGTATAAAGTAGGCCGCTATTCGATTTTTTTAGTTCAGATCACTTGGAGCGCGTTCGTTTTGTCAGGGTAGAGTATGGGGAGAGCAATGCTCAGACAACCTGGGTCGGCTGTTTCTCTCTTATATGAAGAGAAACGCCGTACGACGTTAGTCCGCCTATTATTCAGCGCGTCACTCTCCCCGTACCCTACCCGACTATCCAAACGCGCTCTTGGAGTGGCCCAATCATGCCAACCAGTGACCGCGGATCTTCGCGCAGTCATGGTCGCGGGTGGCTAGTGAGCGTGATTCATAATATTTCTTTATTATTTTTTTTTTGTATTTGCCTGAATAGCTAATAAATATTTGTGCCAAATTTAGATTTGATATATTCCATAGTCTCGCCAATAAAAAAAATCTAAAGAATTTTATATATGACATTCTTTTCTTATTTTAATTTGCCATATAATTTGTACACAATCAGTTGTGCGAATTACTGTTCTATGAAAGCAAGACCACGAATTAAGTGCATTTTGAAAGCCATCGTGATCGATCTAATGCAGTTCATGTTGCGTTGTAATTACTTAATTATAACTACTTATAAATTGTGCTGGATATTTTTCTGTTGACATTTGAATCGCACAGAAATTATATAAAGAAATAATTAAAAAAATGGAGTGAAATAAATTAATATATTTTGGGAAATCAGATTGAACGTATTTCTACTTCTAAGAAAACATCTACTATCTATAAAAAAAATTATTAAGGGGCGACCGTTCCATGAATGGGTAACAAACGATTACATTTTTACAGGAAAATAACAAAGGTGTTTATTTCTTTAATAAAATGTATTTATTGGTCGGTCGCTGTTACATATACATACACTATCTGATTCGTACACCTCAGAGCGAAAGGTGCTCCATTTCCGAATGCCAAGCGTAGAGAGAGTTACAAGTAAGTCCCAAGTTTTCATACATATGTAAAGGAAAGCTCTGGGTGCGTTACAATGATACTAGATGGTACCAAATAAAATCAACAACATTTAAAAAACATTAAATTAGAATTGATTGTGAATAAAGTGATTTCTCCTTCAATTATGTTTATAAATTCCCTCCGTATTGGGAATGGCGATGAAACACTGTTTTAAATATTCTGTCTAGAAAATTGAGTGCGGAATTCAACCAATTCACTGTCAGTTCACTGTCGCCCTTCTAAGTATGGTTATAATACTGGATAGCGCTAAAATCAGAACGCCAGCGACCAGCATGTGAAATGCGATGTAATACGGTTTTAAACATTCCTACTCGATAATTGAGTGCAAAATTCAATAACATTTTGTTTGAAGCAGAAATAAGCTGGCATGCGCACTGAAAATCTTGGACAGATTTTGCTGAGTGACTTTACTTGTTATGACAATACACTGGAATCCATAGAATATAACAGAACAAGCAATTCATCTTGGCGTTCTGCTTGGAATGTAATGGAGCGCGTTGGTGGATTATTTATTAAAGGGAAACTTGTTGAAATATAGTTCGATTAAAATATAGTTAAATTAGACGATAACTCAAATCGTCTCACGGTTTTGTGTTTGTTGTTTATATTGATAAAAACTTTTGTTGCGATGATAAAAAAATTTAAAATATGAAAATATGAAACAGTTTGTGTTAAAGATTGGTATTCCAGGCGGAATACGTGTGGTGCTCATAGATTTATTTTTCAGTCATCCTCATGAATAAACCTCATTTCAAGATATTTGAACATGAATTAGCATCTAATTCTTGGAATGTCAGTCCACTGTTTTGTTTAAGTAAATAGCGATAGTTGTTAACACGAAATTGTGAGTGCTTGTTAGATATCTTCTAATTTTGTTAGGCAGTGTTTTCTGGTGAATAGTATTGGAAACGCAATAATCAACACTCGCTGAGCGAACTGAAAACTCTTACTCGGTGGCAATTTTTCTTCCCTGTGTAATCGCCGCTTATTAGCACATTTCTGAATGAGAACTGTTAGAATTGTACTAATTTCTATCTAAATATTGTTTGTTTTAGAATTCTAGTGGACCAGAAGGAAAATATTTGCCATGTGTGTGGGGAATGTTTAGTATTAAGGTGCGTTCCGATTGGTGGTAATGGTGGTGGTAGCTGACGAAATTATAGTATTTCTCACCAGACGTGATATTGACACATATTAGTTTGCATGTACATAAACATGAGTCACTAGCAATTTTCTATTAGAAATACTGGCGTCTACTACCATTGGCATTACCACTAATGAAAGCGCACCTTTACTTATCATAATTGCCATGATAATGTATGCGTTCATTTATAGGGGTAGAAAATACTATATTATAATACAAGTTTTATAAGACAAAAATTGGCGCACGAGTAGTTTTGGGCACGACTAGCGTAGCGAGGAGTGCCCAAATGGAACGAGTGCGCCAATACGTCTTATAAAACGAGTGTTATATACTCGTTTTTCGTTTTTCGTTTTTCTACTTTGCGACATTAAATTTACATAAATTTCGAAAATTGCGTTTGTCATCTTACAATCTAGAGTAGTTTCATATTCAACAGTTGGTAGTTATAGTAAAATTCGCAAATACGACTGATGCGACCCAACAGCGATTGAGATGTCAGTCTTGACACTTGACGTCAATATCATCAATCTTGGAAAACTAAAAGTTACCAAATGTTTGTGACCTAGTGTTTTCGTAACGACACCGAAACCGGTTTCGTTATGAGTTTAAAACGAACGCAAAGTAGAAAAACCATATTTTTTGCTATGCGCTCGTTATGAAGCCATAACGAAACCACTTTCGGTGCTCTTATGAAAACGCTATCACAAATTTTTTCAGCAACTTATAGTTTTCCAAGGTTGATGATATTGACGTCAAGCGTCAAATAGGGCTGAATTCTATTGGCTCGCCAACTGTCGAAGCTAAAACTACTCTGGATTGTAAGATGACAACCGCAATTTTCGAAATTGTATGTAAAATTAATGTCGCAAAGTAGAAAAAATTGTATATAATACTCGGTTTATAAAACGCACTCGTTCCAACTCGTGCGCCAATTTTTGTCTTATAAAACTTGTATTATAATATACTATAGTCACATCTTATGCCAGTGACGATTAATGTCATGAACCAATTATTTAGTTATTGGTTTGAAAAGTCCTTTCATGCGATGTTAGCCGTGAAAAAGAGACTTTATTTGGTACAGTGTTATAGTACACCAAAAACATCCGGATACACGTTGGGGCTCGCAAACTTAAAAACAAATTTATGTAAAAGGGTTCTGCATTAACCATAAATAAGCAGAAAAGGAAACTTAATAAGGAATATCCTGTGTCCCTAATACCCATTACATTCCGTTCAAGAAATTCCAAAATTATCCCTTGGAAGAAAAAAAAGGAACCTTCGGATTTCTTCCCAGCACATTTTTAACAAATGTCTTTGTTTCTTCACAGCATTGTCGTTACTGGACATACACATATTTAACAATGAATGTTAAAAGTTAAAATAGCACATCTCGTCATCTTTTTGAAGCGAATGAGAGGCTTCTCGAAGACTTTGGTGGACGGAGTGAGGATATCGGCGGTTGACCTGTGTTTGGAACGTATGGGCCTGCGTTATTGTTCTTAGCGTCAAGCA
Organism: Melinopterus prodromus; assembly: GCA_964023965.1. Lineage (NCBI taxonomy): Eukaryota > Metazoa > Arthropoda > Insecta > Coleoptera > Scarabaeidae > Melinopterus > Melinopterus prodromus. Next base: position 68,078,673 of record OZ030390.1, read on the forward strand.
AATGGGCGTGGCGTGTGCGTTATTGTTGTTAGCGACAAGCAAATGGGCGTGGCGTGTGCGTTATTGTGCTTAGCGACAAGCAAACTCGCTCATAGGTACGTACCACAGGGGAACCGCTGATATCCCCATTCCGTCCACCTAACCGTCGAGAAGTCTCGCATTCGCATCAAAAATGACGAGAGTAGACTCCCAGGAAGTCTACTACTCTCGTCATCTTTTTATTACGAATGCGAGACTTTTCGAATGGAGTGGGGATTCACCGGTTGCCCGTATCTATGAGCAAGTTCGCTTGTTGCTAAGAACAAAACACACGCGCCACGCCCATACGTTTCCATACGTGTCAGTGAACGTATGGGCGTGGCGCGTGCGTTATTGTTCTTAGTTCTTAGCAACAAGCAAACTTGCTCCTAGACCAGAGGGCAACCGGTGATATCCCCACTCCACTCGAAAAGTCTCGCATTCGCTTCAAAAAGATGACCAGAGTAGACACCCAGAGCTCCTATTGTGGAATGAGTGACTAAAAATCCGTATACGAAAGTAGCTCATTTCCGCACGGTCGCACTTCGGTCGCATGCTGGAACGTCTGACCGTTCGAATGAGATCCGCCGGTAATTTTTGAGAAGTGTGGGCAAGAGCGTGGGGTGTATACCGCATGAATTGAATTGAATTATATTTATTAAATTACCCAAATAAGCATTTTGCGGCTCATACAGGGTGATCATAACTCGAACCGAAAAATTAAAAGGTGATTCAGCAATAGAAATCTAAAAGAATTCTATCGGAATTTGTTACCCAAAATATCACACTTCACAGTACCGTGAATTTTCTTTCTAACAATTATTATTGTATTCGTTAGTCTAAGATCCAACTTCAGGATTACTACGTCCATCTGTTTTTAATGAAAATACAATTTTTTATGCATAGCAGAATAAATTTTTGCCGGGTTGCCTATCAAAAAGTGGCCGCAAGTATTTTACATTAAAATTAAACTAATTCTAGATGAGGGACTTTCGACTTTGGTAATGTGTTCGCGAAGAGAGAACAAAAAGCAGGTAAGCTGTAGGCTCTGAAGAAGCCGAAGATTAACGGCGAAACGTAGGCAAATGTGAAAGTCCCAAGAATTATACTATCAAAGACTGATAAGCGTATGTATGAGATAAGCTCATGGTACAATTCACTACCATTACACATAAAAGACATGAAATATAATACTTTCAAACTTATCATAAAATCAAAACTGAAAACGCATGTAAAAAAAATAAATACAAAAAATACATACGAAATTAATACAAAAAAAATCATAAAAAATATGTACTTCGGCCAGACAAAAACAACATCCAATACACCCTCACCACCGTTAGCCCGAGATAGGACCACGTCCCAATCCTGAGGCGAGAACAGAGGGAGAAACCTGCCACCGAGATGATTTTGTGATATATGATAAAATGTATTATAATATGTACTTTGTATTGTACCTTACATCTCTATGACCAATTTTCAAGAATAAACTTTAATTTCAAAAAAATGTAAATCATAATTCATTGCAAAAAGATATACGTAAAGACCTCGAAAAGTTTGGGTTGCCTTTGCCTTTAAAATATTGATAATGCTGTTGAACGCCAATTTTGTGAATGTAAAGTGTATAGGCGTTTTAGAGAGATTTTTTGCCATGATAACAATATAACAAATCCAGAATATTGCATACGGATTTGGTACTGGTATTTCTTGAACTGTTGAATCTTATATTACATTTCTTAACACTATTTGTATACTTACAGCATTGCCTAAGATGATGGTTAAACGATGAACAATATCACCGAGTACTTAGCAATGCTGAAGAGAGTGAATGCAATTGATGGCGACTGCCATCTGACAATACCAGTGGTTAGCATCATACCAACTGTTGAGGAGCCCGAGAAAAAGTCCGAGAAAAAAAATGAAGCCGTGGAAATTTCCGAAAAACCAGCTTTATCTCCAACTAATGAAAGTATAATTACCGGACCAACAGTAATGGTAAGTTATAGTAACAAGTAAATGCGTAGACCTCCAAGGCCAGAAATATTTTGAAAATAAATTGGGGCCGGGTTATGCTGTTTCAAAGGTCGTAATTGCTGACGTTTCCCGCACAATGTTGCACGCTTCTTTAGAGCTAACTGAATACTGAAGACCTCCCAAAGAATTCCCAGATCCTACTGTCAGGGCCGTCGTCACGTTAATGTTGTTGGGATGGTTGTAAATATCGATGGCTTGTCTAATAAGCTTTCGATGATCATTACTCACTCTTTCAACACCATCGTGTCATCGAAGTCCATTCTATGTCTCGAGTCACGGCGGCGTTCAGCAATAGTGGGTTGTTATCTTGTATGTATACCTCTTCGCTCTTGAGGACTAGTGTGATATCTTTTGGGTTGGGCCAAAGATGCTTTACCTTAGCTGGTGCTCTATATCTTACCGTGATAACAGATTTCTTCAGTAATCTATCGCGTCTTTCTTGCGGTTCATGTGTGATTTGCGGTTTTCTTTGTGTAGCTGTGCGTATGTTAGACTTGTTGTATATGTTACTGTAAAAGCCCGAAATATGGTCAAACCAATATGAATTGGTAAATGTCAAAAAAATGGCATTTCTCAGTATAATTTCGTGCTTTTACCAACACAGCGGTTAATCTTAGAATTGCCCAATACATAATGGTAAAATCTAGGATTTACTGATTCGTGTTGGCCCTGTTGGTGATTCTCATATGTATTTATTTGCGCAGACACTTGCCTGTAGTTAGTGTAGACCACACCAGATGGCGACAGCATTGGATCAAATATATTACTGTTGTTGACAACTCAAATAAAAATATCATTGATCATATAAGATCTATAAAAAATAACATGTCGCACGCTGCATGTTGCCCACTGTAGCCCAGGAGTAAATAGGACATTAGAAACGCTATCAACAGCTGATTCATGAGTCTAAGGGCTGGTATTTTCATCTACATGCAAAGTCATCAATGGTTATGAGACAGATCTGTCGGATTTGTTGCGTCATTTTAGTCTGTTCAGTGAAGATATGTCGGAGGCGGTGAATGGGTCGCGTGCTCCTTGGCGGTAGCGTCTTTTGCTGCCTTGCTGTGTTTGAACGATTTAAACTTGTCTCGAGATTGTTTTATTGTTTTGACAAAAACTGTTCTGCCCCGAATGTATCCAAGATTGCATTAACACTACGTGTGCAACTGATCACGAGCTGTGCTCGATATCTAGATATTGCCCGAAGACAATAAACTGACTTAACTTCATCCGACCCAGCATTTTTTCTTATCAGTAAATTATCAACGGTAATACATATTAGCGGCATATTGCCTTTGGTAATTTAAGCTGTAATTACTGTAATAAAAAAATCAGTATATCCCTATATGACACACGAGTAGCTACGGGCCACAGATATGAACACGAACTTTCAAGGAAGCTAACCGTAAATAAAAAAAATCTATTGAATCGATTGTGCTATATCTGCAGTTGTGTGAGCCATGCCACAGATAATCCTTAAAAAATACTTATATTTAAAATATTATCGACTGCCAAATAAAAGAGAGTTATGTTTGGTTAATGTTACGCAATATTTGAATTCGAATTAAATCTCAATTCATTCAAATTAAAAATTATATTTTATCAACAATAGATAATTCAACCAATACACATAGAATAAGTATTAGTAAAACTATAAGAACAATAATAAATACACAACAACAATTCAAAATAATACCCATCAGGTACCTGGCTCCACCTTTTATTCAAGCAACGCACTAATAATACGCACCTCCCCACTATGCTGTGTCAATGTGCGTTTGCAGTCCGTGTTTTTTGTTTACGTCCGTGCTAAACCGTTTGTAAACCCCGGTACGTAGTAAAATGATAGCGTCTTACAATTTTTACGCGTCTCTCTATGTTTGCTATCAAAGCTACCGGTGTATTGATTTAATTTGTGACATTTGGTGTTAGTTGTGTTCCCATTGACTTTTTGTTCATTCTTCGTGGATTTTGACGAGACAAATTTTTTCCGCGCAGAGAGCTAATAAAGCATTTGCGGTAACGTTTGGTTTGGCGAATTATTAAAACTAGCTTACACCAATACCATGAGGTACATCCTAGGATTAAGCGCTATGTCTTTGTAAAAGCCCGAAATTATTTTGATAAATGCCATTTTTCGGACATTTACCAATTCATATTGGTCAAACCTAGGGTTAACGCGTTAATCCTAGGTTTGACCGAATTTCGGGCTTTTGCAGTAATATATACATTCTTAAGTAAGGCCCACTTCAAGTGTTTCCGTTCGTCGGACAAGATACTGGAGTCGCATAACTTCTGTACTCTATTGAACCGAGCGTTAATAGCACTTATCTTTTGTTGGAGATGGTGGTATGATTTAGCGTACAAGTACCGATCGGATTACGCCAAAGCACACCACCATCTCCAGCAAAGAGTTACATAAACACACCTTTTACAGCTGTAGAACTATTTAATTTAAAAATCAATTATTAATTTTGACCTGACACTGTGTACTGCCAACTTTATAATTAAATCGCTGCCTACTTTAATTGAGAATCGATTTGCTTAATATGGTAGTATAATCGAGTATGGCGGATAGTGAGTAGCCGTGTGTTTTGGTCGCTGCAACGTTATATAAATTTTTAACATTTAATAGTGCATTTAATATACTAAACTGTGTGCGGGAGTGTTACGTAACTATTGGGATTGCGAGAAGGTGCTTAGTTTTCATTTTGGCTTGTTGATTGTGTGCAACATTTAAAATCAGAGTCTATTTTTCGGAAAACGTGGAACTGAAAATCCATTTTACCTCGAAGACTCGACTGGTTAACTTTGGCCAAAAAAATTATACTAGTTGTGCATTTGTAAACTTTGTAACTAAACCCAATATGATGGAACCAGCAGTCAACGACCTCAAGTCACTGCAAGCCTTATTTTCGCGAACGAAGGGGCTCGTTTGAGGCCAAATTGGAAGCCGCCCTGTGCCCGGAGGACCGAGCGAGCCCACCGATAGCCCTTCAGTCTCTAGCTGATGAGTTTAGGAAATTTAAGGAACTCATGGTCGGTCGTCTAAGGGATGTTGTATTTCTTGTTCGTGATCTCGAAGATCGGCTTGACGATCAAGAAAGTTATTCCCGCCGCAAATGCTTGTTAATACATGGAGTGAATGAAGTCGGCCACGAAAATACTGATGGTTGATTTCATCAGAGATAATATGAATATACCCGGATTTACCCTCAATATAGACCTAATTAGTAAATCACATCGGCTTGGGAAGATGCGTCGTAATGCTAATAGTGTCCCTAAACCAAGACTGATTATTGTAAAATTTGTCTCATACAGGACACGTCAATTTCTGTGGACAAATAAGAGGATGCTAAAGGGTACTAGGTCGTTGATTACCGAGTCCCTTACGCGACAAAGGATGGCACTGTTTTCTGCTGCTGCTGTCGCTGTGGGAAGGAGGAACGTTTGGTCATCTGACGGCCGGTTCTTTATGGCTTCTCCGAATAGTAATACTAAAATGGTTAAAAGTTGGTCTGACCTTGGTGAACATAATTCTACATCTTCTTCCACTGTTGGGGCTGCTCGTGGTGATAGTAAGCAGGGAGAGTCTGGGGGTGGCCAGACGGTTCCATCTAGATTGCGGAGCCAGAAAAAGAAGTAAGATGTCTGGTGTTAGTATTTGTTATTTTTTTTTTTGCTGACTGACGAGTTTTTCTTTCTGCTGGCCGTTGCATCGACTAATTGTGCGAAGTGGGTGTTCGTTTTTCGGATTGCTAGCGATTAGATTTATATTTAATTTTGTTTTTTTTATACATTCAACCGTGGAGACCGTTGCCGCTTTTGGAGAAATTTGAGCTGAAATTAACTGTTTTGTTGTAGGTTTTTGCATTTGTCATTATTGTTTACACTATTTTTTGGCTGCTGCCGCGCACTCTGCTAACACAAATTTACAATTTTACAGCTTTTGTGTTTTCAGGTTGAGCAATCGTAGTTATTTGTTTTTTAGTTTAAACTGTACAACCTTTGCCCTGCTCGCCAGTATCGTCAATTCGTCTTTTTAATGATTATCTGAGGGTATACATGAATATTGGACACTTAAATGTGAGATCACTGCCCGCCCATTTTGCCGCGGTTAAAGATTTAATATTGGAAGGGAAGTTTGACATTTTTGCAATGTCTGAAACGTGGTTATATCCTGATACTGACCACTCTGTCTTTTCAATTGCCGGTTATAATAGTATATTTACAGGAAGGCTCCGATCCCCTGGGGGTGGTGGTGGGGGTGGAGGTGTTGGGTTTTATATAAGGAATAATCTCAAATATAATGTTTTGTTACAAGAAATGAATCCTTTTCTGGAACAGCTGTGGCTTGGGATAACCAACAACTCCGTTGTGCTGGTGGTGGGTGCATTGTATAGACCGCCGGGAAGTCTGGCTGAATCACTGAATTGTTTGGAGTTGTCTCTTTCATCCTTGGTACCTGAGTCTGAGGAATTTCTTTGCTTGGGTGATTTTAATATTAATGGACTTGACTTTAATAGTGCGTGTGGTAACAGATTTACACCAATACTTGACCAATTTAGCCTCCATCAGATTATAGCAACTCCCACCCGCATAACACCCATGACTGCCACCCTAATAGGTTTTATCTTTACTAACGTGGATGCCGCGATTCAGGACTCCGAAGTTACACCAATCCATAACGTTTCAGACCATTGTATGGTGTCAGCGATCATCCGCTACAGTGGTGAACTTGTTCCTCCTAAAAAATTACTTTTAGAAACATGAAGAATTTTTCCCTTGAGGAGTTTCTTAGTGATTTTAATGCAACACCGTGGTGCTCTATGTTTCGTGTTAATGATGTTAATACTAAAATTTTTTAATGATCGTTTACTTGATCTATTCGATTGTCATGCACCAATGCGTTCTGTTACATTGCGAAAGCACTTTCGGCCGTGGATTACGGACAATATGAAACTTCTTATGAGGTTTCGTGATGAGGCGTACTCAAGATTCAAGTCAACAAAGGAACCTGTCATTTTACCTATTATAAAAATTTGCGCAATTTAACTAATGCTTCTATTCAACGTGAAAAGAAAGCATATCTAGCAGGTTGTTTCATAGCCACGACTCTAAAGCTTTATGTCTTTAGTGTTCCGGATACGATTGGGGATGCGGGCACCATTAACAACTATTTCTTAACTTCTCAAGTTCAATGTACGGGCGATTCCGAATTAATTGCATTTTATAATAACAATACACTTCCACATGTCACTGAGCGATTGTCATTTGCCCTGGCCACGGAGGGGGAGGTTGCCATCATATTGCGCGGTCTGCAGTCGAACGCGGCGGGGTGTTAAGGTATTACAAAAAAAATGTTACTCACTTGCGGTCCGGCAATCATTCCCTTGCTGTGTCACATAACAAACTACTGTTTGGAATGCTCAGTTTTTCTGGACTTGTGGAATATTGCATCCGTTACGCCCATCCCTTTTTTCTGGACTTGTGGAATATTGCATCCGTTACGCCCATCCCTAAGACCACTGATCCTGGCGATTTGAAGGATCGTCGGCCAATTAGCATCTTACCCGTGTTGTCTAAAATTTTGGAAAAGGTGGTTGCTGCTAGATTGTGGGAGCATTTCAATAAGTTTGCAATAATTCCTGTTAAGCAGTCAGGATTTCGGCGGGGTTACAGCTTCACCACCGCCCTTCTGGATGTAGTTGACCATGTCTTGCGTGGTCTGGATGACAAGCGGGTTACTGTGCTTGCCTTGCTTGATTTCTCGAAAGCTTTCGATACGTTGCACCATGCAACACTGTTATCGGTTCTTCACTACGTTGGTCTTTCTAAGCCACCTATAGGATTTTTTCTGCATACCTAGGAAACCGTAGTCAGTTTGTAAATTTCAATTCTATAAGATCTGCCCCTGCACTGGTTACATCTGGTGTCCCACAAGGTTCTGGTTTGGGACCTATTTTATACCTTGTGTATACGGTGGGAATCTGTGCTGGACTGAAATATTGTTCTGGTCATTCATATGCAGATGATACTCAACTCTATTATACCTTTGACGGTGCTAATTTTCGTGAGGCACAGCACCGTATAAACGATGACTTGGACATGTTGATCAGGCTGCGAGGCATAGGCTTTTAATAAATCCTCTGAAATCATCGGTCATTGTATTTGGTAACGGTGCTACAGCGGATCTCGTGCGGGCTTCGATAGACATACGTATTGGTGGTGCTACTCTAGATATTGCGTCTGAATCTCGAAATTTGGGGATTGTGGTTGATTCCGGGCTCAGGTTCAGAAGTCACGTTGCGGGTCTTTTGCGTCGCGCGTACTCTAGTCTGAGGCTTCTGTGCAGCAGTAGGCATATTTTAAATCAGCGCCTAAAGACCCATCTGTGCGAGGCATTGGTTCTGTCCATATTTACTTACGGGGACGCTTTGTACGGTTCTTGTATTGATGCCGTTACTTCGAGTAGAATTCAAAGGGTTCAGAATGCGTGCCTTCGTTTTATCCATGGAATACGAAGGCGAGAACGAATTTCTCATACGTTGCAGTGGGTTGGCTGGCTGAATATGTCGCGGCGCAGAGTCTACCATTCTGCGTACTTATATCGCGGGATTATAGTACACTAATGTCCACCATATAATAAGATCCGGTTCCGAACTGATGTTCATAACATTATTATCAGGCACAGACATACAGTGACAATACCGATTACTGTGACACCGGCAGACCCATGACATTGCACAAAGTTGCGCTTTTAATGCGATATGTCGGCTCATTAGTCGGTTCCAAAACTGTTTTTATTTGATATGTCGGGGCACAGATAACGGAGATATTCAAGGTAAAAAAAATGCAAAAAACCCAAAACGCTTTTTGAAATTTTTTCGAGTGGAATTCGTTTTTGGGCATATGTCGGGATATGTCGGGGCAAAAACCTCAAAGTTATTCAAGGTCAAATTTTTCCAAGAGGTTTCTTGATATGTCGGGCAGTAAAATTCGAATCTAGACATTTGTTGGAATACATCCGTGTAAAAAAATCATATATCGGAGCAATAACCTAAAAGTTATTCAAGGTCAAAGTTTGGCGCCAAAAACCCAAAACGCTTTTTGAAATTTTTTCGAGTGGAATTCGATTCTGGGCATATGTCGGGATATGTCGGTGAAAAAAACCGATATGTCGGGGCAAAAACCTCAAAGTTATTCAAGGTCAAACCTTTCCAAGAGGTTTCTTGATATGTCGGGCATTAAAATTCGAATCTAGACATATGTTGAAATACATCCGTGTAAAAAAATCATATATCGGAGCAATGACCGAAAAGTTATTCAAGGTCAAAGTTTGGCGGCAAAAACCCAAAACGCTTTTTGAATTTTTGTCGAGTGGGATTCGATTCTGACCATATGTCGGGATATGTCGGTGAAAGGAACCGATATATCGGGGCAAAAACCTCAAAGTTATTCAAGGTCAAATTTTTCCAAGTTGTTTCTAGATATGTCGGGGAGTTAAATTAGTATCTAGACATATGTCGGAATACATCCGTGTAAAAAATCATATATCGGAGCAACGACCGAAAAGTTATTCACGGTCAAAGTATGGCGGCAAAAACTCAAAACGCTTTTTGAAATATTTTCAAGTGGAAATCGATTCTGGTCATATGTCGGGATACGTCGGTGAAAAGAACCGATATGTCGGGGCAAAAACCTCAAAGTTATTCAAGGTCAAATTTTTCCAAGAGGTTATTAGTACCCCGGCCGGCGGTCGATAGTTACTAAACATGTATTATGTAATATTAGACGGTATAGATAACAATTATCGGTGTGATATTTTTGTTTTTACTAGCAGCGGATGTTTTTTTTGCAAGTCGTCATTTCTGGTTGTGTATGGTTTAAATTGCAGTATGTAATCGAACGAAGACGATACTACCTGTTCCTCTACCGCGATGATACCTTTCAATGTAAGATTACCCCTTCTGGTCACTGGTGACGGTAAATTATGCAGCGGTATCACGGCGTATTGTGCATGCTTTTGAAGAAAAGTAGCAGTCGGCTGCAATAAAAATTTGAGAGATTTGAGGACGGCAACCACTTCTGCATTTTTACATTTGTCTATTGATAAATAATGTCTTCGTGTGTTTTTACTAACCTATCCAAATTGTACGGGGTTGCCACTGTTTTCCTTTGCTTTGCAAACTAGTGTTGCAAAGCAAGGGGTGTTGCAAAGGGAGTACCTTAGGCTTCAGCGAAGTTCGGTACTACCAATTTGCCCTGATCCTCTTCATTACTTTTTAAAATTCAATTAATTTTAGTATTTATAAGTTGCATCTAAATTATATTATCTAGGTGGCAAATATTTAATGAGATGTTTCAGAGATTTCCAATATGTAATAATAATAGTAATAATGCATGCTTGCTTTTATGGATGCTTTTAGTTATATATATTTTGACACAATTGATCAGTACAAAAATGAATAATGTGTCTTAAGTTAGCCGACGAGGGTTTAACATAAAGTCAATTATAATGCTATTGTTGGTTAGTGCAAATATTTGAAAAGACTCGGAACAGTTTAATTTTATGCTGGTTTAACATTTAACTTTACCTGTAGCAACATTGTTTTTCTTGTTGTCAGGATCAGCACAATATTGGCTGCCCTATGTCGTGCCGAAAACGTTTTTTTTTGTGTGACTGCACTTGAAAATGCTTGTTAATTATTCTTTCTTTTGTAAATTGTGTTATTACTTATTGGAATTGATTATATTCTATATCGGTAACCAATTAAGCTGACCACACACAAATCATGTAAAATAAATATGTACAAGGCGTTCGTTCGTTAGAGACAATTAAATTAATATCTGAATTGGCAAGATTGTTAATGAACATCTGATTTTATTTATCTTTGAAATAGATACAATGGAGATAAAATAGGGATAAAATAGAGATAAAATCCAGTATGTCCTTCTGTTTTTGTTTTTGTGTATTTGTTTTTTACTATGTTCTTAAATACTCGGGCCATGCACGGTCTCCGAGCTTTCCCGTACGAGCACGACTCGTTATTGATTTTCTTATTCCGAGGCATTCCTCGCCCTACCTGCATGGCGTGCGGTTGCTTGTATCAAACAGTCTAAATAAAACTGGAAGAAAACCTCACACAATCTTTTATTATTATATAAGAGTTATGAAATTGTAATTAACGCGTCTTGTACATATATCACTTAAATAATGTAGTACTGTAATCGTGCTTGTTGACACTTGGCGCGATCTCGTTGTGCAAATTGTCGCTACATATTGGTTATGTATTTAGAGTTTAGATAGGCTCTGTTTGGTGTGATTTTGTTCGTTTTTGTTTCATTACCGGACAGCAAAATATTTAGACATAAACAATTAAAATGAACGGTAAAAAGTGGCGAAAATCGTTTCAAGGTCACCGTAGATAGAGCAGTTGGTAATATATATTACCTTGAATAACTTTTCGATCATTGTTCCGATATATGATTTATTTACACGGATATATTCCGACATATGTCTAGATTCGAATTTTACTTGCCGACATATCAAGAAACCTCTTGGAAAAATTTTACCTTGAATAACTTTGAGGTCTTTGACCCGACATATCGGTTTTTTTCACCGACATATCCCGACATATGCCCAGAATCGAATTCAACCCGAAAAAAAAATCAAAAAGCGTTTTGGGTTTTTGCCGCCAAACTTTGACCGTGAATAACTCTTCGGTCATTGCTCCGATATACGATTTTTTTACACGGATGTATTCCGACATATGTCTAGATTCCAATTTTACTGCCCGACATATCAAGAAACCTCTTGGAAAAATTTAACCTTGAATAACCTTGAGGTTTTTGCCCCGACATATCGGTTTTTTCCACCGACATATCCCGACATATGCCCAGAATCGAATGCCACACGAAAAACTTTCCAAAACCGTTTTGGGGTTTTGCCGCCAAACTTTGACCTTGAATAACTTTTCGGTCATTGCTCCGATATATAATTTTTTTACACGGATGTATTCCAACAAATGTCTAGATTCGAATTTTACTGCCCGACATATCAAGAAACCTCTTGGAAAAATTTTACCTTGAATAACTTTGAGGTCTTTGACCCGACATATCGGTTTTTTTCACCGACATATCCCGACATATGCCCAGAATCGAATTCAACCCGAAAAAAAAATCAAAAAGCGTTTTGGGTTTTTGCCGCCAAACTTTGACCGTGAATAACTCTTCGGTCATTGCTCCGATATACGATTTTTTTACACGGATGTATTCCGACATATGTCTAGATTCCAATTTTACTGCCCGACATATCAAGAAACCTCTTGGAAAAATTTAACCTTGAATAACCTTGAGGTTTTTGCCCCGACATATCGGTTTTTTTCCACCGACATATCCCGACATATGCCCAGAATCGAATGCCACACGAAAAACTTTCCAAAACCGTTTTGGGGTTTTGCCGCCAAACTTTGACCTTGAATAACTTTTCGGTCATTGCTCCGATATATGATTTTTTTACACGGATGTATTCCAACAAATGTCTAGATTCGAATTTTACTGCCCGACATATCAAGAAACCTCTTGGAAAAATTTTACCTTGAATAACTTTGAGGTCTTTGACCCGACATATCGGTTTTTTTCACCGACATATCCCGACATATGCCCAGAGTCGAATTCAACCCGAAAAAAAAATCAAAAAGCGTTTTGGGTTTTTGCCGCCAAACTTTGACCGTGAATAACTCTTCGGTCATTGCTCCGATATACGATTTTTTTACACGGATGTATTCCGACATATGTCTAGATTCCAATTTTACTGCCCGACATATCAAGAAACCTCTTGGAAAAATTTAACCTTGAATAACCTTGAGGTTTTTGCCCCGACATATCGGTTTTTTCCACCGACATATCCCGACATATGCCCAGAATCGAATGCCACACGAAAAACTTTCCAAAACCGTTTTGGGGTTTTGCCGCCAAACTTTGACCTTGAATAACTTTTCGGTCATTGCTCCGATATATGATTTTTTTACACGGATGTATTCCAACAAATGTCTAGATTCGAATTTTACTGCCCGACATATCAAGAAACCTCTTGGAAAAATTTGACCTTGAATAACTTTGAGGTTTTTACCCCGACATATCGCTTTTTTTCACCGACATATCCCGACATATGCCCAGAATCGAATTCCACTCGAAAAAATTTCAAAAAGCGTTTTGGGTTATTGGCGCCAAACTTTGACCTTGAATAAATTTTCGGTCATTGCTCCGATATATGATTTTTTTACACGGATGTATTCCGCCATATGTCTAGATTCGAGTTTTACTGCCCGACATATCAAGAAACTTCTTGGAAAAATTTGACCTTGAATAACTTTGAGGTTTTTGCCCCGACATATCGGTTTTTTCACCGACATATCCCGACATATGCCCAAAATCGAATTCTACTCGAAAAAATTTCAAAAAGCGTTTTGGGTTTTTTGCTTTTTTTTGACCTTGAATATCTCCGTTACCTGTGCCCCGACATATCAAATAAAAACAGTTTTGGAACCGACTAATGAGCCGACATATCGCATTAAAAGCACAACTTTGTGCAATGTCATGGGTCTGCCGGTGTCACAGTAATACAATACCGCACCATCGTTTAGAAACCTTCAAAACATCGTTTACGTACTGTGTGCCTAACGTTTATAATCAGTTTTCGGAACTTTTTGGACAGGAGAGTGAGCGTGGATTCAGGTGTAGATTGAAGAGTCAGTTGTTTGCTGGGCAGATTGAGGCGGGTAGTCGATAAATAAATGAATATTATATTCAATTTAATTGAGTGTCTTGCAGGATGTGTGGGTGGCGGCTAAATATTCCTCTACGAGGTATGTAGTATAATTTTGTTTTTCTTTTGTATTCACATTAATTTTGTTTTGTTGCTCAAGAAGGGGGCCAATGAAAAACAATACTGCCTTAAATGGGCACATTGACTTTGCCCCTATTAACTTCGTCTGTTATAAAATTACTGTTTTGTTTCTTTTTTATGAGTTAATAAACATTTATTTATTTTTTTAATTTATTTTAATGTTCGTTCAACGAAACTTTTAATGAGTTTACGTTGTGGATAACTAATATTGAAGTAAATGTCTATCGTACGTGTTTTTCTTATTAACGCTATTGTAATGCTACGTACATAATGTATGTATTGCCTATAACCAGTAATATGACGATATTAACAAACGTTAAAAGCAGTCAAAAATTGATTGCAGCGTATGCATGATGAAATTAATGATTAAGTCGACTATTCTCGAAAACTCGCACATTTACTACAGATTTCAAGTGGGCACGGCAAAACTATGAATGCTAAAATTGAGATAATGGGCAATTAGATAACTAGTTGTCGATTGGGGCCGTATCAATCCACGGTTATCTGTGCCGAGTGTGTTTTGTGTGTTGTTGACTATTACAGGAAACATATGGACCTCTCCACCATGACCAGATTATATATTTTAATCATTTTCGATCAATGTCTATAAATTCTTTCAATTATTTGAAATAGAGGTGAACTGGGAAAATGTTGTCCTGCTTATAAATTATTTTGTAGAATTTGTTGAATTTTGTTCATGAAAAGAACCAACTAAACATTCAAAAGTTGACAATGTTTTATGACGAAAGTTGGTTTATCTGCTGCACAATGCTTCCATCTTGCTCATTGGCTATACCGTACTGATTATGACTAATAACTCCGAAACACGTGTATACCGTTGGTTGTTTGATGTCGGTTATGCCCGATAATTACCTTCTTCTATAATTTTTTATAGGTATATTTATATTTTGTATCTGAGGTTTTTAAAAATTTCTGATTCTGGAGAAGATTATCTCTAGCTTGATTACCTACATGAATGGTTGTTCGGCAATAATATTGTATGAAAACCTTAAAATATATCGGTACCTTACAAGCATAAGGTACCAAAACGAATACCAAGGCCCTGTACTTGGTACATCATGCCTGTATTAGCCCTGTGCATACTGCATACCCTGTGGAAGGGGGTTGCAAAACGATCTAGGCGCCCGTAGCAGAGTTACACCGACCAACACTTTGTCCAGTAGTGCAAGACGCATTGTGTATTGTTCCGATCTGTCAGAACTCATAATGGACCATTGGTCTAAGTTATCGTGATGAAACACAATAAGTGTTGCCTTATCAACTACAATAATACAGGAAGCAACAGTAACAAATGCAACGTTGTAATAAATAATACAAGTTTGATTGGATCACTTTATACACTATAGATTACTGGAAAATTTAGTAGCTAAAACTGTAGGGACGCTTGCATCGAGCACCCGGCCAAGAGCCTAGGCGTTACACTTGAAAAATTAGTCGATTGAGGAACAGGCTTGAATCATTAATTTTTGTTGGCTTTTGCGATCAGTAAACTTGAACTTCTGAAAATAATCTTGCAATCTTTTGTGTAAACAAATAAAAATTTATGTTCATCGTTTCCATTTGTGGTATCAATTAACCACATTATTCTTAAATAACTTGCCTTTCATCATTTTGCTAATTTCATCATTTTTCTTTATATTATATGTAAATAATCAGCATGCAAACGCACATATATTCCAGAATATACCCTCTACAAGAGATACATTTATACATATAATAATAATAAAATAATAATAAACTTTATTTAAATAGGAGAGACCTAATACAAAAAACTCAAAATACAAACAATACAGTAACAATTGCACAGAACGCATTTGACATAGATACATCATCACATATACAATAAGTTAAGATAACCTACAACAACTCTACAATAAATATTTTTTGAGTTCTCCTTTAAACAAATTCAATTCTTTGATAGCAGATGGCAAATAATTATATCGGACAATTCCTCTATGAAACAAGAAATTCATTCGTCTCTAAACAATTCCTACTGCACAACAAAACCCGGATATTATAATTTATGTTAACTTTAATTGAATCGCAGAGTTCGAAAACAGTAAAAGTCCAATGTAAATCCTATGGACATGTACTGTTTTCGAACTCGGCGATTCAATTGTAGTTTCCAACTATTTTTTCGATCGATTTTGTATTCCTATTTCTTAAGTTGTTTACATTATAATATCCTGATCGTATACTATAAATATAGGTCTTTTATTCTGGTATTTTCTTATTTTGACAGGATAGGTTACGAAGATCACTGAGCCGGCTGAAAATATGCAATAGTTTGGCTAGTGTGCCCGGCCACGTGTGGGAGCTCCAGAACATGCTGCCATCTGACGGCGCAGTGCAGAAGATGGAGCAAGGCGCCAAACCCGCTGAAGATAGCACTGGAGGAATCTGTTTAATGACGGAGAGCCCTTTTCGGATACTACGGGTAAGTGTATATGCAGTTAACTACAGTGAAAGATATAGATTTTCCAAGTCATTTGTTTCCGAGAATTACGATTAAATGCATACCTATATTTATATCCACTACCTCCTAAGTATAAAAATTTGTCAAGCAAAATAAAAATTTCTATTTACTCTAGCAACCGAAAATCTGAAAAAAAATTGCCTGGTTTTTTCCCTTAATATTTTAAGATTGCTGATTCCAAATATAATATCAGATTTACGATAATAATACAAAATGGTGGGAAGCAATATGGCAGCTTCATTAGTAAAATCACCGGGAGATTCGCCTGAATCTGAAGCGAAATATTCAAAATTCAAAATTGTGGTCCAATATAGCCAACAATATGGCGACGAAAAATGTAAAAACTCGACTTTACATGAATATCATTACCGGTGTTATTTGAAACTGACTGATTCGAAATCTAAGACACATCGGGAGGCATGAATAAAAATGCCCTTTATGCTCAACATTTTGAAGTGAATACCACGACTCATAAGAATAAAAGTCTTGACCAGATGCGCACTGCGAGCGAGTACTTCGAAATATAATCTTTGTGAGTACATACTCATATTTCGTGTGAATAAAATAGAGGTCATGCCTCAATCACCGGTAGTTTCTACTCCATATATTTGAAGTCTGACGTAGATCTCCTACCGCGGAGAAGTTAGCCATAAAAGATAGCCATAACTATTTTTGCGAATTTTGTTATGAAACATATATCAAATGATAGGGGTATTCAAGTACTATTTGCCAGAGTTTTGCTACAAAAATTCATCAACCGGTGTTGCCGGAAATTTGATTAATATCGCTACGCGTCACCTTATAAGAGCACTTGTTATCTCAATAAAGAATTACCCATAACTTTTTGCAACAACTCCATAGAGAAACAACTGATACAAATTCCGAGAGCGCATGAAATTCTGCATCCAATAATAGTATTGGAAAGGTGCTACCCCTAATATCACCTAGCCCCATACGAGTATAATACAAGAAATTGGCGGCCGTTCGACTAAGAAGTACTATTAAAGAACATAACTCACGCTAAAATTATTGCATAACTTTCCTAAGTACGTCAAATTATAGGTAATAAAATGTCCTATTTACCCTTGAACGTTCGGAGTTTTGCTCGACGGCCAACAACCCTTAAATGACGATCATGTCAGTACGCAACCGTCCCCGCCGGCAATCATATGTCGGTAGGTTGGTATGAAAGCATTTGTAACTTTTGCAAATGTTGTTGCATAACTTTCTATCATATATCAAATTGTAGGTAATTAAAAGGGCTTCTCACCCTTCGCCGCTTGTAGTTTTGCTCGACGGCAAAGAAGCCTGAAATGGCGCTAATAACAGTACGGAACCAGTACCATGGTCAATCACATATCAAGTGGCTGCTGCAGAAAAATATTTATAACTTTTGCAAATATTGTTGCATAACTTTCTGTCGTACATCAAATTGTATGTAATTAAAATGGCTTCTCACCCTTTGCCGCTCGAAGTTTTGCTCGACGGCGAACAACCCTTAAATGGTGATAATGTCCGTCCGGAAGTCATACGATGAGCAATTCAACAGGAAGTAGCTACTGCAGAAAAATATTTATAACTTTTGAAAATATTGTTTCATAACTTTCTATAATATATCAAATTGTAGGTAATTGCCATTCGGAGATTTGGTCTACGGCAAACAACGCTTAAATTACGATAATGTCCGTACCCAACCGTCCCCGCCGGCAATCATGTGTTGAGTGGTTGTGGCAGGTAGGTAATTAAAAGTGATTCTCATGCTTTCACGCTCGGAGTTTTACTCAACGGCAAACATACCTTTAAATGGCAATAAGCACCCAGTTTGAAATTGCTGTATTAAAGGCAACTGGTCGACTGACAAGAGAAAAAATAGTATATAACACTCGTTTTATAACACTTATTGGCGCACTCGTTCCATTTGGGCACTCCTCGCTACGCTCGTCGTAGCTCCAACCCCAAGAAACCTGGTACCCCTCGCACATCCCCATTCTGCCTCAGAGTGAACGTCATGTCCAAAACTATAGATAAAACTAAAAAGTTAATATTTGCGGTGACTATAGAACAAATAGATAATGTCATCAAATAGGTCAACCGCGAATAAAAGCAGATGTATTATTGTGAAGTTTGTGTCTCATAAAACAACAATGTTGCTGTTCAAAAATAAGAAGTAGGGGGGACCTATGTGAAAAAATGGTGTAGTTCTAGCGGAAGATCTTACTCAGGAGCGAGTTAAATTAGTAAATCAAACACGTGTGGACTAACCATCGGCCGCATATGTATAAACTTTAGAGGAAAGATATACTCCATAATGTCGCAAAGACATTTTGAGCAGCTCTCTAAAATTATGTAGGTAATGCATTTCATTGTTAATTAAATCACTTGATGTAGGTAAAAAGTTTGGAATGCCAGAAGAAGTAGATACTACGTACGTGAATCTTGGTAACCTGTAGAGTAAACATTTGTAAATTGGAATTACTAACCTGTTTTAGAAAGGCTTAGTTTTGCATAGAGGGTAGTAGTTATTTATTTTTGTAGGCATAAATCCAGTATTTTTGTAGTTGTGCTCTGATTGTTTGTTTTCTTTTGTTGAATGTGTTATGAAAACTGATATAAACCATTCTTTGACATAGTTGCTTTTTTAGTCGTGCAATCTTCGTATAACTAAACAGAATTTTTAAACAAGTAACTTGAACAACAAGACAACAATATTGGCAATATCTGGGGGATAATCAGTAAAGTGTCAGTGGGATATTAGAAATACAGACACTCCGTCAGACACAACCATTATTGATAATACCACAGAACTCAAAAATAATAAGAAGAAACCTAACGGCTTTAATGATTACTGTGCAAAGATATGCGATAATATTGAACCCGAACTTTCGACATCAAGGACGCAAATTTAAACTTTTTAAACTCACTTTATTTCATGCCAGCAAACGAACAAGAAATTATTGGACATACATATATCCATCATAGAAATTAGTAGTTCTCCCGGACCTTATGGTATCTCCTCCGCATTTATAAAAATCTATCCGACAGTCAAATTAGTTTTAGATCAGGAATGAGCTCAGACGGTGCTGTTTGTTAGATTGTTCACACTATATATAAAAGCCTAAATGGAAAACAGAAAACCCTTGCCGTGTTTTTTTATCTCGCTAAGGCGATTAATACTTGGGTTAAAGAAAATGGTCTGCTCCTGAATATGGATAAGACTAAATTCATTAAGGTTTCAATAATGCCAAATGACGAATAATCAAACTTAAAAATACAACTGGCTTGTGATCTGGAAGGCGGCTGCAGCTGTCCAGACATTGTAGAAACAAAAGTTATAAAATGTTTTGGAACTTTAGATTTTTTTAGATTTTTTTAGTTTTTATTTAACCCGAACTATCATGAAAATATATTTAACCATGTTTTAAAAAGCTCTTGTGGAGTCCAGACTTAGTAATGTTATTTGGGGAGTCATTTGGAAGTCGTCACATCGCTCAAAAACTGTAAATGATTATAACAACCATGTTAAATATTAACAGACAGTATCCAATTGATTGTTTTTCTGTGGGTATGTACTTTCCTCATTCCGTCAACTTTAGATTCTGGACTCCCTCAAGTTTGTTCTCCAAAACCGTAGGTCCACTATAGTTAATCACTCATTCAATGCCAGATCAAAAACATGTATTAATCTGGAGTAAATCTTAAATTTCAAACTGCAGCCAATGTATCAATTTTCAACTTTTTGCATTAAATATTGGTTTGGTCTCCAACTAATTTCATCTAGTTTCACAGCGTTTTCGAACTTTCGATTTCCGTTCATTTTTATGGGCGCCTAATGCACGTCGTTGAGACAAGCACGTCGCGCAGAACTTGATACTCCTACAACAGTGTTCACTTCTTGCATATATGTAGCTGTTTATAGCACAATTTCTTTTTTAATTAAATTAATTGAAAAACTGTTCAAAAGTTGAGCTACATTTTAGCTCTCTACATGAGAACCTCCCCTTAACTAAGTAATCTCGGACCATCCTCACTGAATCATGGGGACCACGACACATCAACAGAGAGAGTCTTCAGGCAAAAAATAATAAGAAATAAAGTGCCTTCAAGCAACAACTAATCTCCGAAAATTCCCACGGAATGATGTGAATATATCGTAGGGCAGATTCTCGTAAAGAAATGGGACAACAAAACCAACCTACTTTACGAGCTATCCACATCAGACCAGGATGTTTCTCTCGAACAACAACACCTGCCTTGTATCAAAATCCAAGATCATCCATTCGGAAGAACGCACTTGTGTCCACATCAGTCAAGATGTTCCTCTGGATACGATATTATCGTCTGCTGTGGGTCGCAACTTGTTTATTCTAAAATTAAACAAAAGACCAATGGGAGGCTACCATATCCAACCAGAAGGACACCAGTGTCCATATCAACCAAGTGTTTATTTCGTGTCTACAGGCCGCAGCTTGCTAAATTTCAAATTAAACAAAAAAGCAATGTGACCACTACTCCGTCCATTTTCTTTTATTTCATGCCTTACAGCCCGCAGCTTGTTTAATCTCAAGTTAAACAAAACTATATTTCTTTAATTACAAACAATATTCATCCATTTCATTATCCAGTCCTTAAGTTTTTGTTTGCTGATGACTTTAATCGGTCTTGTACAGTAAATGCCCGAACCGTTACGTCAAAACATCATCAGTTTTGTCACTTTAAAGTGCATTTATAATAATATATCGCGGAAACTATACGTCACGCGTTCTTGGTATATTGACATCAAGATGACAAATGAAAAATTGCCCACGACTCGACTGCTCGTTCATTCGTCATAATTATAAAAGCGGAAAAACGGCTACACTTGCTGTTATCTTGATAATTAAATTCCGAAGGAAATGAATATTTGATGAATTGTTGAAGGATTAGTTAGGATTAGTAGAAAAGAAATATGATATGAAATTCAAGGAAGCCCTTGTCCCACATGTTTAACACATAAGCAGTACCGGCAGATAATTTAATCAAATACTGGCTATGCACGTGGGCTTCGTTAACGTGGATATTAGAATTGTAGCTATACACTTTATGTTAAAAGAAACTAACTTATAATTAATAAATCAGACTAAATTAGCCGTTCAGATACTAGCTGAGAACCACAAGTAGTGAGGTCTTTTGGAACACGCAACGTAACTGCTCAAAAACTAAGTCTTAAAATCAAATTTTAAAACAACGAAACAAGAATATATTATAATATAACAATGACAACAATCAACATGTTTCGAATCTTAAACTACCCTTAGTATAGGGTCAAGTAAAATGAACCTAAACTAAAAATTGAATCCAAATTAAAAAAAAATGCTTCCAATACCGTTACCATTATAGAAGGTAAGTCACTAGAGTTGCGGTGGTTGATACAGCAGATCTCAAAAGATTTCATACAAAAGTTGTTTGACCTATCATTTATACTTCACGTCATTGCATTTAGGCGTAAAGGAAAAAATACTATTTTTTAAATGGAATGTATTACATATAGGGTCTTTATAAATGATTGTAGTCAAAGTATGCCATGAAATCAAATGTAAATATTGCTGGTTGCCGCTCTATTTGAATGGAACACCACTGTTCTATACACAAAAGTTAATTTGGTAACATAACCTATTTCACGTTTGACAGTTGTTTGGGTATAGCGGCACAAAATAACAATAATATTAACATTGACACGGCCTACTTCGACTACAATCATTTATAATGACCCTGTATTACGAATGCTAAGGTAGTTGTCTTTCTAACTGTCTAAAGTATGTAAATATTGTCTGAGACATTCAATTGTTTGTCAAAAGATTGGCAAATGCTGGCCGTTTTTTAGAAGTGTGTAAAAAACTAAATTTTTTGCAAAAATTGGCCTATAATGTTTGCAAGATGATAACTAAAATCGTAGCTAGATGCTGATGTCAATAATTAATCAATTTCAAAATCATGAAATAATAATCGCCTTTTCTTGATGTTTTTAAACAACCTGTATATTATTTCCTATTTCCTGATACCACTTTTACGAAACGTCAAGTTTAAAAATCTAATTCAAATTCTGACAGATTTATATTCGTTCATGACACTGTAGATGTCATATCCGTACCAACATACTAAAATATAACTACACTAATCGCTATACTTTAATTACAATTTTTTCAATTTATCGTTTTTACAATTAGATATAATTTTTTACAATGTCGTTTTTACAATTAGATATAACAACGGGTTGATATTTCTTATCAACAAACAATCAAATTTGTGATCTTATTTTATTTGAATTTTGTATTGTGTACTTTGCCGCACCAGAGCGGCAACGTGCCATAGCGGTTCTCCAACCTCTGATGAAATCAGCTGTCTTCGAGTATGACAGCCATAGACATTTCTGTGGTGACAGCACAAAAAAATATTTGTCAAATCCAAGCTACTATGCAGTTTCATATCAATGCAGATGCGACCGATTTCGATCAAATAGAATTTGCTCTAACAGCTAAACTATTAATTTTACCAAAAAATATCATAGGCATAAATTATTCAAAATTTCCTCAATTTTAATTTATTATTTAACTATTTTGACGAAATTACAGAAGTGGCAGCTCATTTGCGAAATCCTTGAAAAATGCTTAGAGGAAACAGCCAGTTCCTGTGGACCCTTTTGAACCAAAAGCTTTTCAGCTCTAAGTTTGGTCATAAAACTTCTAAATACGCACATTCGTCCCGATTCCTTTAGTAGTTTCTCCGGAATCGTCGTCACAAAAATCTGGTACACACACACACACACACACACACACACACACACACACACACACACACACACACACACACACACACACACACACACACACACACACACACACACACACACACACACACACACACACACACACACACACACACACACACACACACACACACACACACACACACACACACACACACACACACACACACACACACACACACACACACACACACACACACACACACACACACACACACACACACACACACACACACACACACACACACACACACACACACACACACACACACACACACACACACACACACACACACACACACACACACACACACAGACATTTTTTGTACCTTGGTCCAAAATGTTCAGGAGACCCAAAAAGACCTATTTCCGCTAAAATCTCAATTTTTTTTCGTCATGATTACAATACTTTATAATACTGCGTATGATAAAGTAAAAATAAAGTACACTAAATTTCCTATAAAAGGCACCCTCAAGTGTACTTTTTGGTTGAACGATTTGGCTACTACACACTAAAAAATAAATGCTCAATTCAAATGTATCTGGAATCACCTGGAATATACGTATGGTTGCACCAAGAGTTTTCGATCACTTCAAGAAAAACATTTGTATTCCTACAAGAATAATATTTTATCGGTTTATTTAATAGATTTAAGATTTGTATTTCTCGTTTTAAATAGTTCATATATTCAACTGAATTAAGTTTGTAGACGATTATTGTGATTATTATGATTAAATCTAAATTTAATGTAAATAATCGATATTTACATTAAATTTAGATTTAATCATATGGATCAGATCATGATGTCGCAGGGACACTATAGTGTCTTTGTTATACGGTATTCTTAACTTGAGGTGCGATATAGTCAATATGGATATCTATATATTCGTTCTAAACATATCATACCTTCAACTTTGAATATATTTATGTTTTGGCTGAATACTATATTTAATTCCTTATATAGGATCTTACCATTTACTCAACCTGAAGCACATATATTCATGCCAAATATTTATTTTTAGTGTGTAGAGCGCGCGAAAAAAGGCCAAATTTTTCTACTTTATATAATGTGCGTGTAATTAAAACAAGCTTAGATTCTGATCGAACTACATTAAATTCACTACAAATTGCACATAATAATCACTTCTTTTGGCCAGACCGTGTAGCCGCGGGTTCGGGTTTATACTTTATGTCACATTACGCAAAACTTTTAGGTCAAGAGACCTTCACCAAAAATTCAGTAGAGACCTAAACTATTATTATTTATTTATTACAAACTATATATTAGCTCTTTTTAATGAATACTTAATGTATTATGTAATTTTTTAATTATGCGGCGCTTGGCGGTTGAAGGGCCAGGTTTCGCTTCTGAAATATGAAAGGGAAACAACATTATTAGCAATGACTGCAGGTGAATTCACTATTGAATATCTCTCTCATCTGCAACCACTACTTGGGGTGCAGGCTCACTGGTGCGCTGTGAAGGCCCAGGGGGTAGACTCTTCATCTCCAAAATGAAAGAAATCATGATGGTGTAGTGGAAACTGCATGATAATTTTATTAAATTAAATGGTACTAGAGAAGTGGATATTTCAAATGTGTGCAGTAATGAAAATTATCTTGTATTTTCGGATTGTGTTGGGTTTGTGGTGTGTCGTCCATTACGTCCAAATCCATACTTTTTTCAGGTTGTTACAACCTCCCACAGTATTAGCAAAGCCGGGAGCAATATAGGCCAGCCTTCTTACAACCACAATGCCTTTTGCAGTCCTTCTTGCATTTACAAGAAATAAACTGAAGCACTCCAACTGTATAGGATTTTTCACGAACCCCAGCCACGTCTGAACTTGGAGTTAGACCCAAACTGACATCTAACATCCTCATTCTCCCCCCAACAGAGGCCGCAGCAAGGCAGCACTCACTGATGGTGTACATCCAAGCTCAGGCATGGCTGGAGTTTGGGAAAGATCCTATACAGTTGGGGTGGATGAAGAACAGATATGGTATTTAGCCCATCACCACCGTCGAGCCCCTGTACATGACAAACTGCTTCAGCTTTCCTTTGTAAATGAAAGAAAGACTGCAAAGGGCATTGTGGTTTAAGAAGGCTGGCCTATATTGCTTCCGGCTTTGCCAATACTGTTGGATGTTGTAACAATCTGAAAAAAATATGTCGCTAATGATGACTAGGATTTGAACGAAATGAACGACATACCACAAACCCAACACAATTCGAAAATACAAGATAATTTTCATTGCTGCACACATTTGAACTATCTACTTCTATAGTACCTATTAATTTAATAAAATGCAGTTTCCCATACACCATCATGTTTTCTTTCATTTCGCAGATGAAGAGTTTACCCCCAGCGCACCAGTGAGCCTGCAGCCCAAGTAGTGGTTGCAGATGAGAGAAATATTCACTAATGAATTTAATGCAGTCATTGCTAACAATGTTGTGTTTCCCTTTCATATTTCAAAAGGGAAACCAGGCCCTTCAACCACTAAGCGTCGCAGACTTAAAAAAATATTTATAACATTAATTTTTAAATATTTATAACGAAATACTTAAGTATTCGTTAAAAAGAGGTAATATATAGTTTGTAATAAATAAATATTCAACCATTCAACCAAAAAATACACTTGGCGGTGCCCTTTATAGGAAATTTAGTGTACTTTATTTTTGTATATAGTGGTCTACGTCGAAAAGTTCATAGTTTTATGATTTTTTGCAATAAAAAGAAGATGAGTAGTGGTAGCAAGCCGATTCGAGAACCTCCTCCGTGACCTTGACCACACCTCCGCCCAAGGTCAAGGTCACGGAGGATGTTCCCGAATTGGCTTGATGGTGAAAATGAGGAGGACTCCTCATTTTAATTTTAGATGACCTTTGACTATCTTGAGATAAACGCGTTTAAAGTTTGTTGTACAAAATAGGTATACCTATAGTTAGTAATTACCGTAATTTGTTGTTAATCAGCTATTCCAAGGCCCCACTGCAAGCCTTCTGCTTCCTCATAAAACTTGCTTTGCTGCAGTTGCTCCAGTCCACGAGCTGTGCGAGCCTCTTTGGTCGTGCTGCTTCGGCGCCGCGCGCCTTTCGTACTTCTCTGCGTATCGTAATTATTATCAGCAAATATTTTTCACCACTGGCTGATTTTGAGTGCCAATAACTGCACTGTTAATAAAATAGCGGTATAGCCTTCATTATAGGTGCCATTAGTCAAATGTACCGCGATTTGAAGCATTTTAAAGACCGAATTTAGATGTTTGGGAGCAATTCTCCACACAGTGGAATTGAAGTATTCGTTTGAATTTTGTATGTGCCCATCTAAACATCTAGTTCACAGATCTTCATTGGAAAAATCTTCATAGATGGAAACAAGGTGTTTCTCAATATTAGGCTTTATAACTGGAGCAGGATGTTTATACTTTACTTCACATTTACGCCACTCGCCCGCCAATTCTCGCCCAGTCAATTTCCATGGTTCGGGCTTTCATCGATCAAGGTATAGTGGTAGAGTGTTGCCATTATGCTTTTCTTCTTATCACCGTCCTACAGAATCTACATTTCGTCTAATAGGTAAACCGTAGTGGTTAATTTTGTTATGTC
This sequence comes from Melinopterus prodromus, assembly GCA_964023965.1. NCBI lineage: Eukaryota > Metazoa > Arthropoda > Insecta > Coleoptera > Scarabaeidae > Melinopterus > Melinopterus prodromus. The sequence continues at coordinate 68,105,549 of OZ030390.1, forward strand.
TTACATGATCATAAAGTGACATTTTACATCTTAACTACCGCGGCAAAAGCTACTTGTTAACGCCCGCGCGGGCATTAAGGGTTGCCATGGTTATATGTCAAATATATCAAATATTTGTCATTCAAATTGTCAATATCAATTATTGGCGATTAAAGTTATTCTGTTTGACAACTAATTGTCTGTATTGTCACTCAACTCCAAATTGTATGTCAACTATTGGCGATTAACGTTATTCTGTTTGACAATTAATTGTCTGTATTGTCACTCAACTCCGAATTGTTTGTATTATTTTTCAACTCCGTAGATAGGCATGTCACTTGGTTACGTCAAAATAATTATTAATATTATTTAAACGGAGGAACAAAACCATTGGAGGACATAAAATGTTGTTTGTACCACGGGCATTACTTGATAGGCCCTCGAGCTGTTTAAATGGTCACCCTCGGGGCATAAACATCCGTATAATGCCCTTGGTACATACATAACTATATATTATGACAAGATTTCGATGACGCGTCCCCATTCGCTTCTGAACGTGTCGGACGCACTCACTTTTTCTTAGTACGCAATCTTCGCTATACGTATTCAAAGTCAAAATAGACTAATAAGTTTTGGAGTCGCCATCTCCAATGTAGTCTACATATCTCACATCGAATTTCTCCTCAGACGACGAAAACATTTCGTTGATCGCGTTTAGCTCCATTTTCCCAGTGGAACCTTCATGATTTGCAGAGCACATATCTTCATGCTGCTCGTACCATGCGACATACTCATCAGTATTCTTTTTCTTACTCCAGATTACCCAAGCATAACAGTAGGAGCATTTTACGACGAGATCAACAACCTTTCCACTATAATAGCCAATTAGCTTGCTATGCCGTATAAAGAAGTAAAGCCTCGCTTTTTCCTAAAACCGTCTCCAGATACTATTACATCTGTTGAATATCTTCCCTGTTGTACATTTAATTCTTTTTCTTCTTCAACAGCTTTTTTTGTAATAGTTGTGCGTGTACATGTCCGATAATCAAATCGTATGTTGAGATTGATATGCCTTATCAGATGTCCATCAAACGGCAAAAGAAGTTTATGCGTTCTCATCCAATACCAAGTAATGTCATAGTAAATACAATCCGTCGATTTATCTGGTATCCATTATTAATCAGTGGTCCTGACATAATTTCTCTGTGCCCGCAGTTACACGAAACTACAATTTTAAAAGCATAAGCCATGTTTTGTTTACACACTTTCCAAATGACAATTTCCGTGAGCACACCAAAAACCTTCAGGAATTCTATGAATCTATAACAATGTAATGGATTCACAATAATATTATCAGTACTCGCTGTACTTAATTTTTTCGCACCGATGCTCTCGTCTAAGTGATCACTAGTTTTGGAATGTTGGATGCCATGAAATCTTCTTTTCGGAGGTTTCGAAGAACGGTGTGAAGAAGTTTTTGAGCCTTTTGATTACATATTTAAAACTAATATGTGAAGTATTTGGTAAATATCGAAATTTTTTACTCCCTGAAAATCTGAGCCTTTTGAATACAGATTTAAAACTAATATGTCAAGCATCGACATTTTTTACTCCCCGTTTGAAAACCCCCTCACAACCAAAACAAATGCAGTTCCTATTGGGACATGTAACTACAGTAGTATAGCCATGGGCGTCAGTCAAGTATACATGAAGTTGTGGACCGCGGTGAAGAGCGCGTAGCCCGTTGCGGCTGAAAGCTTGAATACTTCCGCGACGTTGGCTCACCATATGTTCTATAACTTTCTAAATACATGGACTTGGGCTCTGAAACTTCGGGAATATATTTTGAAAAAAATTACCTGGAAATTAAAAAAAAAACTGGAAAATTTTCGCCTTATAAACCATCTTCTCCTTAAGCACCATCTTTTGGGCAATACATAGTGACCCAATAAATTCTCAATGACAATAGCACCTCTTAAGTAAACTTTAAAACGACAATTATTGAGGTATTTATTAAGTTTTAATCTATTTTATTTGAATTAAATGATATTATTTTAATAATCGTTGTCTCGGTCGTGTGGGGTGGGGGGCGATAATGGTTTGTAGTAAATATATTACTTTTACTCATTATATAAAAAAAAAAAACATTTTGTCGTTGTTGTTGTATGCCCGTATCATCATATATTACGCCCCGTGCTCGAACGCTGATGATACATTGTGTTTTGTCGTTTAATTATTATTATTTAATTATGTAGTGCCAAAAAATTACCCTATTTATTAAAATTTTTCTCAGAATTGCAAAATAATAATCTAGATACATTTCTTCAGAATGTGCCGAAAAGGTATTCAGTCAGCAAAAAATACAAACATTTATGATCATTAAATTTTAGCTAAATAAAACTTGACCCCTAAATTGTTTTGGAAGTTGATGTTTACTGTAGACATATTCCATTATTGATACGTGTATACCATATAGGGTACCTTTCGGCAGAAACTATATATTTTAATGAGCAATTAGGCTAAAATAAATTAGATCATAAGCGATACCTACAGCTTACAAATACACCAATTGTCCATTCTACAAGGGCATATCAATTTCCAGCGGTCCTTCATTTAATTTTGATCTTTTGGGGCCTGAGATATTGTGTATCGTACCGCTATTAATTACATTTTCTGAATAGTTTTAACGATGTTCCACCGCCTTGTAAAAAATGGATTTTTCTTTTTAGTATTTGAGTAATAATATTTAGTTTCGTAGTGAATTACAGGGTTTAATTTTAAAAGGGTAGTGAGTATACAGATACGTAAGGTCTTGAAAAAGGTTATACAGGGTCCCTCACGACGAGCTGCCATGGAGAACCAAATGAAAACGATCGTCTCACCTACAATATTTTGAGTTTTCGGTTACTTCCGGTTAAAATGGAAATGATTCAACTTTTATATCTCAAATGGAACATCCTGTATTTTATCACATTTTTGAAATCTTCACTATACTATACCTAACATTTGTTATTTTTGAGAAATAAATTTTTTTCTTTAAAAATGACAACTGCATGGTTACTTTCAATTACTTATGAATTATCCCCTGTGACCGTTGGGAAAAAGTTGTCCGGCAAAATTGTTGTTAACGTAACGTATTATGGACACATCGGTAGAACTCTTCTAAAAGTTATACAGGATGTGCAAATTATAAGATTAAATATGAATTCAAGAAAAGTACTAAAAGTCGATTTTTTTAAATGGCAACCATAACATATGAATACATTTCTCAATTCTATGGAAAATTTTAGATCAACTTTGTGTACAATGTAGGTATAAAATCTACTTGTATCTACTGAAATCGATTTTTAAACATCACAGTAGAAATTGCCAACATTGCCAAATCTAGATTGCTTTTGAAAAGAACTGAACAATTTGGAATAAAGTTTAAACTTTATTAAATAAGCCTTTTATGTGATTTTTTATTATAATTAATGTAGTATTTACAACATTGTAAGCCTACAATAAAACACAATATTAAAAATAAAACAAATTCGGAAAGTAAATTTAAAAAAACTGGTTAATTCTACTTCAGTAACTGTTCAAATACATTGCCGGTTTCCGCTAAACATGCTTCAATTCTTTTTAACATATTATTGTTGGTGGCGCCCTGATTGAGTTAGCACATAACCCATTGAAAGCAGCTCGAACTTTATCTTTCATGTTCTCCTTATCAACTATTGGGTCCTCAAACTACGTCTTCAATATCTCCCCAAATGAAAAAATCCATTTGCGTCAAGTCGGGGAACGCGGTGGATATTTGTCTGACCCATTAAGCGCAATACACCAACCGTCGAACATCTCGTTAAGCAAGCCTCTTACTGCAACAGTTATGTGCGCTGGAGTACCATCCATTCTAGATGCCAGACTACCGCCGCCAAATTTGACGTTGTCTGAAATAAAGGTAGTAGCAGACGACCTGTTCCCAGAACATGACATCACGAAGGATGAGAAACAGGAGCCGGAAGAGGTTACTGATATTCCCACGGTAAGGGAAGTTAGGCGAGCGGCGGGAAATATCAAACCTAAGAAAGCCGCGGGACCTGATGGAGTTCCCCGGAGGCGATCAGGGAAATGGTCGTAGTAGCGGCAGAGTACGTCACAGACATGATGAACGCAGTCCTCACGGAAGGTAAATACCCAGAAATGTGGAAGACGTACAGCCTCCTCCGATTAGCCAAACGAGAGGCCACGGAAGAAGAACCACCAAATTATATGCCCATTTGCCTGCTAAACGCAAGCAGCAAGCTAATGGAACACGTGCCGGTCAGTAGACTAAAACTGAGCTTGAGGAGAGAGCTCCACTGGCCGCCCACCAGTTTGGTTTCCGAGAAGGAAGGTCTACGGTGGACGCGGTGAGGAGCGTGATGGACAAAGCGACGAGATTTTTTTTGACGAGATTTTCCGTGATTTTACCTAAAGGATAAAGACGACAGGACGTCTTAGAAGAGGATTACAAGCCGTCTCCCCCAGGGATCGGTCTTGAGGCCAACGATCTGGAACGACTTCTACGATGGGGTGTTGCGTCTGGAGCGTCATCGTGTGGAACTGTGTGGCGTATGCGGATAACCTAGCGATGGTGGTGACCGCCGCCACTTGTGCCGAGCTCGAGGAGAGGGTGAACACGGCCATTGCGGAAATAGTCGCATAGATAGCTGACAGACCACTGCAGCTAGCTGCAAAGAAAACCGAGGTCGTGCTACTAACCGGCCGAAGAAAGTGTGAGTCGGTGACGCCGACAGTGGACGAGATACTGTTCAAGCCCGGGAACAGCGTCGAGTACCTGGGAGTGAGAATAGAAAGAAACCTCAGGTACATGAAGCACGTGGAAGAGAAGTGGCGGCAAGGGCGGAGAGGACAACAGAAGCTCTCCTGAGGCTGATGCCAAGGTTGGCGGGTCGAACGGCAGCAAAGAGAAGAGTACTAGCGTCCGTGGCGGAGTCGGTGATGCTATATGCGGCGCCGGTATGGGCGGACGACATGGACTTCGCAAACAGAAGGCAGCGGCTCCTACGAGTACAACGAAGAGCGGCAATCGGAGTACGGAGGACGTCGGCGTACAGAACTGTATCTACCGTGGCGGTTCTGGTTATTACGTCACTGGTGCCCCTACATCTAAAAGAGAAGAACGAAGGCAATGGTATGAGAGAAGAGGACATGAAGGTGGTTCCCGAATCCCGAGTCACCGATCGAACAGCCACAATAGACGCATGGCAGAGAGAGTGGGACGAGGATGAAAGTGATCGATGGACCCATCGCGTGAGATCCAGCCTATCGGGGTGGATTAATAGAAGGCATGGTGAAATCACCCAAGGTGAAATCACCCAAGCTGTAACCGGCCACGGGTGTTTCGGGGCATACCTGCACCGATTCAAGAGAAGGTACAGCCGACAATACCGGTACTGCGGGCAGGAGGATACACCTGGGCATTAGGATGGTCCAAAAAACGGACTTTTTGCTGGAGGGCAACGATCCCCCCCAATCTGTTCGTTTTCCGGAAAAAAGAATTCTCCCCAAATTTGAGGAAAATCGGTTAACGGTAACACGTGCCACCGAGCACCTCAAATTTCCCATTTAAAATACATTGCAAAAATGCACATTTTTTTCCCTTTCTTTTCTTATTTCGGATTTACAAAAAAAGTTGCGGGAGATTACCAGAAATTGTTCAGAAGTCCCCAAGGAATAAATCCACAACCAGTATTTTCTTTTTCACCACCCGGTGGAGTAAAATTGTAAATTGGGTGGCTCCCCTGCAATACCATAAATATGAGGCAACATTTTCTCCAAATTTACAATTTTACAATATTACGTGTTTTTTATTTTCTTTTTCGTAAAGTATTATTAATGGATTACTGACATGTCCTTTTCTCATTTATGAACTAACTTCAATTTGTTTAAACAATTACAAATTGTTTAAACAAAAATATACAATGTCACGAACACATTTTTATATTTTTTTGCAGAAATTATAAGATTATTGTAATTTTTTGTCATTTATTAACTAATTTGCATTGTTTAAACAAATACCATTTGTTTAAACAAAAATATACAATGTTACTGACATATTTTTCTATTTTCTTGCAGAAATTAGTATTCGATTATTTGTATATTTTTATTATTTATTAACTAATTTGCACTTAAACATACTATTTGTTTAAACAATGATATACAAAGTTACGTACATATTTTTCTATTCATTATACAAACATTCCATATAAAAAAAGCTCTCGACTTTGATATCGAGACTCGAATAAATGCGAGACAACTCAAATAATCGTGTTTGGTTCGGTTCCGAAAGAAACTAGCTGTATTCGACTTGAAATTCGAGACTTGAATTTTTTGATAACTCCAACAGCCCTAGTCTTGTATTGCTTAGCTTGTACTGCTTACGATATTTTGATTTAGTTGTTAGCTGTTTTGACTTGTGTGTTTGCACATTGCATCATTGAGAATGTTAGGTTCTAAAGAATTGCGAAAAACCATATATTTGATTAATCATTATGATCACCAAATTATCGGGAATAAGCTTCCAAGCAATATGCAAGTAATGAAGTGTTGTTTTACAATATGAGATGTGTAAAACTAAGTTTAAGAGCAGGTGCTCATCTTGCGGTCGACGAAATGAAAGTTTTTTGGGCAAAAGCAAGCCTTCCTACGTATTTTTTAGCTGTTTATTATTAATAGAGTACTTAGTTATTTATTATTAATAGGGGGGGGGGGGCAGTTATTATTTACTTATTCATCATTATTAGTAGGAAGCAAATACATAGGTACATTATTATATATAAAAAAACTGAAATCCAGTGTTTCATATAATAATAATTTCTGCAACAAATACAAAAATGTGTCCGTGACATTGTATATTTTTGTTTAACCAAATGGTATTTCTTTAAACAATTGCAAATTAGTTAATAAATGACAAAAAAATCCATTAATTAAATAATAATTTCAGGAAAAAATAGTAAAAATTTGTCCGTAACATTGTATGTTTTTTGTTTACAGTTGCAAATTAGTTAATAAATGACAAAAATGCCAATATTCCAATAATTTCTGAAAAAAATATAAAAATGAATCAGTTACATTAAATATTTTTTAAACAATTTGTAATTGTTTAATCAATTTAAATTAGTTCATAAATGACAAAGGGAAATGTCAGTAATCCATTAATAATAATTTATGGAAACAAAAATAAAAAAAACACGTAACATTGTAAAATTGTAAATTTTGAGAAAATTTTACCTCATATTTATGGTACTGCAGGGGAGGGTGGGGGATGGTGAAAAAAATAGTGGTTGTGGATTTGTTTCTTAGGGAGTTCTAAACAATTTCTGATTATCTCCCGCAACTTTTTTTCTAAATACGAAACGTAAAAAAAGAAAGGAAAAAAGATGCATTTTTGCAATGTATTTTAAATGGGAAATTTGAGGTGCTCGGTGGCACGTGTTAACGTTAACCGATTTTTCTCAAATTTGGGGGGAATTCTGGAAAAGGAACAGATTTGGGGGGATCGTTGCCCTCCAGCAAAAAAAATATTTTGCTAGGTATAAATTTGGACCACCCTACTGCGCATACTCTCTTCCGATGCGAAATATCGGCAGCAAATAGAAGCGCGTGTCCATATCAGGAAGACCTCAACGAGGAAGGAATGGTCCGGCTCATGTTGAACGGACCGGAAGAGTGCCGACAGATCGCACATACCGTGGGAGATATCCTAAAGTGCACGAACGAGGATGACAAGCGTGAAAAAGCGAGAGGACCTCCCACGCCTTAGTCGTTAAGGAGTAGGGATGGTCCCGGTGACGGATAACTGATAAGGAGAACATGAAAGATAGAGTTGTTAACAAGAATTGAAGCATATCTAGCGGAAAACGGGTTTTGAACAGTTACTGAAATAGAATGAAGCAGTTTTATAAAATTTACGATTTTGTTTTATTTTTAATATTGTGTTTTATTGTAGGCTTATAATTTTATAAATACTAAATTAAATATATTGAAAAACGACCTAAAGAACTTGTTTAATATAGTTCTGTTTATTCCAAATTGTTCAGTTGTTTTCAAACGCAATCTACATTTGGTAATATTTGCTAGTTCTACTGTGATATTTAAAAATCGATTTCAGTAGATACAAGTACATTTTAGGTATAGGACATTGTACACAAAGTTGATATAAAATTTTCCTTAGAATTGAAAAATGTATTCATATGTTAGAGTTGCCATTTGAAAAAATCGACTTTTAGTACGTTTCTCGAATTCAGCTTTGATCTTATAATTTGAGCAGCCTGTATAACTTTTAGAAGAGTTCTACCGATGTGTCGATAATACATTACCTTCACAACAATTTTGCCAGACTACTTTTTCCCAACGGTCACTGGTGATAATTTATATGTAATTGAAAGTAACCGTGCAGCTGTCATTTTTACTTTATCATACGCAGTATGTAAAGTATTGTAATCGTGCCAAAAAAAATTTTGCGATTTTAGCGGAAATAGGTCTTTTTGGGTCCCCTGAACATTTTTGACCAAGGTACAAAAAAATGTCTGTGTGTGTGTCTGTGTGTGTGTGTGTGTAAACGATTTTTGTGGAGACGATTCCGGAGAAACTACTAAAGGTATCGGGACGAAAGTTCATATTTAGAAGTTTCATGACCTAACTTAGAGCTGAAAAGCTTTTGGTTCAAAATGGTCCAAACGAACTGGTAGTTTATTCTAAGCCTTTTTCAAGGATTTTCCGCCATTTCTGTAATTTCGTCAAAATAGTTAAATAATAAATTAAACTAGAGGAAATTTTGAATAATTTATACCTATGACATTTTTTGGTAAAATTAATAGTTTAGCTGCTAGTGCAAATTCTATTTGATCGAGATCGGTCGCATCTGCATCGATATGAAACTACATAGTAGCCAAGATTTTGACAAATATCTTTTTGTGCTGTCACATTCGAAAACAGCTGATTTCATCAGAGGTTGGAGAACCGCTATGGAACGTTGCCGCTCTAGTGCGGCAAATTACAAAGTACAAATTTCAAATAAAATAAGATCACCAATTTGATTGTTTGTTGATAAGAAATATCAACCCGTCTTTATATCTAATTCTAAAAACGATAAATTGAGAAAATTCTAAATAAAGTGTAGCGATGAGCGATGAGTTTTATTGTACGGATGTGACATCTACAGTGTCATGAACAAATATAAATCTGTCCGAATTTGAATTAGCTTTTTAAACTTGATGTTTCGTCAAAGTGGTTCCAACCTGACACTTCCTATACAGAAATATAACCTTTTTTTTTTTTTTTTTTTTAAATACATACTTCTCAAAAAGCAACATAATAAACGTTGATGTCACTCCTGCCTAAAACTAGATAGCGCGACTAGGTCACGTGCGACGGCGACGCTCCGTCTTCGGTGACGCGCCGCATTACCGCTCGTCGCGCTATTCCGTACTTTTGGCACTTGTGTAAATAACTATTATTCTAATGACGTAGTGTAGGTAGTGTCAATTGCTGATGCTTTGACAATACCTACGATTTATCTCAATAAAATAAATTCTTATGCAGCTAAACTATTAATGTTATATATTGTATGGTAAAGTCATGTGCCTGGCCACATCAGATTTTTTAATGGAAAAATGAATATCTCAAAAATAACACATATTAAGTATAGGGAATGTAACATAAAATTGATCTAAAATTTAATGAAGATTTCAAAAATGCGATAAAATACGATTTGTTCCATTTGAAATATAAAAGTTGACATCATTTCCAGTGTAACCGGAAGTAACCGAAAACTCAAAATATTTTAGTTGAAACGATCGTGTCGAACGATATGTCCACAAATTTTTAATCGCACGTTTCGTTTGGTTCTCCGTATACTTCTAATGGCAGCTCGTCGTGGGAGACCCTGTATACCTAATTACATTTTAATACTGAATTAAATTAGCTAGCCTTGTTCTCTGCTTTATCGTTCTACCTGGTCTTCCTATGTAGATCGCGTTCGCAACGCTGTACGGGGTTTCTGCACTTTTCCTTTGTTTTGCAACCTAATGTAGCAAAGCATAAAGGGCGTTGCTTATTAAAATTGGGTCGAGAACGAGTGATACCCGCAAAGGCAGTACCCTAGGCTTCAGCGAAGCTCGGTACTACCAATTCGCCGTGATGCTCTTTATTACTTTTTAAAATCTATTAGTCAAATTTTCGGATTTATATGTTGTATCTAAATTATTTTATCTAGGTTTAATATATTTAATGAGATGTATCAGAGTTCAAATAAATAATAATAAAAGATAAACGTACCCACAGTATCATAAGTTAAAGAAACAATAGAAATCACGCGAAATTTTTAATTAAAAATATGCCACCGAACAATGCAAGGATTTCTTTGTCAACTTAATTACATCACTTCATTTCCATCTTTTTAATTATCCTATTTGTGTACCAACCAGTGTACGCCAACGTCAATAAGCGAGACTATGTTTATGGTTTCGTTCGTAGGATTAATCGTTTAAATGAAAATGAAGTCAATGTTTAAATTTCCTCAAATCACAATCATATATTAGGTACTGAATTTGTTAACTGCAGGATAGTTTTAGTAGAGAACGAAAGTGGACTGTATCACAACGACAAACGAAAAGAACGAATTGATCAACGATATGATCCAAAATATCATTTATATGTGTAACTGGCACCCTCATGTGTTCTCAATTACACATGCAAACAACGTGACAACGAAAATAAACATTTTTTTTTAGTAATTTGAAGAAACTAACCTGTATATATGGATAGACGACAGAACGTCTGATAACAACGAATATCAAGCTATATGTTCGCTCGAAGCAGTATGAGCCGAACTCGCCGTACGGTCGCAAAAAGTGGACGGTCCAATACTAGACCGCCAGCGCACGTATACTCGACCACAAACAGGTGGATATCGGCGACATTAAAATATATATTTAAATAATTCAAAAGAATTCAAATAAGTTGACAGAATTGCTTATAATGCTTACGGTCTTGTTGAATAAACTGAATTTTGTATAAACAATCAGCAATAATTATTCTCAACAATTAAAATTGGCACACGTATTTCATTAAGATTATGTACAAGGGTGATTCAAAAAAGCATTGCAAAAATTTTGGTGATGATAGAAAGCAACGATCCCCCAAATCGTTTCCAAATAATAAAAAAAAACTGGACAAGTATATTTATTTAAATTTAGATTTTTGGTACATATCGAGGCCTCAAATTTACATTAGAAAATATATGAGAAAAATATATTTTTTAATATTGTTTGAATAATTGTTCGGGCTTTGGGAAAGCTTAACATTAAAGTTATAGAACTGGTAGAGGACTTTTCAGAAAAGAATTTGACCTATTAAACATATGGATTTAACGCTATTTGGCGATATGTTTTTTATTATTATTTATTATATTATATTGCTATTATCTAATTTTTTCCTCTCTTTCTCGTGTTATAGAACACAATAGCGCTTGTGGAGGAATTTTTTGTATCTCAATTAAAAATTAATAGTTTAATTTTGATTATTTTAAAACGTTCCTTTTTATAAATTTTAAAATAATTTAGATAATAGCTTATAATAATAGTTACAAATAAGAATAATAGCTAGATAAGAAGAGCACTGTTTTTAGTTAATTGCCCATGTTTGAAAGTGGGACGGTAATGGGTTCGTGTCTACAAACATAATATTTACTGAAAATGTTATACCAACCAAATGAACGGAATTTAATTTGATAGTTTTATTAATTCTAAAACATAGAAGCGGTAATATTAGACTATAAATAACTGTTCAGTTTCAATACAATTTGATGATATTGTTGACTTCTCCTTGTAAATATTATGTTTGTAAACATATTTATAAGACATGAACCCATTTCTGAGCCACTATCAAACTTTAGGGATTAACTGAAAAGAGTGTAAGCTATTATTTGATTTTTTTCCAAAATTTGAAATAATCAAAATTCAACTTTTAATTAAGAAAAGAAATTCCCCCACAGCAGTGGCGTGCGGTCCATACGTGCAGAGCTTGCAGTGCACAGTGCACACCCTAACATTTAGGAAAAAAGAAAGACAAATATAAAAGTATAAAGCCAAAAAGTGATCTATTATGTATGTATGTTATATAATTATCATATTGATTAATATGTCTTTATAATAATAATTTAAAATAATTTACACCTCATGGAGTAATAACTCCGGACTCCAGTCCAATCACTTCCTATCATTGCTAGAGCCGAGCGCTCCCGTTCCGACACCCGCCTTTGCGACTACTGCCGTCTCAGTGCAGCGATAACCGGTGCACGCGTTGGATTCAAATAGGTGAATTCAAGAATCATAGCTGTCTTATATGTATGTAAATAATGTCTGCACTATCGGAAACTCTAGTATTGATAAATTAAAACTATATTCTAGACTGAATACAAAACACAGCAATTTATTTGTTTGATACACAGAAATTTGCGTATAGGTAGTAGGGATGTTTGATACGATACGATATTTTTAAGTACTGGTACTTTACATTCCGATACCCGATATTTTGTATCGGTAGTATAGCATTCAATACGGTACGACACGATATGTTTTTGGACGACATTGTATCGCGATATTGGTTGTTGCCATGTTGCAAACAACTAGCGTACTCTAGCGGCAAACCAATGTTTTATTTTACAAGTGATACTGATTACAATGAAGGAATTTGTATGTATGTTATTTTACAGTATCAGTAAACAATCAGGGAAATTCCGACTAAAATTTAACCTAACTTTGGTGTGCAAATCTTTTAGTGCGAAAGTCATTAAATCCATTACCCATAGTGGTTTTTACAAGCAAAATACATACAAACATGCCACGTTTGTCGAGTAGAGTATGAAAAGTGTTTATTAAAACAAGTTGGGTGGAAAATGCGAAATATATCACACTGACGTTAAAATTGCGGAATTTACGACAAACGTTAAAAAAATATAATTTGTCGCAATAAATTTGATATTTTTTAATGTTGCTTTTTTGTTTCAAGTGATATAATTTTAATAATAGGTATGGTGTGAAATATGACATGGTGTACCCTCGCCTATCAAGCTAAAGCACATAATAAAAAATTGTGAAAATATTTAATTTAAAATTTATTTGTATGTATAAACCAAAAACGCAAATTAATTATTTTATAATTAAATATCGTTTAAAACTCAATATCCATATTTAAATTTTAAAACAGTGTTAGCTGATTGAGTTCAGCATGATTTTCAGTTCAGTTAACAAATGGAATAGACGTCTGAATGATGTTCTAATGCTAATACAATAGGTACGTAATACCCAAAACTTTTTAACTGAACTAATGTAATTTTTAATATAATTAATATTGCCTAATCTTGATTTGATCAAAAGCTTTTAACCCATAATTGTTTAAGTTTTTTTGCCTGTACCTCCCTGACAAAAACGCATTTGTTACCGTGGTCATTTGAACTAAATAATATTTACAGGCAAATATAACATCATGGCCAACCACATTAAAATTTACAGATTGTCTGGCAACTTCGGGCCAATATAAGAGGCCAGTAAAAAGGCAGAGAGTACGTCACTTGGTATGCCCGTTTAACTTTATATGAATTCATAGAAATTAGAAGGCTTGCTCACACGCTACTTTTTTATACGCTCAACGAAAACGTTGAATTCCATATCCGTTAACTTCATGTGGAAAACTGAGTAACGTATGCCTATAAGTTACCAAACAACCTGTCTATTTTTAGTAACTTTGCGCCATAGCCAAATCTAATACTACTGCGGTACTCCCTAGAAAACGCCCAATAACTTTTCGGCCGAGTTTTTTCTTAAATAAATAATTGTTTCTTTCCTAACTTTGTTATGGTACGTTATCTACGCAAAGCAACTTGGTGTTATTGAGACCGAAAGACCTGCATCTATTTCCAGTACGCGTGTGGTTTTCATCATACCACGTTACCTGCAAAAATATTAAATTAACAAAAGCTACTGTTCTAAACTCAAAAGTTACCTCAATGTTTAAAAAAAAATTGATGAATTCCATATACTTATTTTACTGTATTTAACTTGAACCTGGAAAAACCATTCAAATCACAAGCAAGCCGTGCTGTTTTGTTTAGAGTGATCGCCTTTGCAATTAAATCTTCTGGGGGCCACATTCCGAGTCATTGGGGGCTTCTTTCTTGCACCTCAATTACACACCCTACTGGTCAGCTATTACTTGTTGATCTTGCAGCTAAATTTTGTATTGTATTCATTTCAATCTTATGTATAGTTATGGGTTATGTGGTGGTAGTTTACCAACGTCCGCTAGGGGGGCGTGTAGCATAAATCTCTTGCGGTGCTTCTAACCTGTAACCTCTCAAGTTGTAAACATTAAGGTAAAGAAAACACAACGAAAACAGACAAACGGTGCAGACAAATTTAAAGTAATTAAGGTAATTCTATTCATTTACTTACTGTTGTATTCGTAAGAGGTTAGAATAGGTTCTAATTGCGGGGTGCTTTAACGTTTGGTTTGGAACGCGATCTTTTAATAAATATGCATTACATCGACAATTCTTCGATCAAATATTAACGCAGAGACAAAAAAAAAATCACTTCATATGAAATATGTTTGTCACTTAAAAAAAACCTAGATTTATCATTCCCAATACCGAGAACCTTGATTTACATGAACTTCAAAAATAAGCTAAATTTGTTCTTACTCAATTTTATGCCAAGTGCGGAAAACCTAAACGTTGCATTAGCATAATATTTTTGATACTTCATAGTTCTAATTTTGTTTTGTTATATGTATTGTACCAAAACTATACACCCAGATCCTCAGTTATTAAATAAAAAGAAAGCGAAAATATTAAATTTATAGACCGGTATATACCTTTCATTCTTCGTAAAACAAACAGAAAATATGTTAGAGTACCCTCGTCTATCAAGCAAGAGGACGTAATAAAATAATGTGAAAATATTTAATTTAAAATTTATTTATGTCTATTATAAACCAAAAACTCAAGAATAAGTACCTATCAACATCCATTAAGAACCCTAATTATTTAATAACTAAATAGTATTATTTACAATATAATATTCATATTTGAATTTTAAAACAAAGTTGGATACAATACAAAATTTTCAATATAATTAACAAATGGAATTGATAGAAATCTTAATGATGTTCTAGTAATAATACAAATAGGTATGTAATATCCAAAACTAATACCTAAAATTTATATTACCTAATCTCATGATGATTTAACCAATTCAATTTTTTAAGATTTTTTGCCTGCACCTCACTGACAAAAACGCATTTGGTTGCCGTGACCACAAAAACGAAATAAATTTACAAAAATACAACGTCATACTGAAAGATACTAAAATTTACAGGTTGTCTGGCAACTTCGAACCAATAAGAGGCCAAGAAATTCACATACGTAACTTGCTATGGCCATTCAAATTTATATGAATTCATAGGTATTAGAAGGATTGCAACTTAGAAGGCTTTATGACCCATCTCCAATAAATTATTCAGAAAACAATGAATATAAATTATTAGTATTTTTTCTATGTTCACGTAAACGTTAAATTTCACATCAGTTAATTTCTTGCGGTTAACTGAGTGACAAATGCCTATAAGATTGCTGCTACTTCCGGCGTGCCTCAGGGCTCCAACCTTGGTCCCTTGATGTTCAATCTATTTTTGGATGATTTGTTGGAGAGTCTAACTTGCCCTGCACTCGCGTACGCTGATGACCTGAAGTTGTACGCATCCATCAGTGACCACCGGGATATTCAGCTACTTCAGAGTAACATCAACATCGTTGAGGACTGGTGCGTAAGAAATAAGTTGATCATAAACGTTCAGAAGTGTGTGTGCGTCACCTACACGCGAAAACTTATCCCAGCCTTGCCGTCTACGTACTCTTTGTCTGGTGCTCTGCTCCCAACCTCAGCACGTGTGAGGGACCTGGGAGTACTTTTTGATTCGCGACTAACATTTGTCCCCCACATAGATGAGATGTGCAGTAAAGCAAATAGAATGTTGGGATTTGTCCTTAGATCAACGAAGGAGTTTCGTGAAGTCAGTGTAGTCAGGACTCTTTACTTTGCTTTTGTGGCCTCTATCCTGGAATATGCGTCGATTGTTTGGTCCCCGCATTATGTGACCCATCAGTTAAAGGTGGAGCGAGTGCAGCGACGTTTTCTAAAATGCCTGTCCTACCGTGTGGATGCTGTTTACCCGGAGCGTGGACATGACTATGCGTCTTTGTTAGTGCGACATGATGTGGCGTCCTTATCTGTGCGGCGGGAGAGGTGTGGCGTGCGGTTCTTGTGGAACCTGATCGAGAATAAAATTGACAGCATTTACTTACTCTCGCGAGTGTCTTTTTTGGTGCCACGTACCGGTTCACGTGCGCGGAATATCTTCTACCTTCCGCGAATGCGCACCAATGTTTTAAGTGTCGCTCCTGTTTTTGCAATGTGCCGTAACGCTAATGGCGACCAGTACCGTGAAATGTTTTTTTAGGTTAGATCAGCTTTGTATTTACTTCGTCTTGTTCATTTGTTGGAAATGTCATATTTCTTTACCTAGTATGGTTTGTTATGAGTGTATATGGTTAGTTTTTTAGTGTTCTTAGTTGTAGGTATATTCATACTCTTAAATTCTTTTAAATGTGTTTTTACAATTTATATACATTGCCTTGTAAGTGGAGTCTCTCTGTTGGGCAATAAATGGATATTATTATTATTTATTGAAAATCTCTGATACATCTCATTAAATATTTGAAACCTAGATAATATCATTTAGATATAACATATAAATACTAAACTTACACTAATAATTTTGAAAAGTAATAAAGAGGATCAGGGCAAATTGGTAGTACCGAGCTTCGCTGAAGCCTAGGGTACTCCCTTTGCGGGTATCACTGCAGCTCTACCCAATTTTGAAAAACACAAGGCCATTTATGCTGAAATTTTTCTTTGCAAAGCAAAGGAAAACTGCAGAAAACCCTTGCAGCCTTGTGCAAAGGTCATTAAAAACACACACACACACACTCACACACACACACACAGACACACATTTATTAATAGACAATATACATTCAAAGAAGGTAAAGATGAAATATTAAGCAGCAAATTTAGGGTTCTTTATGATAAAACTCTCCTCAAAATATTTGCGCTTCCCAAAACCGCAATTTCTTGAATTTCCCAGGGCGAAATTTTGCACGGCAACTCTTTAACATGTTTACTATAATTTAGACTAACTGCTCCCAATGCATCTACAATCACCGGAACAATGTTCACTTTCATTCCCCACATACGTCCAACTTCTATTGCGAGATCCTTATATTTAAGTTGTTTTTCAAGCTCCTTCCTTACAACATTCGCATCAGCAGGTACCGAGATTTCTATAAACGTGCACACCTTCCTCTGGAAATCCTTTACCACGATATCTGGCTTATTAGCATCAAGCATTCTATCAGTGACAACAGGCATGTTCCATAATATGGTAATATGATCATTACTCACAACAGGAGATGGGATGTGGTCATACCACCGAGACACATCCATTGCTAAACCTAGTTGGGAACATAAATTATAATGTATATATGTTCCCACCCTATCATGCCTAGCAATGTAATGCGACTCAGCTAAGATACCAGACAGACCTATCTATTTTAGTAACCTTGCGTAGAACCCAAATCTAAAGTATGGGTAAGCACTTTAAACATAAAAATATATTGCTGTACTGTCAACAATAATTATTATCGACTGAAGTTTCTCGGTCTCTCTGGTACCCTCTTGGTACGCCCAATATCTTTTGGGTCGAGTTTCTTCTTAATTAAATAAGCGTTTGTTGCTTTGTTATGGTACGTTGTCTACGCGAAGCAAGTCTTATTCGGACCGAAAGACCTGGAACCATTTCCACTGCGTGTGTGCTTTTCATCATACCACGTTACCTGCAAAATTATTATATTAACAAAAGCTACGCATTTTAAACTCAAAACTAACCTCAATGTCGCCAACAAATTGATGAATTCCATAGAATTATTTTACTGTATTTTACTTTAATCTGGAGAAAGCATTTAAAAGAACCACGGCAAGCCTTCCTAGTTCAAAGTAAGTGATCACCCTTTGCAACAAAATCTGGATTCTTGCTGGGGACCATATTCCGAGCCATTAGAGGCTCTTGCGCCTCTATCAATTCCACACCCTATTGATTTTCTACTACTTCTTGGTCTTGCAGCAAAATATTGTATTGTGTTATTTGTCTTCATTCTAACTTATGCATAATTATAGGTTATGTGAAGATATTTCACGTCCGCTAGGGGCGCTAGTACTAGTCCGGGAGGTAATAACAGAAATTTCCGATTAATTTTCGCAAGCTTAATTTTTTGTGTATGAGTGTGTAATTTATAATAGTAATCTGAACGTCTGCCGGCGCACCTCCGCGACAGGGGGTTGCAGGAGTGTTACAACACCAGCAAAAAAAAATTAAAAAAAAAATTATAGCTGCATACGCGAAACTGATGTATCAGTTGAAACATAAGAAGCTTAGAAAATATCGTCTGCCACTTAAATTCCTCACCAAAACTCGTATGCCACCCATATAAATAAGAGCAAAAAAAAAATAAAAAATTATGTCCGCAAGGATGAAATGTGATTGAAATGCTTCTTTTTATATCAGCAAACCCAAAAATAATAGTCTGCCACTAATAAGATACCACGAAGGTCGTCTGCCAAGCCTATGCAGTTGCGCTCAGCATGCACAGCGCGAGCACGACGGCCGAGACGGCGCGCCGTAGCCGCCGCGGCGTTATTATAAATTATTAAACGGCTAACATTAAGTCCTTTTTTATGTTATATATGTATATATGCAAATGATTGTCCAATAAATTAATTTAAAGTCTGGTGGACTTATGTGGGTGGCAGACGAGTTTTGTTGCGGAATTTAAGTAGCAGACGATATGTTCTAAGCTTCTTATGTTTCTACAGTACAATCAGTTTTGCGTATGTGACTATAATATTTTTGTATTATTTTTTTTGCGGGAATTGTAACCCTCCTGTACCCCCTGTCGCGGAAGTGCGCCGGCAGACGTTCAGATTACTATTATACATTACCCACATAACGCATACAAAAAAATAAAGCTTGCGTAAATGACCCGGAAATTTCTGTCGTTACCTCCCGGACTATACTGCTAGTATCAGAAATCTCTTGCGGTGCCATCTAGCATTCTCAAGCTGTACACATGGTAAAGCAAACGGACAATTTGCAACTAATTAAGCTAATTTATAGTACATTACTCAGATTACTTACTGTTTTATTCGTATTAGGTTAAAATAGGTTCTAACTGCGCGGTGCTTTCACGTTTCGTACAAGACGCGAACTGCAAATAATTACGAATTAATAACTATTACTATACGTACAACAGACAGATGTTGTGCTTTTAGGGCCCCGCAGATAATAACCGACAAATCGTTTAGCTTTGTACATACCTACTGCCTGCTACTGCCATTACTGCAATATGAACAGGTTACGTCGGCCTTTTTGACGTTTCTAGCTGGCAACCATGACGACGCGTAATAAACAGCTGTTGGAATGTTGAGGAGTGTTCACCAAAATCGCTCGCGTTTTGGAAAATTTTGAACCAAAAACGTCCGACAGGCCGTTTTGCGTCGATTTTAAAAACTCACGCAACGTAGAATGGTCCATATAGGGCGACGGACGCGCTTCGCGCGCCCGCAAAGGCTTCTCCAAATTTTCTATAAGCAACTAAGAACGCACTTTTTCGAACGTGAAATGTTCCAAATCAAAATACTTTATATGGACTAGTTTTGATCAACAGACCATTATCAGCCAAAAGCCAGAAAAATACAAAAGAATCTAAAGAAATACCGCAAAATTGTAACATAAAAAATCAATGACGGATCATTCTGTTGCCTGATGTATTGTGCCTCTTGTAATTGATTTTGACTGTAAGTTTAACATTTGTGTACATTTTCAGGGCATATTTAAGTGTTTTTCTGTTACAATTTCACGTAATTGTTTCTGATTGTTTTGTGTTTTTCTGGCTGTTGGCTGGTTGATCGAAAGCAAATATTTTTGCAAAATTAA
This sequence comes from Melinopterus prodromus, assembly GCA_964023965.1. Taxonomy (NCBI): domain Eukaryota; kingdom Metazoa; phylum Arthropoda; class Insecta; order Coleoptera; family Scarabaeidae; genus Melinopterus; species Melinopterus prodromus. The sequence continues at coordinate 68,125,685 of OZ030390.1, forward strand.
AATTTTTATTGAATTCCTATCCTTTATTAAATTTTGATGGATGATGGATTCGTACCAAAGTAACTATTGTATTTATTTATTCTTTTTGTTGTTTAACTGTACATTTTGTAAAACTAAATAAAATAGTTTTTCTTTTTGGAAGTTTTGATAAGTATTCTTCACTGCACAGCTTATGTACAAATGCACCGCACGCTACTGTCCCACAGGCCCTATTGTGTTGAATTATATATTATATAAAATACCACCTATACCATATCTCGAGATTAATTAGGTGAGCGACAGTCGGTCTTTAAATATATCATCTCCAAACTATTTTAAATATTTTCCATACCCATAATTCCAAACCGGTATAACATATTATCATTAAATTTAGCATTTTTCTATAACTAATTGAAGACAACAATTGTGCGAGAACTGTGTTGATTTGATATTGAATTACCCACAAGCCATTCTCTGGATGCGGTTTAGTTTGGTAATCATGGAGGCCAGCTAGACTGGACCACCAGGCTCAGTCAAATACAACTCGGTCATATTCAAATCGTGAGCCAAGGCGAGAGGTCCCATTACGTCCCATAGACCTCCTCCACCAACCGAAAGCAATTCATGCATTTTTTGATTTTTTGATTAGCTGATTATTCCACAGCAGCTTTCTGTCGAACGTAATACCGAGATATTTCATTCCGTGAGGCAGCCGGAGTGGACGTACTGTCGTGGCCATATATTATGTCCCTTCTTTTGACGTCGTTTTTCCCGCAAAACTAGGGGCGAAAAAACTTGAAAAAACTCTGATGCTGTCCATGATTAATATGCTACAACTCATAAAAATTAGAAAGGTGTATATGTTGGTGTTTTCCAAATTAAGAAGAATCGGCGCTGTTTTTGCCCCGTAAATTTCATTCGTTTAACTTTAGCAATTAATTACTCCGGAAATAATCCATACATTTCAACAAGTTAAAAAACAAAATCACCTGCGGAATGCTAGCTTTCAATATGCCATGCCGTTTTGTACAATCGGTGGATGAGTGGTTGACCCACAAAAAGCTATATTATGCAATGCCAGCAATTCCGTTATTGGAAGAGCTAGAATAATGAAATATAGACTATTATAGGCTACCCAATAATTCATAGGTTTAAAGTTTATTACATAATCATTATTAATCTTGCATTTTTCATACAAAAGATAGTCCTGAAACTCCGCGTGAATTCCGACGCTCTACGGTCTTTGGTGTGCTGCGGGGAAGGGAGGCGTTAGCGTGCTGTCATGTCGGAGAGAACCGACACAGCTGAGAGAACCGGGGCAGCTTATTATCAATACACGAAAGGAACGATAACTTGTCAAGGTAGTAATTTTAACTAACAATTAAATTCTTAATTTTTGCATAATTTTGATTATATGTGACCCGGTACGAGAGAAATCTCTTCTATCGACTGGCGTTTTTTTTTTCAGTTTGTATACAATATGGTTGTAAACAAGATTTTGATGGAAGCGGATAGATCCAATAATATGGAGTTAGCAGATTTTCCGATTAGTAGAGAATACTAAATTAAATTTGCTTGATAAGCCCAAAAAATACTTAAAAAGTATGCCCGATTTTGTTATATAAATATTCAAACTATTATAACAGTTTCAACAGTTTATTTATTAATAATATTTAAATACATGCACAAACAATATAAAATAAATACCCAACTCTTGATATATTACATATATTTCAAACGTCAGCTCTGAGCGTATAAAACTTAAAAATATTAAAAAACTTTTACAAATTTAGCATCGTAAATTTCTAGACACGTAGAATATTTTGCAGATCACTCATTAATTTTAAATGGCAATCCCGACACTCGATTTAAATTGCCAAGAATTCCCATGGGACTTCCAAATGCCTCTTCGTGGTTATGTTATCATATTGACTCATTTTGCCATTATTTTTTAATTCGGTAATCTGTCGCCGGATATCCAAATTTATTTGGCGAGGCATAATCGCCGTGTCGTTATATTGTGCCCGTAAGCACTGTTCTTCTAGTAACTAATGCACGTGCGATCCTCCACTACTGGCAGCGTCGCTGTCGATCCCTTCCCCCGCTCGCCCAAAGACCGAAGAACGCCGCGTCAATTGCAGCAATTATGAGATGCTTCAACTCGATCTTTTGTAGGGAAAATGCAAGATAAACAATGATTATGTAATAAACTTTAAACCTATGAATTAGTGGGTAGCCTATAGTCTATATTTCTAATAAAGGAATTTCTGGCATTGCATAATATAGCTTGTTGTGGGTCAAGCACTAATTCAATGATTTTACAAAAATGTACATTGAACGCTAGCACTCCGCAGGTGATTTTACTTTTTAATTCGTTGAACTCTATGGATTATTTCCGGAGTAATTAATTGCTAAAGTTAAACGAATGAAATTTACGGGGCAAAAACAGCGCCAATTCTTCTTAATTTGGAAAAATCGAGAAATTGCCAATATATACAGCTACAACCAGAGGAATGGTTGTCTAATATGTTAAGAAAATGATATTCTAAAAATAATTTGTTTGTTATAAAACAACACATTATTGTAATAAGAATATTTTTTAAATATAAAACATCCTAAATATTTGCTTTAAGAAAACGATTGTTTTGATTTAAGACAGTCGTTGATTAGAAAATAATGTAAACGGGGCCGATAGATGGTGCTTTAGTTTCTCCTCGTAAGAGAGGCTTCCTAGAGGGTATATAGCAGAATACATGTCTATGCAGCATCAGTGATTGTGCTGTACCGTCAATGTACTTGACGTGCAAATGCCCAACAGCTCTAGTATTGATGGAAAAGGGAGTAAAGGGACACCGGGTAACTTCTCCAGTTGGCAAATAACAATATTCTTCTTTGGATGTCTTAATGGCATTCCAAGTAAAATATTATTGTTTTCATAATAACATGGTTTATATTTAAAAGAAGTAGGTATAAGTTTAATCTACGAATGTGAGCTAATTAATCTAAGTACCCATTCTTTTAATTTAAAAGAACAAATTCTTAAATCAAAAAATTATTGTATCCATTTGAAATTGTACAACCTTAAAGTAAAATAACCGGTCAACACAACAGTTTTCTTCAATCAACGGTATATATTTTTTCGTATATATAAAACAACCGTTGTTTTGGATTAACAAAGGTTGCTTTGAATTGAGACAACGTTTCTCTGCGTGTACGTCCGGAGTGGCGTGTTACAGAATTTTGGTGGTCTGAACATTTCATATTCATATAATATTGAGTTCTGCTTTCTCGTGAAGAGACTCGGAATTAATTAATAAATTAATATTACCCTAAATTGCAACTGTCTTTTTATCGAAATTATTTTTATGTAAGGCCCAAAAATTTTTATATTTCCATTAAGGCAATTCAAAGGTCTATCAAAATCGTTATGTAAAATATGTGATTTCTATTTAAAAAGTTACTATGACGATAAGTCAATAACAATCGAAGGTCGAAAATAATATCTGAAATAAATTGGTGAATTTTGATAATTAAAATTCCACTTATCCGAGGATTTTTTAAATAGTAATATTATAAATTAATATTAATCGCACCGACTTTCGAAATCAAGAACAGTTGTTAAACTATTGGAGCTTTTATTGTTCCTGTCAACGAGTTGGTAGGGTGGGGTTGGTTGAACTTCTGAAGATCAGGGTCGCGGCAGTGAAATACCGACCCTGTACTCTCAGCGCTCCCAAGCGCTCCAGTAGTGTTCAAACTTCGACGCCTATAGGGCAGAAAGCTCCCAAAGCTCTCGAACATAATCCACGTACATAGCATCACACATAAACTATCATATACAAATTAAATTTACTACAGTATTATAATACTTAAAAGGATTTTAAAAAAGGTGTTAAACATTAATTATGTTCTTAACAGAATGTTGTGGGATAATTTGTAAGTATATGATTTAAAATTATTTTAGGTAGAGGCAAAGTTTGTTTGGTTTACAAAGTGATATTACGTTAATTTTAATATACGGATAATGCAAATCAGTGTAAAGTATTACCAGTAATTATCTAAAGATTCATATATATATTTGGAAATATGCTACCTCCATATTTAACTTCATATATACTTCATACTGACTATATAGACCAAACTTTTCTTTATAGGAAGAAATTTTATATTATATTTATTTAGTTTAATGAAAAAATAAAAATATTTTGTGGTGAGAAATGTAAAGTGGTCTATTAATTTGATCATGGAAATAATTTCAGTGTTCATGATTAATGTTCACTAAGGTTGACGCAAGCAAACGCACACATTCATATTTTCTTAATTGATCCATGGGGTGAGAAATATAAAGTGGTGTATTAATTTGATCATGGAAATAATTTCAGTGTTCATGATTAATGTTCACTAAGGTTGACGCAAGCAAACGCACACATTCATATTTTCTTAATTGGTCCATGGGGTGAGAAATGTAAAGTGGTGTATTAATTTGATCATGGAAATAATTTCAGTGTTCATGATTAATGTTCACTAAGGTTGACGCAAGCAAACGCACACATTCATATTTTCTTAATTGGTCCATGGGGTGAGAAATGTAAAGTGGTGTATTAATTTGATCATGGAAATAATTTCTGTGTTCATTATTAATGTTCACTAAGGTTGACGCAAGCAAACGCACACATTCATATTTTCTTAAATGGTCCATGGGGTGAGAAATGTAAAGTGGTGTATTAATTTGGTCATGGAAATAATTTCAGTGTTCATGATTAATGTTCACTAAGGTGGAGGCAAGCAAACGCACACATTCATATTTTCTTAATTGGTCCATGGGGTGAGAAATGTAAAGTGGTGTATTAATTTTATCATGCAAATAATTTCAGTGTCATGATTAATGTTCACTAAGGTTGACGCAAGCAAACGCACACATTCATATTTTCTTAATTGGTCCATGGGGTGAGAAATGTAAAGTGGTGTATTAATTTTATCATGGAAATAATTTCTGTGTTCATTATTAATGTTCACTAAGGTTGACGCAAGCAAACGCACACATTCATATTTTCTTAAATGGTCCATGGGGTGAGAAATGTAAAGTGGTGTATTAATTTGGTCATGGAAATAATTTCAGTGTTCATGATTAATGTTCACTAAGGTGGAGGCAAGCAAACGCACACATTCATATTTTCTTAATTGGTCCATGGGGTGAGAAATGTAAAGTGGTGTATTAATTTGATCATGGAAATAATTTCAGTGTTCATGATTAATGTTCACTAAGGTGGAGGCAAGCAAACGCACACATTCATATTTTCTTAATTGGTCCATTGGGTGAGAAATGTAAAGTGGTGTATTAATTTGATCATGGAAATAATTTCAGTGTCATGATTAATGTTCACTAAGGTTGACGCAAGCAAACGCACACATTCATATTTTCTTAATTGGTCCATGGGTTGAGAAATGTAAAGTGGTGTATTAATTTGATCATGGAAATAATTTCAGTGTTCATGATTAATGTTCACTAAGGTGGAGGCAAGCAAACGCACACATTCATATTTTCTTAATTGGTCCATGGGGTGAGAAATGTAAAGTGGTGTATTAATTTGATCATGGAAACAATTTCAGTGTTCATGATTAATGTTCACTAAAGTTGACGCAAGCAAACGCACACATTCATATTTTCTTGATTGGTCGTCCATGGGGTGAGAAATGTAAAGTGGTGTATTAATTTGGTCATGGAAATAATTTCAGTGGTCATGATTAATGTTCACTAAGGTTGACGCAAGCAAACGCACACATTCATATTTTCTTAATTGGTCCATGGGGTGAGAAATGTAAAGTGGTGTATTAATTTGATCATGGAAATAATTTCTGTGTTCATGATTAATGTTCACTAAGGTGGAGGCAAGCAAACGCACACATTCATATTTTCTTAATTGGTCCATGGGGTGAGAAATGTAAAGTGGTGTATTAATTTGATCATCGAAACAAGTTCAGTGTTCATGATTAATGTTCACTAAAGTTGACGCAAGCAAACGCACACATTCATATTTTCTTGATTGGTCGTCCATGGGGTGAGAAATGTAAAGTGGTGTATTAATTTGGTCATGGAAATAATTTCAGTGTTCATGATTAATGTTCACTAAGGTTGACGCAAGCAAACGCACACATTCATATTTTCTTAATTGGTCCATGGGGTGAGAAATGTAAAGTGATGCATTAATTTGATCATGGAAATAATTTCAGTGTTCATGATTAATGTTCACTAAGGTTGACGCAAGCAAACGCACACATTCATATTTTCTTAATTGGTCCATGGGGTGAGAAATGTAAAGTGGTGTATTAATTTGATCATGGAAATAATTTCTGTGTTCATTATTAATGTTCACTAAGGTTGACGCAAGCAAACGCACACATTCATATTTTCTTAAATGGTCCATGGGGTGAGAAATGTAAAGTGGTGTATTAATTTGGTCATGGAAATAATTTCAGTGTTCATGATTAATGTTCACTAAGGTGGAGGCAAGCAAACGCACACATTCATATTTTCTTAATTGGTCCATGGGGTGAGAAATGTAAAGTGGTGTATTAATTTTATCATGGAAATAATTTCTGTGTTCATTATTAATGTTCACTAAGGTTGACGCAAGCAAACGCACACATTCATATTTTCTTAAATGGTCCATGGGGTGAGAAATGTAAAGTGGTGTATTAATTTGGTCATGGAAATAATTTCAGTGTTCATGATTAATGTTCACTAAGGTGGAGGCAAGCAAACGCACACATTCATATTTTCTTAATTGGTCCATGGGGTGAGAAATGTAAAGTGGTGTATTAATTTGATCATGGAAATAATTTCAGTGTTCATGATTAATGTTCACTAAGGTGGAGGCAAGCAAACGCACACATTCATATTTTCTTAATTGGTCCATTGGGTGAGAAATGTAAAGTGGTGTATTAATTTGATCATGGAAATAATTTCAGTGTCATGATTAATGTTCACTAAGGTTGACGCAAGCAAACGCACACATTCATATTTTCTTAATTGGTCCATGGGTTGAGAAATGTAAAGTGGTGTATTAATTTGATCATGGAAATAATTTCAGTGTTCATGATTAATGTTCACTAAGGTGGAGGCAAGCAAACGCACACATTCATATTTTCTTAATTGGTCCATGGGGTGAGAAATGTAAAGTGGTGTATTAATTTGATCATGGAAACAATTTCAGTGTTCATGATTAATGTTCACTAAAGTTGACGCAAGCAAACGCACACATTCATATTTTCTTGATTGGTCGTCCATGGGGTGAGAAATGTAAAGTGGTGTATTAATTTGGTCATGGAAATAATTTCAGTGGTCATGATTAATGTTCACTAAGGTTGACGCAAGCAAACGCACACATTCATATTTTCTTAATTGGTCCATGGGGTGAGAAATGTAAAGTGGTGTATTAATTTGATCATGGAAATAATTTCTGTGTTCATGATTAATGTTCACTAAGGTGGAGGCAAGCAAACGCACACATTCATATTTTCTTAATTGGTCCATGGGGTGAGAAATGTAAAGTGGTGTATTAATTTGATCATCGAAACAAGTTCAGTGTTCATGATTAATGTTCACTAAAGTTGACGCAAGCAAACGCACACATTCATATTTTCTTGATTGGTCGTCCATGGGGTGAGAAATGTAAAGTGGTGTATTAATTTGGTCATGGAAATAATTTCAGTGTTCATGATTAATGTTCACTAAGGTTGACGCAAGCAAACGCACACATTCATATTTTCTTAATTGGTCCATGGGGTGAGAAATGTAAAGTGATGCATTAATTTGATCATGGAAATAATTTCAGTGTTCATGATTAATGTTCACTAAGGTTGACGCAAGCAAACGCACACATTCATATTTTCTTAATTGGTCCATGGGGTGAGAAATGTAAAGTGGTGTATTAATTTGATCATGGAAATAATTTCTGTGTTCATTATTAATGTTCACTAAGGTTGACGCAAGCAAACGCACACATTCATATTTTCTTAAATGGTCCATGGGGTGAGAAATGTAAAGTGGTGTATTAATTTGGTCATGGAAATAATTTCAGTGTTCATGATTAATGTTCACTAAGGTGGAGGCAAGCAAACGCACACATTCATATTTTCTTAATTGGTCCATGGGGTGAGAAATGTAAAGTGGTGTATTAATTTGATCATGGAAATAATTTCAGTGTCATGATTAATGTTCACTAAGGTTGACGCAAGCAAACGCACACATTCATATTTTCTTAATTGGTCCATGGGGTGAGAAATGTAAAGTGGTGTATTAATTTTATCATGGAAATAATTTCTGTGTTCATTATTAATGTTCACTAAGGTTGACGCAAGCAAACGCACACATTCATATTTTCTTAAATGGTCCATGGGGTGAGAAATGTAAAGTGGTGTATTAATTTGGTCATGGAAATAATTTCAGTGTTCATGATTAATGTTCACTAAGGTGGAGGCAAGCAAACGCACACATTCATATTTTCTTAATTGGTCCATGGGGTGAGAAATGTAAAGTGGTGTATTAATTTGATCATGGAAATAATTTCAGTGTTCATGATTAATGTTCACTAAGGTGGAGGCAAGCAAACGCACACATTCATATTTTCTTAATTGGTCCATGGGGTGAGAAATGTAAAGTGGTGTATTAATTTGATCATGGAAATAATTTCAGTGTCATGATTAATGTTCACTAAGGTTGACGCAAGCAAACGCACACATTCATATTTTCTTAATTGGTCCATGGGTTGAGAAATGTAAAGTGGTGTATTAATTTGATCATGGAAATAATTTCAGTGTTCATGATTAATGTTCACTAAGGTGGAGGCAAGCAAACGCACACATCATACTTTCTTAATTGGTCCATGGGGTGAGAAATGTAAAGTGGTGTATTAATTTGATCATGGAAACAATTTCAGTGTTCATGATTAATGTTCACTAAAGTTGACGCAAGCAAACGCACACATTCATATTTTCTTGATTGGTCGTCCATGGGGTGAGAAATGTAAAGTGGTGTATTAATTTGGTCATGGAAATAATTTCAGTGTTCATGATTAATGTTCACTAAGGTTGACGCAAGCAAACGCACACATTCATATTTTCTTAATTGGTCCATGGGGTGAGAAATGTAAAGTGGTGTATTAATTTGATCATGGAAATAATTTCTGTGTTCATGATTAATGTTCACTAAGGTGGAGGCAAGCAAACGCACACATTCATATTTTCTTAATTGGTCCATGGGGTGAGAAATGTAAAGTGGTGTATTAATTTGATCATGGAAACAATTTCAGTGTTCATGATTAATGTTCACTAAAGTTGACGCAAGCAAACGCACACATTCATATTTTCTTGATTGGTCGTCCATGGGGTGAGAAATGTAAAGTGGTGTATTAATTTGGTCATGGAAATAATTTCAGTGTTCATGATTAATGTTCACTAAGGTTGACGCAAGCAAACGCACACATTCATATTTTCTTAATTGGTCCATGGGGTGAGAAATGTAAAGTGATGCATTAATTTGATCATGGAAATAATTTCAGTGTTCATGATTAATGTTCACTAAGGTTGACGCAAGCAAACGCACACATTCATATTTTCTTAATTGGTCCATGGGGTGAGAAATGTAAAGTGGTGTATTAATTTGGTAATGGAAATAATTTCAGTGTTCATGATTAATGTTCAGTAAGGTTGACGCAAGCAAACGCACACATTCATATTTTCTTAATTGGTCCATGGAGCTCGAAAGCTTAATTCGAGATTTTATTTGCCTGTAGGTATACTGTACAGTTGAATGTTTCTTACGTCTCATTTCCTTTACTATTTGTCCATGACGGGGTTTTCCTTTTCTATTATGGTGGAAATCGCCACACTTGTTTTGCTCTTCACATTTCCATTGACTTTGACTATTCATCACTCCATAAGAAATATTGTTGACATATTTCCCGTATTTACTGAGGTCAAGTGTACGCATCTATGGACTGTGAAAATATACAATATTACACTAAATAATACTTAACAATAAATATTAATTTATTTCTTACCTACTTTTTTTCTTGCAAATTAAAAAAAAATCACGATAGAAATTTCCTTCCTTTCATGGTCCGTACTTGGTCAACATTATTGGGGTTTCTATTATTACAGACTTGGATTTTTCTTGACTATGTTCGTGCTAAGATGTCTTAGTTCTGGTTCACTTTAATTTCTTGAGTTTAAATGAAATTTTTAATATATTGCAATCGCGACTGTGATTGTCAAAATGTCGACAACATGTTGAGATGTACTTGAAATAAATCTGGTTTTCATTGAAACTCTGTAGTTGGAAGGTCTCTTAGATTTTTGCAAACATTTTTTTCGAAATATATCTATAGATTATCATAGATAAATAAATAACTTTCAACAAGTCAAAATAATTAATTATAGTCTAAACAATACGTATATTTACCAAAAAAATCTGGTGTGGCCAGACACATGACTTTATCATACTATATCTAAAATTAATAGATTAGCGGCATGAGATTCTATTTGGTCAAAATCGGTCGTGTCTGTATTAAAATAAATCTAGTTAGCCAGGATTTGACAGATATTTTTATTCTATCGACAATAGGTATTGTCAAAACATTACCGCTTGATACTACCTACTGTCATTAGAATGAAAATATCTGTCAAATCCTGGCTAACTAGTTTTATATTAATGCAGACTGCACCACCGATCTCAATCAAATAGAATTTGTTCATGCAGCTAAACTATTACTTTTACCAAAAAATGTCATAGACATAAATTATACAAAATCTCCTCTACTTTCATTTACTACTGATCATTTGCAAAATCCTTGAAAAATGCTTAGAGTAAACATCCAGTTACTTTGAACCTTTTTGAACAAAAAGCTTTTTAGCTCTAAGTTCAATGAAATTTCTAAATATGAAGTTTCGTCCCGATACATTTCGCTACACTGAACTATCGAGAAAGAATATTTAAACCCGTATTACATCGTCATTCACAATTTTAGAGGAATTTATATCATAATTGAGTGAAAAATCACTTTATTCTTAATCAATTCTAGTTTAATAGCGGTTCCAATTTACATGCGCCATCTAGTTTCCTTTAACGAACCAGAGCCTCACAGAGCCTCATCCCTTCCACATTTCTGAAAAGTTGGGACGCCGACATCAGAGGAGCCGACAGCAAATGCGACTACTTCTATTACTTATACAGTGATAAAACCTGATAAAGTAGCAACAAGTCCGAAAAGGTCCATTTGAAGTCCACCGGTCATTGATGAGAGTAGTCTTCTGAAAAATCGATAAAGTACATTACAACATAAATCATGGCAGTAGTCGCGTAAGAAATGATTCAGTTTAATTCACATTTCCGAAATGTGCTCCATTACCTTGGAGCAGGGTAAGGTCTTAGGCTGATCTATGATGTGTTTGTTACTAATTTAGAACAACTAGCTGCCAAATCAAAGGAAATACATAAAGGATCTGCAGGAAACACCAACTCAAAAATCTGATCGAAGTCTATACAAATAATGAGTGGTTGTCTTTATCTTGAACTGAATACTGAATATTTAAATATTCAGTTATGTAGCACTGAAGAAGCGATCAACATGGTTCGCGAAACATCAGCATTTAGGAATCTTAACACACGGCATCATCCAAAAGCAATTTAGTTTCTAAATGATTCTGGCCGTGCAAGCCTACGTACTTACACTATTGGTTATTATGAAGAAGTAACTTATTTGTTTGGCATTTACTTGAGAAACTGAGTAGGTGCATCAATTAAATAAGTTCAAAAAATTACGTTTCAAGACATTATTTTCTCTGTGCACAAATCTGTTGGAGAAATTATTGCTAGGTATGTCTAGATTCTAGATCATATAACCGATCACATAACATACTCAATGATCGTATATGAACGAGAACTAGTTACAACGTACTTAAACTTAATTAAACTTTGTAAGAAGTTAGATTACGATATGGGCACACGTAGGGAATGATGGCAAATGTAGCTCGACAAACTTTACTCCTAGAATATAATCCTCTTAATTGTGCACCTCGTATCTATTCGCATTTCTCTGGCATGTTTAAAACTAGTACATTCACAAAGAACATGTGGAATGTATGTAGCTGCAAATTCTATGTTCTTCCTATTTTTAAAAACATTAAAATAAGAATTTAACATAATTATAGTCCAGTCGATAGAGACACAAAACGTGGACCTTGCAAAAGGTCGGAATCATTTTGTACTTGGCATTTATATTCATTTTTGGGTCCTAAGGGAAAACCTAAACCCTGGTGTTCAGGAAAATTTTCTGCACCTATTTGTAATTGTTTCATGAGCGGGTGATTTATTTCTCTACCCAAATATAAAATAACTAGATAATTATATCACTAGTTTTCGGTGTAAACTAATTGATGCAAGACAATTTTACTTGGACTGGCCTTGAAGCCTTGAAGTTCAATTGAGGAAATTTATATCTAGAAAAGAAGATGCTCTACGATTGTCGATTGGTGAAAATATTCTATGCATGTAAAAGTAATAAGTACTTGAGCATACGTTGGGCTAACGAGTACAACGTCAGGGCAGTTTTTGCTTTTGATTCGAAAATCTGAAAACATTTTCAATCTATATAGCTTGCACAAGAAGCCACCTTTCCAACAGGAATGAATAACGAATATATTCGAAACTGGCTGTTCTATTATATACATAGCAGATATGAGCTAGACACTAATAGCTAATAATAGATAGTATTTATGTAAAAATGTTTTAATTGTAGATTATCTATTTTCTATTTTCGTCATATAATAATTTGCATTTATGTATACTGTTTTGACTTCAACTTCTACTATTACTGAGCAGACGTAGCCAGGTAATTCCCACCCGTGATTTATTTTGTAACAAATTTCAAACAATGTATATTCAACAATGTCTTAATGAAATTTCGAATTGTGTTCGAGAAATATAGGCGATATCCCATTGAATTTTAACAAAACGAGCTATAACGCAGGTAGGCATTTTGTGGATTTTATTACCGAAAGTCGTGTTTAAATTTAGATTATTGGATATTATACATCTGTACTAGGGCTTCCAGTCCCGGGATTACGGGATCTCGGGTCCCAAAAATAAAGAGTTTTCCGGGATCCCGGAATTATAAATCTAAATCCCGGGATCCTAAAAAAGTTAACTTTAAATTATTTTCTTATTTTTTGTTAATTAACGAAATGTGGGCACTGACTTACAATAAATCAATTGAGCTGCTATTTTTTAAGTGTGATTTTTAAGTTATATCAGACTATAACAGCACAGCACCCTTTCTGATTAAATTAAGTATCAAGCATAGAATGTTCGTTTGCTACAATAGGAAAAACAGATTTTGCAAGTACTAGATATAATTCGATATGGAGACAAATATGAACCTTTTCAACTTGCTTAAGCCTTTTTAGTTACTTTACCTTCAACAACAGGAAAAAACATAAGCGTAAAAATAAAAAAAATTGTGGCGGATTTCTGTGATGTACTACAGAATATAAAATTAGTAAATAGGTAATAAAATACAGCGAACAGTTTCTTCCAGTTTAACGATTTTGCCATAAACTAAAAAATGTAATATTTTGGTACCAAGCATCCCGAGTTTGTGATGAGCTGTGGCAGAGGTAATATGGTCACTTTTGACATTTCTTCACCGCACAATTATCTCCTTTTTGTAGTAGAAAAGTTTTGTCAGAAAGGGCACTTAGATAAGAAAATCTATAATATATGGTTGGGCTATTTCAACTGTATTTGAGAAACCCGAAAAATGTACAAGTATCTAATATTTTTTTTTTTCATGACAAGAAATTGAATATTAAAGATTCTAAGAAGTTGCACTGAATATTTCGTCAATTTTGGACAGTAAATAACGTCTTCACATGAATAAACATCCATGACATACGAACTCTAAAGTTATCCAATTTTATCTTAAAGAAGAAAACAAAAAGGCGTCAATATGTTTTATTGGCATCAATATGGAAAATTGAAAATTTGGCTCGATCAAACTTTTGCCACCTGAATAATAACCACCTGCCAATAACCACCTGAACTGTTAAACTGCTTTTACTATTCTTCTCGTTAGTGTTTTTCAATTAATATACATATTTTTTTAATATTTTATTTTATTATCAGCCTCAAGAAGTGCTCAGGCTCGCAATGCTCGCCTCTTCTCTCGGTCTCGGCTGTTATTTCGGAGATTTTCACAATGCGTTGCATTTTCTGTTACGATTCTAAAGACGAATCACAGACGGATTGTTTTTTGACAAGTAAACAACGTTGACATTTTGATAGTATAATCAAACGCTGTGTTTTACTTGGAGAGACCGGTTTGTTGTCCCCTGGTGGCTATATTGTCAGTAATTAAATGACCTTCGTTGCTAGCGCAGAAAGTTAGTAGTTCGCTACACGTCTGTCTGGCAATTAGCTCTTTCATGTATCCATAGCAGCAAAAATTATATTTTCGCATAGTGCAGGCTAAAAAAGTTACACAGGCTGTCTCTCGAAACATGATGTAAATGGGGATCTCCGAAACTGTGAGCGCTACGATGTCGGTTAAATGGGACCAACATTACGTAAATGTATTTTCCTTTGCTAAAATATTGCATGGATTACTGGATAGGAAAAGTAAAACCCGTCAGTAGTTTTTGTTATCAAACAATGTTTTTGTCCACCCGCTTTGGCTGGGCGTTATTCAAATTTTGTATTTCTTATGTACGCCATATTCAATTTTTACAGATTCAAATGGAATATTGATGCATTACCACCATGTATAACATTTATGAACATATCACAAAAATTCGATTAGGTGTCCCGCGAGGTCACCCGACTTAAGGCCATGGATTTTTTTTTAAATGGGGCTCATTGAAAACAAACTTGTATCTGAGGAACTATGATACAGTGCAGGCATATCAGGAAGTAGTTCGGAGGGCTTTAAGGGATACCTAATAGGACTAATCATAATTGTTTAGAACTAAAATGAAGACCAAATTTTAAAACGTGTATCAAATACTTTCTGTTAATGATTTTTTTTCTTAAGGTATTCGTTTCATTTCTAATTATCACTTCATTCTTTCCGTTGCGTTCGCTGCAATGGACAAGACGTACAATACCTTCCGCAGAACTGTCTCCTCTAAACTTTTAATGTATTCGTGGTTTATACAGGTTGTGTTCCCAAAAATTAGGTATAGGTCTATAGAAACTAGCGTATCACGCGACAGCACTGCCAACGTCGGTTGAGTGGGGCAGCCAATTACCGTTCTTCCGTAAATGCTATGCCTAGCGTTCGGAGAAACGTACGGCATATTATCTATATAAGTCCACGTTAATCCTCTCGACGATGTTAATTAACTGAGTTTCATTTTCATTTATATCTTTGAGTGTTTTCGTGCATTATAAATCTAAATCTCAACAATAAATAAAGTATTGCCGTTACAAGGCCTAAATAATAATGCTATTTTTCGAATTAAGTATGTGAAAGTATTAAAAATAGCATTTTGTAATAATGCTATTGTATCATAAACGTGTTATACATGAGGTTGTAAAGCAATCACGATATTCTATTTAGAACTGTAAATATCAAATAGAACCTCACATAGTTCACCATTATTTGTTATAAACAAGAAATAATAATTACTGACGAACACTTAATAGTCTTCTCTACTGCCGTCTGAAGCCCGTGTACAGTATCTCAGTTCATGGACGCTAGTTTTTAGAAGAAAATCCATATGGGTTAAGTTGGGCGGTCTGGCGGTTGTGTTATTTCTGTAATTGTAAAGTATATACGTCTGACATGTTCACAGTAGGGTGTAACGAAAAATTGTATTTTTCGAAATTTAAAATTCTGGTTGACTATATGTTGAAAAAAACTTGAAAGATATTTATGTCTCCCGCAGAATAAATGTTAATAATTTTCGTTAAAAATTCGATTTTTTTATACTTCGTTTTTTTCTAATGAAAGATGTGATTTTTAAGTGATTTTTCCTTTTCAAAGCCTATATGGACTCACATAATAAAATATTTACAGACAAATAACCTTTTATCAACATTTAAACAAATTTTTTTTAAACTATACGAAAATGGTCATTTTTCCAAAAGTTTTATCGAATTCAAATAATCAGCATATGATCTAAATTTAAATTACAGTAATATATTTTTGTATACGTTAATTTCACACTTTATTGTTTAACTTTTTCTATGTGAAAAAGAAAAAGTACTTTAACTTTCATTAAAAAATAATTCGATTTTTAAAGAAAATTATAAACTTTATAGGCCTCCTGCGGGAGACCTAAATATTTTTCAATTGGGCCATTTTCTTTTGGGTATACCGGGTGATTCAAATTCGAGCCTCACCATGGGGATGTCGCTTATTAGTGGAGATAGAGCCTATGTTTAAATTTGGCAAAGTTTCGTATTTTTGTGCTAATCAATTATCTGAAAAGAAATTTAAGCTATCATCTTTCATTTTGAAGATATCCACAAAAAACTGAAATTTTAAGATATCGTTTTTAATTTCTTATTCAAAACCAAATGTAGCTAGACATTTGAAACAAAAACATTCTACAGGTACTTTTTAACAAGGAATGCAGTGTCATTTTTTAATTTGAAATTGCATCAAAGATGGCGGCGTAACCATGGCCAACTTTTGTTTTTCTTATGGGTGCCATATTGAATTTTGGCATTTTCGGATGCTCGTGTTTTTTCTCATTTCCGCAATGTATAACATGTTACCATTCTTTTTTAAAATAATGGTGTAATAATCAAAAAAACCTTCAGGTACTCAACTGGGGCTTGGTTACAGACCGCAGGAGTCGTTGAGAAGCAACACCAACAAAATGCACTTGGGTCAAGCGGCTCCCTCAGCGTTAGGTTTGCCATTTAACCAAATTAACCTTAATTGTGGTTGATTGTGGATGTAAAATGCCGTTTACCAATAACGAAAAGCGTGATATAATTAAGAGTTTAATTGAATTTTGACATTTTCCGATACTCGTGTCTTTTCTCATTTTCGAAATGTATGTTGGCATTATTTTTTAAAACCATAGTTTAATAATAAAAAAAATCTGATGTGGCCAGGCACATAACTTTATCATACAAAATATAAAATTAATAGTTTAGCTGCATGAGAGTCTATTTGATTGAGATAAATCGTGTTTGCATTAAAATTAAACTAATCAGCCAGGATTTGACAGATATTATGATAGTCAATAGCATCAATAGTAGGTATTGTCAAAGCATAAGCATTTGACACTACCTACTGTCATCAGAATAATAGTTTTTTTATCTCACAAGTGCCCAAAGTACTCAATAGCGCGACGAGCGGTGTTGCGGCGCGTCACCGCTCGTCGCGCTATTCCGTACTATGGGCACTTGTGAGATAAAAAACTATTATTCTGATGACAGTAGGAAACTACATACCAGCCGAAAACTACATAGCGCGACTCGCGCTATGTAGTTTGTGAGATACTTGTGAGATAAAAAACTATTATTCTGATGACAGTAGGAAACTACATACCAGCCGAAAACTACATAGCGCGACTCGCGCTATGTAGTTTGTGAGATACTTGTGAGATAAAAAACTATTATTCTGATGACAGTAGGAAACTACATACCAGCCGAAAACTACATAGTGCGACTCGCGCTATGTAGTTTTCGGCAGGAGTGACATCAACGTCTTTTGTGCTGCTTTTGAGAAATTTCTTATCAACAAACAATCAAATTTGTGATCTTATTTTATTTGAATTTTGTACTTTCCGCACAACGTCCGGCAACGTTCCATAGCGACTCCCCAACCTCTGATGGAATCAGCTGTTTTCGAGTGTGACAGCCATAGACATTTCTGTGGTGACAGCACAAAAAAAATATTTGTCAAAATCCTGGCTACTATGTAGTTTCATATCAATGCAGATGCGACCGATCTGGATCAAATAGAATTTGCTCTTGCAGCTAAACTATTAATTTTACCAAAAAATGTCATAGGCATAAATTATTCAAAATTTCTTCTGCTTTAATTTATTATTTAACTATTTTGACGAAATTACAGAAATAGCGGCTCAATTGCAAAATCGTTGAAAAATGCTAGGAGTAAATAGCCCGTTCCTTTGGACCCTTTTGAACCAAAAGCTTTTCAGCTCTAAGTTTAGTCATGAAACTTCAAAATATGAACTTTCGTCCCGATACCTTTAGTAGTTTCCCCGGAACCGTCTCCACAAAAAACGGGGACACAGACACATACACACACACACAGTACACACACAGTACACACACATACACACACACACACACACACACATACAGACATTTTTTTGTACCTTGGTCAAAAATGTTCAGGGGACCCAAAAAGACCTATTTCCGCTAAAATCTCAATTTTTTTTTTCGGCACGATTACAATACTTTACATACTGCGTATGATAAAGTAAAAACACGTTCTTCTTTTTCTTGTTGTTTGTCGTGCTTATCAAGTAACCAACTGCAGCTTGGTTACAGACCGCCGGCGCCGGACCAAGAGTGCTTTGGATTTAAAACATTCAGATTGCAAAAGAAGCAAGTTTATACAACATAAAGATTATTTTTTAAGTAAATGTTCAAATTGGCCGCTATTTTCTTGAAGGCATAAAAGCGTGCCCGCTTTTCCACATGTTGTTATGCTCTTCTAACTGTTCTTCCCGGAATAGCATTGACCGCATTTGTTATTCGATCCCGCAGATCGTCGATATTTCTGCGAGTATCGTGATAAATTTTGTCGTTCACAGTTCCCCAAAGGAGAATAATCCAGAGGACTTAAACCAGGAGATCTACCACTCCACCATTACCAATCCAGCGATTTGGAAATTGTTGATTTAAATAAATTCGTACAATTGCAACGTTTGACTTGTGTGGGGTTTGTACGGTTTCAATATCTTTGTTCGTGGTCTGCAAACACGTGTTTGCGGTAATTACAAATTAAGGGCTAATTCCCGCTTAGAAATCCAAGAATCGTCATTTATGTAAAAACCAGCAGTTGAAGCATTGCTAATCAATGTAATTTAACGTTTACCATTTTAAAAATACCTCTTTGATTAGTTTCAACATGTCCATGAGGATTATAAGCGATTTGGAAATTGTTGATTTAAATAAATTCTTACAATTGCAACGTTTGACTTGTGTGGGGTTTGTACGGTTTCAATATATTTGTTCGTGGTCTGCAAACACGTGTTTGCGGTAATTACAAATTAAGGGCTAATTCCCGCTTAGAAATCCAAGAATCGTCATTTATGTAAAAACCAGCAGTTGAAGCATTGCTAATCAATATAATTTAACGTTTACCATTTTAAAAATACCTCTTTGATTAGTTTCAACATGTCCATGAGGATTATAAGAATTGCAGGGTTTACTAAACGATCCATGGTCCGCTAAATTTCCGTCCAATGTAAGGAATATTATACGATGCGACATTTCTAAGAGAACAATAATAAACCCTTATTATACCACGCTTTTCGTTATTGGTAAACGGCATTTTACATCCACAATCAACCACAATTAAGGTTTATTTGGTTAAATGGCAAACCAAACGCTGAGGGCGCCGCTTGATCCAAGTGCATTTTGCTGGCGTTGCTTGGCAACGACTCCGGCGGTCTGTAACCAAGCTCCAGTTGGGTACCTGAAGGTTTTTTGATTATTACACCATTATTTAAAAAAAGAATGGTAACATGTTATACATTGCGAAAATGAGAAAAAACACGAGTATCGGAAAATGCCAAAATTCAATATGGCGCCCATAAGAGAAACAAAAGTTGGCGATGGTTACGCCGCCATCTTTGATGTTATTTCAAATTAAAAAATGATACTGCATTCCTTGTTAAAAAATACCTGTAGAAAGGTTTTTATTCAAATGTCTAGCTACATTTGGTTTTGAATCAAAAATTAAAAACGATATCTTAAAATTTCAGTTTTTTGGTGGATATGTTCAAAATGAAAAATGATAGCTTAAATTTCTTTTCCGATAATTGATTAGCACAAAAATACGAAACTTTGCCAAATTTAAACATAGGCTCTATCTCCACTAATAAGCGAGATCCCCATGGTGAGGCTCGAATTTGAATCACCCGGTATATCGCAATTTTCTCAATACTGTTCTTTAAGATGCGGTATATAAAAAAAAATTAAACGATTAGTGTTTTTGTTTGCTATACTTCCTCTATTTATATATAAAACAGAATGGCAATATAAAAAGTATCCCAAAGTTTGTTTTGTTGAAATTCGTATACAGCTAGTAGCAACATCCTTTTTATTTTAGTCTAGTTAGCAAACAAATTGGTTAAGGTTACACTTTAAGGGCGAGTTTTTCAATTACATATTAATCTCTCGTAATCCCTAATCTTCACTAATCTCCGTTTATCACTATTTGCGGGGTTGTCAATCACCGTTTAACGCGAATTAACGTAGTTTCGTTAAGCTTGGTTTACGCGTCAGGCGCGCTCGCTGATTCATGTCACCTGCCGACTCCTGATAAAAGATCTATAACTTTTTGTTTTTATAGATAAACGTTTCAAATTTCGCATTAATATTCTACATTAAATAAGAAATAAGGGAATTGTAATTTTCTTAATTTTTATTATTATAAATTAAAAACCAAAGTACGTTATTATAGACTACTAGCAACTTACCTATAATATAACAAACTATTACTAAAGAAACTAAATAGAAAGAGTAGTAAATACAAAAACAGAACAATGAGTGGCAGACATCTCGGACGTAACGTAGACAATTCGAATAACACGTCCACTACTCGGCATTTATGCGATAAACGTACAACATGCGTAGGATTAAAAAGACCAACCCATCAACCTAATGCTCCAACGAGTGCAGATTTCATTAAATACTTCACAACCATAACGCATGCTTGCACAAAAGACCCGACAAAAATGCCAATACACATAGTTTGTGAAAATTCTATGTTCCTTCATCCAACCGGCTACCATGAAGTTGAGGGGATTCTACGGAATATGAAGCCTAAAGAAGGTAAGGACGGCTATGGCATCAGCACCCGCACACTAAAATGTGCTAGTAAACATCTCATAGCCGCTAGCCCACATCTTTAATGCTGCACTTGAAGTAGGTATCTTCCCAGAAAAACCTAAAATAGCCCGTATCACACCAGTACATAAAAAGGGAAACAAAAGCGAATGTCAAAATTACCGACCCATAGCCATCCTACCTGCCCATTCCAAGATATTGGAGGAGATCATACTACGGAGAGTGCAAGAGCACTTTATCAGGAATGAGTTCCTCTCTGAAGAACAGTTCGCCTACAGAAGAGGGAAAGGTACCGCGGACGCCTTGAAGCTTCGGATTGACACTGTGTGCAATACCATTGAGGAACGCAAGAGCTGCAAAGCTCAGATGTGCGATCTGAGCAAAGCATTTGACACGATGGACCACGAGCTGCTGCTGCAAAAACTGGAAAGGTATGGAGTATGAGGGCCTGGACTGCAACTGATCCAATCCTACCTTACAAACAGACTCCAACAAGTAAAGATCAACGGTACGTACAGCAAATTCAGGGAAACAAACATCGGGTCCCACAGGGAAGTCTACTCGGCGGACTGCTCTTCATTATTTACATAAATGATCTTCCACGATGTCTTGATACCGAAGCAATAATTTATGCTGACGACACCACACTGATAACAACAGCCGAAAATGAACTCCATCATGACGCAGCACTTCATATGAAGCAAGCAAAAGAATGGTTTGAATCTAACAATCTTACCCTAAACGAATCAAAGACTGAAGAAATTACCTTTGAGATGGACAATCGGCACGGAAGTCAGTCAGATTCCTTGGAATCCACATAGACCAACGACTCAACTGGGGCTGCCACATAGAACAACTTCGGAAAACCCTTAGTAAAATACTCTTTGCAATAAGAAGAACGGAAAAGACAGCAGGGTATGAAGCCGCACGAGTTGCTTACATGGCAATGTTTCAGGCTCGCATGTGCTACGGTATTGAGACCTGGGGACACAGCTCTCACACCAAAACCATACTTTCTCTGCAAAAGAAAGCCGCCCGATGCCTAACTGCAGAGCACCCACAAAGCCATGCCAAACCACTCTTCCAGCATCACAAAACATTAACTGTTACTGCCATGTATTTACTACGATGCCTCACAGACATACATAAGAAGAAAAAGCTCATTCCTACCCAGGGCACCCACCACATCTACGCCACACGAACCCGGGACAACCTAAGACCTGACTTTCGCCGCCTGTCAACAACAATACACCATATGAGAACAATTACCACCTACAATAAACTCCCGAACAGCTGGAAGTCCAAGACGCTCAAACCATTCCAGTCCACACTAAAGACGTACCTAATACACAAGGCAACCCTACACGATTGAAGAATTTACCTCCATGGTACAAAATGACCGAAGAGACATCGATTCCATTCAGTGATTGCTATAGTTACATATTACAATTGTACAATACCTTTTTGACTTTTTCTGTACAGATTGCTTATTAAATATTATTATTATTATTATAACAGAGGCACAATCTTCCGAGATCGCACTGCTGAGACAGCCTGTATACACATCCAGCGCCGACGCCACCATAGATAATTTATTATTATTATCATTATGACATAATTTGTTAAATCAGATAGAAATAAAACCTATTGTATATCGCTCGCGCCGCGCCGCGACAGCGCAGCGGTGGCATCGGCGCTGCTTGTGTATATACCTATGTATATACATACGTATGTATAGATATATACACACCCAGCGCTGACGCCACCGCTCCGCTGTCGCTCGGTCGGGCCGCTTCACGGGCCGCTGGCAGACCTCACGAGGCGGTTTCCATAGAACTGTCTTGTTTCAAGTCCAACCGATTCCAGGTTTCTGGTTGACCTAGTCAGTAAAGGCGACCAAGGCAGTAATAGACGTGAGGGAGGGATACCAGGCATCTGGTGCTCGACCGGTGACTCATCTCGGGGCCTTCGGAAGTTTGCCAATATGAGTACTTAACGATCTGATATCTAGTATATCCGAATAGGGATTAAAGCAATTGCGGATAGACGCTATAGACCACATGACGTTTATACCCTTCTTGATGTGGAGCTACCCTACCCCACATTTGTGGGCAATGAGACGCCGCTGAGGGAGATGACATGTGGTAGAGTTCTCGGCTTAAGCGTGCTCGACGGTGCACCCATCCTCCGATGAAAGGGTAACCTTTCTAACCTCGATGGGTACGGATAACGCGTGAGCGTTCCGGGCGGTGACTCGTCAAACGTGGATTCCGGAAGGTTTCCGACACGAGTACTTGGCGTTGCCAAGGCTGTGGGATGCACTAACTCTTCGGTGTAGACCCCTAGAACCACCGGGGGCTACCCTATACCATGGTTCCTATGCCGTGGGTGAATGGCCGCCCTTCTACGGTGTGTACAGATGTTGAGTAGAGGTTCGCGCAAGTGGCCTCGCCGGCGACTCGTCCAACGGTGTCGGGGCAGCCCGACTAACACGAGTACCGAGGGGAAGGAGTGCCCCCATGGCTGGTCTGTATTGTGCGAGGTCTTAATTGTGTCTTGGGAGCCTGCGAGTGATGGTACCATAGGTGCAGACAAACAACAACTTAGATAGTGGATTTATAACTGCCAGCCATGGCCTCTTTCATCTGGAGTACGGACTCTCGGGGGCAGCTACATGTTTCCTAGGTGGTGTATACTGGATGCTGTATGGCGAAAGCTGGGTCAGCGAGCCGACCCCTATGGGGCGGTGGTCCTTATTCATGTCGCTCGGTCCGTGGCCCCACCCTAAGAGTTACAATCAGATTTAACAAACGTTCGTGGGCGACAAACAAACATATTTATTTATGGCAAAGACTAATCGTCCTTCTTATATTTCACAGCGTCACAGTAACGTTGGTCCTTCTATCGTACGGCGTCCATGAAGTATGTGCTTAGCATTACGCGATAGTGAGACTTTACTTATCGGGTAGAGTAAGCTCATAGAATGTGGTAATATCACGTTTAGCGTGTTTTGTTATTTTTAGTAATGCATTTTTAAAGGACTCAATATTAGCTTAAACAGTTTTCTGATGTATAAAACGCCAGATAAGTAATTATACTTTTATTAAACATTTTTATTTTGTAACAACGTGCAACTTAAGGTTTAAAACTGCATTCCTACTTCCATACCAATGATAGGTCATGATACGTTAGTGTTGACTATTTCATTACTTTGATATTGTCAATTATACCTACCATATTGTAATAGGCCCACATCTGAGTGTTATTTTTCTGTTTTTCAAATTAGTGTCAAAAATGTTTTAAAGTTGCCTTCCTCAATGTAAACATGACCACGTTACATTTGTAAAAAATTTGATGTGGCCATCACATGACTTTATCATGCTTGATCATACTGTACAGCAGTGTCAAACGCTGATGTGGTGACAATACTGTCAATAGAATCAAAATATCTGTAAAATCCTGGCTAGGTAGGTTTATATTAATGCAGACAAGTTTTAATGCAGTATGAGCGATCTCGATGAAATAAAATGTGCTCATGCAGCTAAACTATTAATTTTACCAAAAAATTTCAGACAAATTATTCATTATTTCATCATTATTTAACTATTTTGCCGAAATTACAGAAATGTCGGCTCATTTGCAAAATCCTCGAAAAACGATAAGAGTAAACAACCAGTTCCATTGGACACATTTGAACAAATAGCTTTTCAGCGCAAGGATACTTGAATTTTAGAAGGATTGCTCAATCTCTATAGTTTTCAGCAGTATGACGTTGCGGATTTATAGACAAATTGCCAGACATATATTAGTTATTCCCGGGCGGTTTCGGCGCGTCGGCAGGCGTCGCGTCGCCGTCGCATCGGTTGGATTTGCTGTCGGCGCAGTCAGATGTGTTTGAACTGTCACACTTGACAAGCACATAAACGTGGGGAATTTTAATCTGACCTTTCATTACGCGGTAATCCATGTAGCGATTGTCTGCATGAAATCAAACGCGGGTTCGCAAAACACAGTCGATTTTATTTTCGCTGTTTCTTTAGTTTTTCTTGTGCTTTGAACATTGTAGGGGTGTTGGTCATAGGCCGCAACTATGGTCAACCTGAAGCTTTCAATAATAATTCAAAATGTATTATGGCCAACAACAACGCAACAATGTCTATTTATGACAGTTAGATTGTCGTCGAGCAGATAGATATTCAATGATTTTATCAGATGTTATTCTGCTGTAAAGCGTTAGTCGAGTACAGCTGGAAAATTCGTCAAATGTTGTTTCGAGCTTAGCAAAACAAATTATACATAATATGAAATAATAACGAATTACTAGAAAATGTTCGAAGATGTAGGTTTAGAAGATTAGAAAACGGGATTTCATAATGCGAGATATTAGGCGTATAAAAAACAGTACAAATTTTTTATCACTCCTAAAAAACGAATAATTGCTTGTAGTTTAAAGATTGAAACCATACTATATTCGCAATAAAGGAACGTTGCAATCCAAAGTTATGTTGCTTTACGTATTTCTATGCAACATTACCTATACTGATAATATCGGGTTAATTTAATGTGAAATGAATAGGTAATGATATTTCTTGTATTAATCAAAAGGGACTGTCGAGATTTTATAGCGGTGATTTTTTTCTTATACCTACTGCGTAAAATTTTTAAACAATGTTCTTTATTGTTTTTAAAATTTTGCTGGTAAGTACCTACATAATCGCCACACACCAATTTTCGCAATTAGTCATGACTAAACTAAGTAGGATCGTCAAAACGAGACTCAAAAAATTCCAATTCATGTTGTTTTCAACTCCTTGGGTCATGATTATTTTCGCAATTATTAAGAACTCCCTACGTTGTTTATGAATCCAGCTGATCTGCATATTTGTATTAAATAAGAAACTGTGTTTGTATTATTTTTACCTACACTATTTGACTGCCAACAGATAGTTCGGGGGAGAAGGGCAGAGGGTCGATGTTTGATATTTTATTATTCATTCACTTTATGTGGTTTGTAACTGCACAAATCTGAAATGTACTTTAAATATCTGTTTTTCTTTATTTTAGTTCAGTTACCTACTGGTTTTTTTTTAGAATAATTTTTATTTTTAAAGTGGTTTCTGGAATAAAGAATTATTTTGTGTTATTGTTATTACAGAACATAGACAGAAGTCGTCAAAACGTGCTTTGTTCCAACATGACTGATAATATGTGTGTGTTACGTAACTGTCCTGGCAGAGTTGGAAAGTGTGCCTACACCCAGGTAGTATCTTCTAGTGCGGAGCAACGCTACGCAGTCACATACTATATGCGCCGCAGTTTCGGGTGCTTCATCGCAGAATCTGCAGGTAGCATCACTTGTTTGACACATTTTCTGTAGGTGGTGTCGTAGTAGAGAGTAACCTGTGAAAAAAATTGTAATCGTTCTAAGGGTTGCTTTCGGCAGAAAAGCCGACAAACTTCTTTGTCTGCCTCATGCAAGTCGACTATAGCCTTCTTGACTCTTTCTTCCTAACACCAAATCCTTTGCTTGACATGGCCTATAACAATTATTATAACAACGGTTATAACAACGAAGGGCCCCAGTAAAAGGGAGCCTTACATCCTCACTTGGCAAGTCTATCAGCAGTTTCATTTCTTTTAATTCCTTGCATGTCCTGGCACCCACAGCAGGTGGACGCTTTTTGGCAGTTGACGTATTGAATTATCTGAGAACTGCTGGACTGCCCCAACGTCTTTACGATCGTACATAATCACTTCAGTTGGGTTGTTGAAGTCCATGGGCATGTCTAGGACATCCGCACATATTGTTCTAAGTATCTTCAGTTTACCGTTAATATATCCAGATTTACATTTCTCAGACTGCTCCGAAGGGCATCTACAACTGCCTCTTTTTCTCATGCAAGTGCAGTGGTGTGAGGTTAAGTAAGGCCTCCATAGCTGCCTGTGATGCTTAGGCATATAAGTCGTTGCAGTTTATTCAACTTTGCTTGTGTCGTGATCTCGTAAGTTTTAGACCACCAGATAACCGTTCCGTAAATGACTACTCAACGTGTGTTTTCCAATTGAGTCTATGGTTCCGTTTGTTCTGGGAGCTTTAATTTCCAGCGTCCTTCTGTTTGTGATAGGAGTTATAGCCGTTTTGTGTCAATTAACGAAAATCCCTGTCTGCGTACCATTGGCTGATTATTAGGAGGACAGTTTGCATGCGATTTGATATAACATGTATTGGTTATTATTAGTGTTTTATTATAACACATTTCCAAACATTGATACAACATGATCATGCTAGCCCCTAACCACGAGGACTAGGTCATCCGCGTATGTCAAAGCCTTCATGGAGCAGTAGTTCGTCTACAACTAGTGGCAATAGAAGGGGCGATATAACTCCGCCATGCGGACAACCCCGCTCCGTAACTATCGTCTCTGACTCGCCACCAACGGGTGGTGAGGCGTAGTGTGACCCTTTGGCTTTTAAGCGTGCCCTGTATCAAGGTCAGAGAGAAGGTTTCCAGGTCTGTTCATCTAGTGGCTTCTTATATGGACTGGTAAGAGGTGTTATCGAAAGCACCCTCAATAGAAAGACGCATGAGCCACTTGTTTATTTGCCATAACCCCCTCTATCAATGTAGTGAGTATATGGACAGCATTTGTTGTTGATTGCCTTATTGATAAGCAAATAGGTTGTTATGAGAGGTTGAGATCATGCTTGTGATGTGCTGGTCAATAAGTTTCTCCATAGTTTTGGGTAGAAACGGGGGTTAGGCTTATTGGGCTATATGATTTAGTCCGGTTAGGTTGTCGATCCCTTTCAGTACCCTTTGGAGGAGGGCGGGTGGGAAATATCCAATCTTGGTCTGCGGCTTTAATCGAATTGAAGCCGTTCATACCCCATATAATTTGTAAAAGTATAGCCCATGTAACGACCTCCGGTGTCCGAGACTATAAAATTTTATATGGCATTTCTAAGGAGAAGGTAGACCAGTTTTTTATCCTACCCATGCGAAAATGTCATTTTTCGCGTCTCTATGGATACAAGAAAGATGCTATTTGCCAACCAGGCGTCTAGTGAAGAATTTTCAGTGCTAGGCACGAAAATAATTGTACACAATATACCCAACAGACGGCGACCGAATGGTCTGTCCAATAAAAACACAGCTTTCGATTCCGCTTGACGTTTGCGACTAAAACGTCAACATTGTTTATTACGGTTGATTTTGTTACAATATTGTTGTGGAGGATAAAAAATTATATGTGCATCACGACCAGAAAGTGATTTTCCGAGTCCAGCGACTTGTCTCTCAGCCCGGAAAATAATCACTATATCAGCTTGGCACATAATATACTATTGTGTGTGAAGAGTTTGGCGAAAGAGGTGGTGCGTTATCAAATTGATAAACTAGGAGTGCTTTTAAGATATGTGAACGGATATTAAGCTTAATTGTGAAGAGCCAAAAAAAGAGATATACTTTTTGGAGCGAATAAAATTAAAATCGTGCATATTTGCAACATTCCGCCAGCTATATCTTATAATAGTATATATCTGTATTCAATTAGCTCTGAAGAAGTGAGCAACATGGTTCACGAAACGTCAGCATTATCTTGACACATGGCATAACTCGGAAGCACTTTATTTTCTAAATTATTCTGGCCGTGAAAGCCTACGTACTTAAGTTCGGTCAATGGATCTTTGCTTATTGTCAAAAGTTACAGTCGTCTGGTGCAATCGTCTCTTGTCAGCAAGTCAGTGGCGTAGTTTACCCAACTTTTCCTAGGAGAAAGCAAGTCCTGTCAACTGTCCCCGAAATAATCTCTGAAGAATTTGATAATTGCAATATTAAACGTAATCCGGCAAAACCAGCGACGGTGGCGCCCAGCAGTGGAGAAAACTGAACTCTGATAGATGAATGAGGTTATGTTGTGTTTGTTGTTTACAACTATGGCGGTAATAATAACCATAAGCAACGTCGATCACCACCCTTAACTCTGTTATACAGATATAACAATCAAGTAAACCCACCGAATGTAGTGTTTTCGTAACAAACACAATAAGTAAACAAATAACGTATCTATCACAGAACCGCCATATTGAATAATCGCAGCGCCACCTATAGAGTCCGTGATTTCTCCGAATTAAAGATTGAAACTGTAGAAATTCCATTGGCATATATTGTATATACTGATAGGTGTTACTGTCAGTACCCTTGATAGAGGACACCACTGGAGTTAGGAACTACACAATGACCTACGTAATATAGTCCTGTATTTGTTCTATGTACTAATATCTTCATTAGTATGCGAGGCAAGTTTAGTGGCGGAAACTGCTGTCCGCCGCTAACCTTCCCATGTGTAAACCATATGAAAACATGTCATGTTTCTTGGCGGATAGTACTTTCTGCTATTAAACTTTCCATGTCTAAACGGTATTTAAATGGTGATGGTTACTTTTTCGGTAAGTGGGTTGGGGTACGGGAAAAGTAACGCGCTGAGTAAAGCGCGGACCTAACGCGGGGTTTCCCCGGATAACGGCGCAGTAATATGACGGACACTATACGTTACCAACTCAATGTAAGGGCCGTTAAAAACAATATGGTGCTGCTATTTGATATAGCGGCACCGCATTGTTTTCAACGGTTGTGTTTAAAAAGCGTCACCGTATAGTTTTGAATAGTTGCGATCAGTTGCTACGTTGATGCCATTACGTCCGTTATATTACGGCCATCATACTACGGTGCCGCTTAACGTCCCCGCCATACTTGTCTGTGCATTACACAATTAACCAAACGCAGTCTATGGTAGCTTATAGTATTTCCTTGTGGTATTTAAAATTAATCGATTTAAATTGCATTATCCAATAATAATCTAACGACATTAATTGAATTTCCACGCGTTACAGTCACCGAAATAAAAAAAAGCGCACAAGTGGCCAACTGCTATTGACAAATGGATAATTTAATGGTTGATTAAGAATTCCATTAGATTCGTATCTGGTATTTACTTGATGATATCTGAAATTCACATCGGCAACAAAATAATTGCGATCCCATTACCAACACAAAACGCCCAACAGTCCCAGATGCTCAGTTAATAGAGTTATATGCTTGGTGAGTACACAATTTGGGAAGTATTAGCAACACAGCTGATATGAACCTTATTTCCTAAACCTAGAAAATTAATAATTGTTCTTACCCTTGCAAAGGGAGTTCTGCAAAATTGTTGAGATTATGTAAGTTAAATTAGTTACACGAAAACTGATCAAAATTTGCCTCTACTCATAGATAAATTTTAACTTTCTCCGTAAAAGTTTCATAGTTGTCATGACGATGGTGGAATAAAGAAAAGTTTGGAACTTTATAAACTAACTATCGGCGTTCAAATTATTTAAAAAGAGTATGTGAGATGGAAACATAGTATTTTAAATTGACCACAAACTGGGCTACACTGGGAGAACGATGGCCAAGCAGGCCTCCCTGAGAATTGCAAAACAATGGACCAAACTCTTGCACTTGCAGTCGTTCCAACATAAGAAAATGAGCATTGAAGAACTTTTCGAGGTAAGATATAATTTTTAAGCATTCATCTCTATCTCTGTGAACGTTTATAAAACCGAAACAATCAAAAACTGTTACTGTACTACATTGTTATATCTGTATATTTCTTTATCCATATCATATTGTTGCTTCTGAACGTCGGCATGTGGTGTATAAACCATGCTACAATGCAACAGATTTGCGTGTCCTGTAGTATATGAATATGGATGGTATTAGTTCCTGCCAAGCTAGCGTAATTTTTGCTGGAGAATATATACTATTATGAATATGAGAAATGTTGCTTTATTTTGAAGTTGCGAGATTGTACAGGTTAACTTCATGGTTATGTATTGTGTATGATAAATATATATATAAAGGGTGAGTCATCAGATTCGCAGTGGTCAACTACCTTTATTGTAACGGATAGAAAAAATATTTTAAAATGCTGTGTGTATCATATCATATTATGAACACTAAAGAAAGAAGTTGTCTTTCCAAGTACATCAGATTATACCTACCCATCTGAATTGTTTTTGAGAAATTAAATTATTTGTCAAAAATTGGCAACTGCAGCACTTTTAAATACTACGTAAATAATAACTTTTTCCAGATTTAATCTTAAAATGTTGTCAAATAATATCACAAACCATAGCAAGATGCTAATGTCATAAGATGAGTATATACGTTATACAGAGTGGTCGGATAATTTAGTAATTTAATAAAATTTTCAATTGATTTTTGTTAAGTTCTTTAAATATAACTGAAATGTGCTTTAAATTCTTTTCAATTTATATTCAGTTCACTAAATTTATTTTTACTAGATTTTGTGATATTTGAAATTCAATATTTAATATTTGCCTAGTTTTATGAAAAGTTTCGACGGTCATAGAAGATATCATTTAAAATTTATTTAACCAGATTTATCTCTATACATTCATATTTCAGTTATCAACATATTAACTATTTATGTATGTATGAATTTTGTATGAAGGTTTTACGATTTTTGCATTCGAACCCGCCGAATCAGGAAACTTAATAGAAACTTCAAATGTATCTCTCAGTAAACCTTAACCATCCGTGTATGTACTTTTAGGTAGAATCTCGTGAAGATTTGTTAAAAGGTAGCTTGATAGGTAAGTTCGAGAACGGATTCATATTCAGTGCAATAAAAAAAAATCCTATTATCATAGTTAGTTAAACTTACTACAATAGTTAGTTATCATAGTTAATTGATTAAAAATGAGTGGAGAAATAGTTGGAGAAATACTTCAAAATTGGGATTATATTAGTGATAATATGAGTAATATTGGTAACGAAAATACTTACTTTATTTCTAGGTTACCGGGTTCATTTGCTATAAAATTAGAAAATAAAAAAATATAATAATATTTGATTTAAAATTATTACTTCTTAATTACCGTAATACTTTGTATACGGATAAATCTAGTTACACAGGTTCTAAATTACCTCATCTAACCTCCCGAAAATATTTTACATCAAATTACTAAACACTTTGTATACAGAGAAAAATTAATGTTAGAACTTACATTACATATTTGTTAAATTGCAAATATTACAGAAACTAGAGCCGAGTGTGGCCGGCCTATATAATACGTTGCCTATGGATCTAATACACACCAGGAAGAAAATTGATACATTGGAAACATTGAATGCAAGTGAGATATGTCTGAAGTTGGATTAAAATTAGACAACTAAATCAAATTTTCACCGACACTAATAAACAAAACGGAGATGAATGGGCATTCAATAAAAATATAAAAAAGGGAAGTTTAATACGATATGTCAGTAAACTGCTAAAGTTGTTAAAGTCAAGGAGAGCAAGATTCATAGAAGAGATGATGGCCAGTTTGGTTACGGATGAGAAAGTAAAACCGGTGGTCCCGTGTGCTGTCATGATGGTACGTAAACATTAAGTATTCTTACTGGGGGTTGGAATCGCCTCAGTTCGACAAAATTACTGGTTGTGTTTTAAGGGAAAAAAGTAGAACAAGAAAGCAATGGCAACAATCACGTGATCCACAACTCAAACAACGACTGAACAACCTGACACGCACAATTACCAGAGAACTTGACCAACAACGCGTAAGAAGCTACCAAAATCTTATATCTTCCATGGAAACAGGCGATCCTGGGATGTGGAAAACAACAAGAAGGATTTTTAAAAAATATGAAGACACCAACACTAGTCTACTACAACGAACATGTTACCTCGGACAAAGGAAAAGTAGATCTTTTCGCAGACCTTTTGGAGAAAACATTTACCCCACGTATTGACATCCGTAATACCCTATTCGCTACCTCCATACAGCAATATAAGGAAACCCACTTACCAAACGATGACTCAAACAACGATCCCACCTCACCTGACGAAATTAGTTCCATCATTAAAACTCTACCAACCAAAAAAGCGCCTGGCCATGATCTCATACCTAACATAGTCCTTAAGCATCTCCCTTCTGTAACTATCGAGGTATTATCGTTAATATACAACGCCTGTCTCCAAATTGGATACTTCCCTGATTCCTGGAAAGAAGCCGAAGTGCTGATGTTTCCGAAACCAGGAAAAAGAAAGAATGACTATCATAATTACCGACCTATAAGTCTTCTAACTACACTATGAAAGAATTATATACCAACGAGTCCTGGAAAAGGTTGAAGAATTAAAAGTTATCCCGAATAATCAATTTGGCTTCCGGCGAGGTCACTGCACTATCCACCAACTGATACGGGTATCAGAAGAGATCGAAAGAGGATTCGAAAACAAACAATTTACCACTGCCATATTCCTTGACGTCGCTCAGGCTTTCGACTCAGTTTGGACCGAAGGACTGAAATATAAATTACACCAGGTTTGCCCAACTATCTACTAAAGACTACCTTCTCATTTCTGGATGAGTGCTCGTTTATGGTCAGAATCAGTGGGTGTACTTCTCCACAAAATCCATTAAAGCTGGTGTTCCTCAAGGAAGCGTTTTATTGCCTTTGTTATACAACATATTTATGCACGATATTCCCATAAATGCCGCGAACCACATTGGAATGTTCGCGGATGATATGATTCTAACCACTCAACACACCGATCTAGAAGAAGCAATCGAACAACTACAGCTAGCAACGAACCGAATAAATTCTGGCTATCCAAATGGTGCATACATCTAAATTCGAACAAATGCGAAGCCAAAATTTTTACTTTAAGAAAAATTATAAATCCAAGCAACATCCGCGTAAATAACAAAGTCATCCCTTGGAACCCTTCAGATCAAGCAGTAAAATACCTCGGATTATATTTTGACCAGCGACTAACATGGCGTATACACATCAACAACAAGCTAAACCAAGGATATCGTAGACTGAAACAACTCTATCCACTCATCAACAGAAAGTCAACCCTTAAATACCAGTGCATACTGCTACTTTATAAAGCACTAATACGATCTTTGGTTGCCTATGCATGCCCAGTATGGTGGAATACCTCGAAGACCAACTTAAAAAAGCTTGAAACACTACAAAATAAAGTGATACGCATGGCTATTGACGCACCATGGTTTGTTCGGAACGAACAAATTCGACAAGAACTAAATATTCTGCCGATCGCAAGTTTTATCCAGAAAACATCGCAAAAGTTTTTTTCCGACCAAGTGCAGCAGAACATAAACTTGGCGCTAGAAATATCCACGATCGCCTAAAACGAAGACTACCGCAAGATATTCTAACCTTTGACGAAGACAGTGAATGAATATATTCTCAAAGAGCGTTTAACTTTTCGGATTCGTATAAAATTATTTTAAATATTTAAGATCAAAACCATGTAAAACAATATATTTTGTTGATCTGGTTATTCTACAAATAAATAAAAAAACGTTTCCCTCAGCGTCGGTGATTGGCAAAAAAAGAAAGAAAATGTAAAGTTTTACGTACAGTAAAAAACGACTATATATATTATTTTAGATAGTTTCTACATAGTTTCTAGGAACCTGTACTTTATACATCGCTATTGAAGAACATCACTAGAGCTGCCAAGTACATTTACTTATAGCCTACAAAGTTATTACTGTCTTAAGCAGTTTCCAACCGGAAAATATTACTGCTTGATAATTTTTGGAGAGTAGATATTATATTTTATAATGAAAATGCAAATGTTGTCCTTATTTCCAAATTATTTTTGCTCGCTACATGTTTCGCATCTCGCTAGATGCTTCTTCAGGCAATTTCGTCAATTTCTTAACGTCACATACTCAGTCACATATTCAGTAAACAGCCACTGACTGAGCCCGACATTCAGTCCCATGTGACAAATATTTAGAAATCAAATATTAGAAATTAGTACTCCAATTGTGCGTGAATGTGTGTTTATCATATAATATGTATGTGACCTTAAGAATATGCCGAAATTCCCTGAAGAAACATCTAGCGGGATGCGAAACATGTAGCGAGCAGAAATAAATTGGAAACAAGGACAACATTTGCATTTTAATTATTCAATACCATATTGGACAGAAGGATTCTATTATATTATGTTATTTTGATCGTGAAACTAACATATTGGATTTTATATTTTGTATAGATTCTACGGCACAATAAGTTTCAAATCTATCTCTTTCGAAATGTATGCATTTTAGCATTGTATTATGTATGCATGTGCATACGAAATATGATATCGCATTCAATGCAAAACTGAGGTCCGTAGAAATCACACGTGTCTATCCCCATCTAGAAATCTTTCCTATCAGTGGAAATGTAGTGTCTCTATACACATCCTTTCTTTAATACTACTATCGCAATATCCACTGTCAAAGGATTAAAGGACCATCCCTATCGTAAGTCCTCTGATTGCAAATTTTAATAAATACAAATCTTCAATTTGAAAGGTACCTTCCACACCTACCCAAATTAAAATATTTCCCAGGTGAGCCAGGTTTTCCTCTTTCCGACAAGTTTAAATAAAAAGCGTGACGAGCTTGGTTGGCTGGTCAAAGTTATTGCTGTTTATTTTACTACACTCTTGGCGTAATGTGTATCAGTGGTATAGTGATTGGGGGTGCATATGGTGCGGCGAATACGACCCATGCTACGAGACAAGGGGGACCATCGTTTGGCGGCGTTTTCCGTAGTTTTTCTACGGCCCCTAAACTATGTCTGGGGAATTTCGGGGGCAGTAGAATACGAGACAAGAGGCATCATTTATATAATATGTAATAGTATAGTGAGCACACTTATTCTTTTGAATTAACAAGTCTCATAACCCGTTGTTCACAACTGACATGATATTGCAACACCGATTTCGGGGCTACAATAAGCAAATTGTAACACCGCTTTTAGTAATTTTTACGTTTGTAAAATTGGTGGCATTGACATTAAACGTAAAAACGCATTCATCGCCATATTTTTTGAGGGGATATCAAGCAAACAGTGACAGGGGCCTTTAGGCGTTACCTTTGTCCCCATTTCCATTGTTATTTTAAAGAAGAAGACTAATATGATCACAATTTGTTTCTTTATAATTATGAGTTAGAGGATCTTTTCACATTTAAACAATATCCTTTTAATAGAGTTCATAAACAACCGACTGGTTAGTTATCGTTCATTAATCTTGACAACAATCCACTTTGCACATAAAATACTAGTAATAGTAATAATAGAAAGAACAAACACTGACTGAAAACATAACCATCGCAGTTTTCGGTGCGTAAAAGGAGCGAAGTAGCACGCGTTTACGTTGTTTTGATACGATATATTAGCACATAGTAATAATTTTTACGTGCGGCCATTTCTGGTATTTCGTCAACATAGTTATATAATAAATTAAAGTAGAGGAAATTTTGTATAATTTATATCTATAACAGTTTTTGGTAAAATTAATAGTTTAGCTGCAGGAGAAAATTCTATTTGATCGAAATTGTGTCTGCATTAATAGTAGGTAGCCAGGATATTTTGAAACTTTTGACAGTATTCAGAACGTCAGCGGTTGCGAAACGTCAATTCAACACGCAAATGCATGGAGAACCGATGAGGAGGAGGAGATAGCGCGCACGGACGCTATGTGTGAAACAATATTGAAACATCATGACGAAACTTAGAGCTGAAATGCTTTGTGTTGAAAAGGATCAAAAGGAACTGGAGGTTTAGACCTAGCATTTTTTAAAAATGTTGCTAATAAGCCGCTATTGCTGGAATTTCGTCGAAATAGTTAAATAATAAATTAATGTAGACGAAATTCTGAAAATTTATGACTATGACATTTTTGGTAAAATAAATAGTTTAACCGCATGAGCAAATTCTATTTCATCGAGATCGCTCGTACTGCATTACAACCAGCCCCGCGCCCGCCCATGTGTGCAACGTGTGCGGCGCACACAGGCGCCAGGTACCCAGGGGCGCCTCGCGACGCGTTTTAGCTTTTTATGCCATTACCGATGCTACTGGTGCTTGACATAACTTGGACATGGACGAATTAAGGAGGGAGGGCTACGATAATGGTTCCAACATGCGCGGTAAAAACAAATTGCAAAAATATTGTTGAAGCTAAATTCGCGCGCTCTTTATGTACCTACCGTTTGCTGCTCACAGTTTAAATTCAATTACTGCTTGATAATTTTTGGAGAGTAGATATTATATTTTATAATGAAAATGCAAATGTTGTCCTTATTTCCAAATTATTTTTGCTCGCTACATGTTTCGCATCTCGCTAGATGCTTCTTCAGGCAATTTCGTCAATTTCTTAACGTCACATACTCAGTCACATATTCAGTAAACAGCCACTGACTGAGCCCGACATTCAGTCCCATGTGACAAATATTTAGAAATCAAATATTAGAAATTAGTACTCCAATTGTGCGTGAATGTGTGTTTATCATATAATATGTATGTGACCTTAAGAATATGCCGAAATTCCCTGAAGAAACATCTAGCGGGATGCGAAACATGTAGCGAGCAGAAATAAATTGGAAACAAGGACAACATTTGCATTTTAATTATTCAATACCATATTGGACAGAAGGATTCTATTATATTATGTTATTTTGATCGTGAAACTAACATATTGGATTTTATATTTTGTATAGATTCTACGGCACAATAAGTTTCAAATCTATCTCTTTCGAAATGTATGCATTTTAGCATTGTATTATGTATGCATGTGCATACGAAATATGATATCGCATTCAATGCAAAACTGAGGTCCGTAGAAATCACACGTGTCTATCCCCATCTAGAAATCTTTCCTATCAGTGGAAATGTAGTGTCTCTATACACATCCTTTCTTTAATACTACTATCGCAATATCCACTGTCAAAGGATTAAAGGACCATCCCTATCGTAAGTCCTCTGATTGCAAATTTTAATAAATACAAATCTTCAATTTGAAAGGTACCTTCCACACCTACCCAAATTAAAATATTTCCCAGGTGAGCCAGGTTTTCCTCTTTCCGACAAGTTTAAATAAAAAGCGTGACGAGCTTGGTTGGCTGGTCAAAGTTATTGCTGTTTATTTTACTACACTCTTGGCGTAATGTGTATCAGTGGTATAGTGATTGGGGGTGCATATGGTGCGGCGAATACGACCCATGCTACGAGACAAGGGGGACCATCGTTTGGCGGCGTTTTCCGTAGTTTTTCTACGGCCCCTAAACTATGTCTGGGGAATTTCGGGGGCAGTAGAATACGAGACAAGAGGCATCATTTATATAATATGTAATAGTATAGTGAGCACACTTATTCTTTTGAATTAACAAGTCTCATAACCCGTTGTTCACAACTGACATGATATTGCAACACCGATTTCGGGGCTACAATAAGCAAATTGTAACACCGCTTTTAGTAATTTTTACGTTTGTAAAATTGGTGGCATTGACATTAAACGTAAAAACGCATTCATCGCCATATTTTTTGAGGGGATATCAAGCAAACAGTGACAGGGGCCTTTAGGCGTTACCTTTGTCCCCATTTCCATTGTTATTTTAAAGAAGAAGACTAATATGATCACAATTTGTTTCTTTATAATTATGAGTTAGAGGATCTTTTCACATTTAAACAATATCCTTTTAATAGAGTTCATAAACAACCGACTGGTTAGTTATCGTTCATTAATCTTGACAACAATCCACTTTGCACATAAAATACTAGTAATAGTAATAATAGAAAGAACAAACACTGACTGAAAACATAACCATCGCAGTTTTCGGTGCGTAAAAGGAGCGAAGTAGCACGCGTTTACGTTGTTTTGATACGATATATTAGCACATAGTAATAATTTTTACGTGCGGCCATTTCTGGTATTTCGTCAACATAGTTATATAATAAATTAAAGTAGAGGAAATTTTGTATAATTTATATCTATAACAGTTTTTGGTAAAATTAATAGTTTAGCTGCAGGAGAAAATTCTATTTGATCGAAATTGTGTCTGCATTAATAGTAGGTAGCCAGGATATTTTGAAACTTTTGACAGTATTCAGAACGTCAGCGGTTGCGAAACGTCAATTCAACACGCAAATGCATGGAGAACCGATGAGGAGGAGGAGATAGCGCGCACGGACGCTATGTGTGAAACAATATTGAAACATCATGACGAAACTTAGAGCTGAAATGCTTTGTGTTGAAAAGGATCAAAAGGAACTGGAGGTTTAGACCTAGCATTTTTTAAAAATGTTGCTAATAAGCCGCTATTGCTGGAATTTCGTCGAAATAGTTAAATAATAAATTAATGTAGACGAAATTCTGAAAATTTATGACTATGACATTTTTGGTAAAATAAATAGTTTAACCGCATGAGCAAATTCTATTTCATCGAGATCGCTCGTACTGCATTACAACCAGACCCGCGCCCGCCCATGTGTGCAACGTGTGCGGCGCACACAGGCGCCAGGTACCCAGGGGCGCCTCGCGACGCGTTTTAGCTTTTTATGCCATTACCGATGCTACTGGTGCTTGACATAACTTGGACATGGACGAATTAAGGAGGGAGGGCTACGATAATGGTTCCAACATGCGCGGTAAAAACAAATTGCAAAAATATTGTTGAAGCTAAATTCGCGCGCTCTTTATGTACCTACCGTTTGCTGCTCACAGTTTAAATTCAATTACTGCTTGATAATTTTTGGAGAGTAGATATTATATTTTATAATGAAAATGCAAATGTTGTCCTTATTTCCAAATTATTTTTGCTCGCTACATGTTTCGCATCTCGCTAGATGCTTCTTCAGGCAATTTCGTCAATTTCTTAACGTCACATACTCAGTCACATATTCAGTAAACAGCCACTGACTGAGCCCGACATTCAGTCCCATGTGACAAATATTTAGAAATCAAATATTAGAAATTAGTACTCCAATTGTGCGTGAATGTGTGTTTATCATATAATATGTATGTGACCTTAAGAATATGCCGAAATTCCCTGAAGAAACATCTAGCGGGATGCGAAACATGTAGCGAGCAGAAATAAATTGGAAACAAGGACAACATTTGCATTTTAATTATTCAATACCATATTGGACAGAAGGATTCTATTATATTATGTTATTTTGATCGTGAAACTAACATATTGGATTTTATATTTTGTATAGATTCTACGGCACAATAAGTTTCAAATCTATCTCTTTCGAAATGTATGCATTTTAGCATTGTATTATGTATGCATGTGCATACGAAATATGATATCGCATTCAATGCAAAACTGAGGTCCGTAGAAATCACACGTGTCTATCCCCATCTAGAAATCTTTCCTATCAGTGGAAATGTAGTGTCTCTATACACATCCTTTCTTTAATACTACTATCGCAATATCCACTGTCAAAGGATTAAAGGACCATCCCTATCGTAAGTCCTCTGATTGCAAATTTTAATAAATACAAATCTTCAATTTGAAAGGTACCTTCCACACCTACCCAAATTAAAATATTTCCCAGGTGAGCCAGGTTTTCCTCTTTCCGACAAGTTTAAATAAAAAGCGTGACGAGCTTGGTTGGCTGGTCAAAGTTATTGCTGTTTATTTTACTACACTCTTGGCGTAATGTGTATCAGTGGTATAGTGATTGGGGGTGCATATGGTGCGGCGAATACGACCCATGCTACGAGACAAGGGGGACCATCGTTTGGCGGCGTTTTCCGTAGTTTTTCTACGGCCCCTAAACTATGTCTGGGGAATTTCGGGGGCAGTAGAATACGAGACAAGAGGCATCATTTATATAATATGTAATAGTATAGTGAGCACACTTATTCTTTTGAATTAACAAGTCTCATAACCCGTTGTTCACAACTGACATGATATTGCAACACCGATTTCGGGGCTACAATAAGCAAATTGTAACACCGCTTTTAGTAATTTTTACGTTTGTAAAATTGGTGGCATTGACATTAAACGTAAAAACGCATTCATCGCCATATTTTTTGAGGGGATATCAAGCAAACAGTGACAGGGGCCTTTAGGCGTTACCTTTGTCCCCATTTCCATTGTTATTTTAAAGAAGAAGACTAATATGATCACAATTTGTTTCTTTATAATTATGAGTTAGAGGATCTTTTCACATTTAAACAATATCCTTTTAATAGAGTTCATAAACAACCGACTGGTTAGTTATCGTTCATTAATCTTGACAACAATCCACTTTGCACATAAAATACTAGTAATAGTAATAATAGAAAGAACAAACACTGACTGAAAACATAACCATCGCAGTTTTCGGTGCGTAAAAGGAGCGAAGTAGCACGCGTTTACGTTGTTTTGATACGATATATTAGCACATAGTAATAATTTTTACGTGCGGCCATTTCTGGTATTTCGTCAACATAGTTATATAATAAATTAAAGTAGAGGAAATTTTGTATAATTTATATCTATAACAGTTTTTGGTAAAATTAATAGTTTAGCTGCAGGAGAAAATTCTATTTGATCGAAATTGTGTCTGCATTAATAGTAGGTAGCCAGGATATTTTGAAACTTTTGACAGTATTCAGAACGTCAGCGGTTGCGAAACGTCAATTCAACACGCAAATGCATGGAGAACCGATGAGGAGGAGGAGATAGCGCGCACGGACGCTATGTGTGAAACAATATTGAAACATCATGACGAAACTTAGAGCTGAAATGCTTTGTGTTGAAAAGGATCAAAAGGAACTGGAGGTTTAGACCTAGCATTTTTTAAAAATGTTGCTAATAAGCCGCTATTGCTGGAATTTCGTCGAAATAGTTAAATAATAAATTAATGTAGACGAAATTCTGAAAATTTATGACTATGACATTTTTGGTAAAATAAATAGTTTAACCGCATGAGCAAATTCTATTTCATCGAGATCGCTCGTACTGCATTACAACCAGACCCGCGCCCGCCCATGTGTGCAACGTGTGCGGCGCACACAGGCGCCAGGTACCCAGGGGCGCCTCGCGACGCGTTTTAGCTTTTTATGCCATTACCGATGCTACTGGTGCTTGACATAACTTGGACATGGACGAATTAAGGAGGGAGGGCTACGATAATGGTTCCAACATGCGCGGTAAAAACAAATTGCAAAAATATTGTTGAAGCTAAATTCGCGCGCTCTTTATGTACCTACCGTTTGCTGCTCACAGTTTAAATTCAATAGTAAACGACGCAGCTCTTCTAAATTATAGTACGACAGTTTTTTTCAGTACAGTCCAAGAATTATGCAAATATTTTTCATCATCTACCAAAAATGGGATTTATTAAAAAAACACATATTAACTTTAATACCACTGTCTGACACGAGATGGTCAAGTAGAATCGATGTCATAAGACCGTTGCAGAGCAATTTACCAGAGATTTATGACGGTTTATACGAAATAACGAACACCTCATCTTTCGACCAAAAAGCAAAATATGAAGCGAAATGTCTTGCAGAGAAAATATCTAAGTTCTGATGATGTACTGACAAATGTGAACTTTGTTAGTAAAATTCTACAATTCACAAATATGAACATCCAGGTAGCTTTAGATGCTTTGTCTGATTTAGACAAATTTCTGGTCGAATCTCGAACTGACGAAAAATTTTAAGCAGTTATAAATAATGCTAAGAAAACTGCTGAAACATTAGAAATCGAAATTGAATTCAAAACTTGCAGACCCCTAAGGCAACGAAAGACTCCAAAATCGTTTGATTATCAACATGAAGACCAGGCACCTCAGATTGACGCGTAAACCTCGTTCAAAGTTGATGTTTATTTTTACATTTTGGATCAAGCCATCATGTCAGTTAAAGAGCGCTTTGATTTGTTATTTAGCCACGAAAATGAATTTAGCTTCTTGTTATTACTCAAGATAAAAGCCAACTTATCATTAACTGCAAACGA
Organism: Melinopterus prodromus; assembly: GCA_964023965.1. Taxonomy (NCBI): domain Eukaryota; kingdom Metazoa; phylum Arthropoda; class Insecta; order Coleoptera; family Scarabaeidae; genus Melinopterus; species Melinopterus prodromus. Next base: position 68,168,572 of record OZ030390.1, read on the forward strand.
TTACAGGAAAAACTTTGAACGAATAAGATCCTAAAGATTTTGCGTTGAAATTATAGCAAGTCAGTCTCTTTTTAAAGACTTGGACAATGATATCACAAACATTCTCGAGTTCATATTTGTAAATAATTTAACAGCCATATGCCCAAATACTACAGTATCCTTACGTATTTTGTTAACAATGCCTGTTACTGTGGCAAGCGCGAAAAGATCATTTTCTAAATTGAAATTAATAAAAAATTATCTACGTTCGACAATGAGTCTGGAAAGATTGTCCAATCTGGCTATAATATCCAAAGAAGAGAATATCTTAGAAGGCATAGATATTCATGATACTATTAGAGAATTTGCAAACGGAAAGGATAGAAAAATTGAAATTTTATAATTCTTCAGATATTCGAACAGCATGAGCGGTTTTTTATTTAAAGTTACCTATATAATAAATTTATAAATATCAACAGACACATTTTGTTACTAATAATTACCTGTTTAATGTTTACTGGTTTAATCTGTTGTAATTATTATTATGGATGTTTTTTGTAAATTTTTCCAGTCATTTACAAAATCAAAGGGGCGCTTCATTGGTTTCGCACACAGGCGCTTACCATGGTCGGCGCGCCACTGATTACAACACTATGGTATTAAAGCTAATTAGCCAGGATTTGTCAGATATTGTGATTCTAATGACAGTAGGTAGTGTCAAATGCTGATGTTTTTACATTACATACTGTAAATATAATCAAAATATCTGTCTAGTTCTAGTGCTGCTAAACTATTAATATATGGTATGATAAAGTCATGTGCCTGGCCACATCAGATTATTATTTTTATCTCCAGTACTGTTACTACTGTTACTGTTACTGCTGCTCATTATACTATAACATATACATATTCATTTTGATTTTACTTAACATTACAACATTATCTGTTTTCCTATCGTCTATTTTTTCTAATTTATTAGAATAAAAATTATTTCTGTTCTTTTTAATTTTAAAAAATAAAACACTAAAATTACTTGAATTATATTTATTGAATACTATCAACTACAACATACAATTATAATAATTTATTCAGTGATATAACAATATGTACATATTATCATAAATGCAAATTCATTAAATTATAATATTAATTGAATGATAATTTTACAACGGTTTAGCGATCCTATCAGCTTTGGTAAAAACAGGACCAACCACGTGAAGGTAGGCGATTCGGTCTTGGGTGTGACGTCTTAAGTGGCGCTCCATCCCTGAGACTGGGCGACTAACGCACCACCGCTCTTTTGGTCCCGGACCTATCTGACTACAACACATTTACCAAGAATTTGATTATAACAAAAAGCATTAAATTAAATTATATTGAATTAAGTGAAGCAAAAAAATATGAATTAGAAATTATGAAAGTACCGATCTGAGCTATCAGTACTTTCAACAAACAAAGTAAGAGGATGCAAATGTAGTCAAATAAATCGGAGGAGGATTGGGATTTTGGGACATAGGGATATAGGGGATCATCCGACCAGGCCTAACAGAGTTTCACCTAAACAAAATAGAATACACATTATTCAACAGCTGCGCAGCTGTGATAACCTAGAAAAAGGAGAGAACAACATCTCGCACAAAATCAAACACAATCATCAAATACAAAATACAAACATCAAATACTTCCGTCAAATACAAAATAAATACATGAAATGCAAAATACGGCCATCAATACAAAATTTATAAATATACGCAAAATAATTTTCGGAAAATACAAAACGAATGCTAAACTAATGTTCTCTTATATAGCTATAGCTATAGCTATAGCCCACCCAACAACACCTAACACAATAACCGGTAATGTTATCCAACGAAGGCTTTGACATACAGATATACGAAAACGACCTGGTTGGCATAATAAGGGGCATGCACCATGACGCCTTGTCAAATCGGATGCAAAGGGCACGGCGATTAATTAACAACTGGTGCTCTGATAAAGGACACCGTTAACCCAAATGAAACCACAATAGTCCCATTTACAAAAAGCAAGAAGCTTCACTTAAAAGCATCCATTACGAAAGGGATGAATATTAAGTTTTCAACAGAGGTTAAAAACCTGGGGGTTACCCTGGATCACAAACTTAACTGGAAAGTCCACTTTGACAGGACCATAACTAGAGCCACCAGAGCAACATGGTCATATAACAAACTATTCGGTAGAAGTTCGGTGATCAGACCAGTCATCACATACGGATCGATTGTCTAGTGGAACAAGACATCGGAAAAGGCAACCCAAACGAAACTGACACAGATACAACGGCTTATATGTTTGAGCATTACAGGGGAAATGCGAACATGCACTACTGGCGCAATGGAGGCAATGCCTTTGCACATGCATGTAAAAGAGAGGCTGCTCTCGACGCCATTAGAATAATCCAGGTAGAGAACCTTAAGGCAAACCAGGCCTACGGTCACTTAAGCATTGCCAAGACGATATGCGGCCATGCCAAAGGATATGTGTGACACCAGTCTACGCCTTTGATGAGGCACTAGAAGTCGTAATTAATGACGGCGAGAATTCACCTCAGAGGCTCAAGCAGATCAGTGACTCCGCATCACTGCGGTTCACAGACGAATCAAAGACCAAGGACGGTGTTGGGGTCGGCATTAGTGGACCGGATGTCTCCGAATCCAAAGCCATGGGCCATTCTCCAACCATCTCCATGCGGAAGTTCACTCAATCGACTTATGTGCCCAGTAATGGTCCCATAAGAACTTACAAAGGGTAAACATCTACATATGCTTACACAGTCAGGTGACATTGACAGCGCTGCAATCAAATGCCCACAAATCCAAATCTGCCTGGGACTGCAAAATATCCCTGGAAAAACTAGCAAAAGAGAACAAGGTTTCACTGATGTGGATTCCACGACATGCAGGGATTAAAGACAACGAACAAGCCGATATCCCAGTCAGAGAAGACTGTAAGACTCCCTTCTACGGACCTGAACCCTGTTGCGTTATCACAAAGAGCCATATCAGGAAGATGGTACAAAACTGGGAAGATAAAGCTAAACGAGCTTACAGGGAAACATCACCTGGCATGAGACAAGCTAACCTTCTCCGCCTCCAAGGCCAGGCTATATCTTCAGTTACAAAACCAGACCTTCAACTGATTACACGTCTCCTTAAAAGACACTGTCCACTGAGATATCATCTCACAAAGATTGAATGGGAAAACAACGCAGACTGTAGATTCTGCGGGGGTCCCCAGAGACAGCCGTACACCTATTGTGCGAATATGACGATCTAATGCGCACAAGACAAAATCACTTGGAAGCTGCCATCATTGAACCAGGAGAGCTGACACACTTCATCCTCGAACAATTACTGACTTCGTGAAAAGGTTCAACATCGAAGGACTCTAATGTATGAGGGAAATGCAAAAGACTTTTTAGGACACAGTATATCGAAAGGCATAGACGACCCAACTCTACCATACCATACCATACCATACCATACCATACCATACCATACCACACCATACCATACTATACCATACCATCAGTAGATCAGTTTGTACCGAGTAATTTTGCGGGAAATACGACGGCATAAGTTGATATAGATACCCAAACGCACAATCGGTTGCAAAAGTATTGAGCCCTGGGTTTGAACGCTCGTAACTCTGCAACTTGAGTACTTGTACATAACATGAGTGACTATAAAATTTTTCCGCATATCGGTTTAAACTTGAGCGCGAGAGAATTGAAAAAAGGTACTAGATTTTTGTGGTTTCAGAATAACGCTCGACCTCCTGAAATTTTTTCTACTAAACCACTCAACACAAAAATTTGAATTTTTATTCAGGTCACAATTGGAAGCTTTTATATAGATTGACGTTTTTATTTTCTTAATTTTGTATGTAATAAAGTCTGTAAGCAAGGTTTTTATGAACCCGGCTATCTCCGAAAGGAAGGATAGCAGAACAACGCACCTAGCCCGTAAACAATCATTATTTTATGTGATACTCATCCATTGATGTATAATATAACAGTGACAAGTGAATTTTTAAGAGTGAAATGAATGTGATCGATCCTGTGCGCAGGATAGTTCCTCTCGAGGAAAAGGGATTACGCGCGGGAAGCAAACCGAAGTTCGCGCGATGATTCCAAACGATCAACTTTCAGGAACGTATTTAATATTTTTGTCATTTTCTCGTTCGGTTATGAAAATATCATACGTATTTGTTTCTTTGTTGGTGGAGTTGTATACATACGCTGTTTTATGATTTAATATTATTTCACTATATAATTTCTGTCCAAAATCAGTAGTTGATGATCATGACGTAGTTGTTTCTGTAGATTCTGGGGCCAAACCAAACGGTCCGGTATTATTTGAAAATGTTTGAACCACAAATATTGGAACTACCACGATCGCGCTAATCATTGCTGTAGTTTAAAAATTCGTCATCATCATCATCTTCATGCAAGTTGTATATAATTGATTCTACAGTTGTGTGATTCTACGGAATTTTGCCATGTCTCTTTTGAAAGTATTCTTTGCTTCATTGCATAAATTTAAAATATTTTTGAAATGTATTGTTGCTTAGTGCAACTTTTTTTTACGTATGCCCAGATTAATTCAATTGCATTAACCCATTACCGCCTGGCGTTGCCGTATGGTAACACTTAATGCATTGTTTTTATGGCGACGCCCGGCGGTAATGGGTTAAACTACAATAGGCTACAATGGACCACAATGATTTTACTTTATTGCTTCTGATTTGTTTTCCTACAAAATCTAATAATACCTTCTCATGATGTTGAATTTTTGTCATATACATAAGCTGAGCTTTAGTTAATTAAAAAATAAATTTCTGACATTGATAATTGTTTTAATTCCTTGATATAATACTTCAGCATTTTTGCTGAATACTTGCAAAACACTTACGCACGCAACGCAGTTACTCAAAAAATTAGTAATCAACGGAATATTTATGTATTTATATTATCTTGATTGTACCCAAAATCAACCTGCTTATTATTGTGGTCTGAGAGAAAAATTATTTTGTTATTTTGTTTGTTCGCTGCTAACTAATAATAATACTAATAATAAACATCTTTACAGCTCTTCGCTGAACACTTGCAAACCTATTCTTTCACTACACAAAGATTCCACCGTTTCAAACCTTCAACTTCAATACTGCTTAGATCAACAAATTAGACCAGGCAATAGATTAGAAAAGGACTGAGTTCGTGACAAAAATAGTATCAGGAAGCCGACTGTCCCAGGTCACGTGAACAGTCCGTAGATGTATTGTGATGCGTTTTAGACTCGCAAATATCATTACTTAATTTGTTATAAACAAAATACCTAAGAAAATTGTGATTCTTTTCGTTTTGCGCTTGTAAAAGCTGAACCCATAGAGCAATCTTGATGCTTTCAACAGACGAATTGTAGAGAATGAAAGACGAAAAAATAAACTCTACACGGACTCGGTGGGATTCATATTAACGAAGGAAATGCGGAACAAACGGAAAAATCTGCTTTTCTTCAAAAATTCATAACTCCGCATCTTTCAAAGTTCTAGCGCAGGCTTTTCGCGAGAAAGTAGCGTTTGGTGGGACTTTGAGTGTGCGTAACCCAGGCGTTGACCGATGATTACTTTTTGCGCAATTGCGATATGAGTTTTTTATGCAATATGGTTCGGCGAGCCTGGATACGTCGGAGATAGTCCGATTTTAATTTTTTTAACGTTTTTTGAAAGTAGCTGTTTTGTGCTACAAAACGTCTATTCTGATTTTGAGTGAAAATGTTGCGAAATAGGTGAAAAATGCTTGCAAACATGACCAAAAACTGCCGCGCACTCCAAAGCGGTCGAGTAGTGAGGGCAGGCGGCCGACGCGACGCGGGGAAGCTCGCAGCGCGCTTGTATTATAGCCGTTTTACACTACGCAATTTATTACTCCGTTTCGTGCACAATTTGTGCAATTAGTAGGTTCGACGCCATCTTAAACCGAAACTGTGATGAATTTTCTTATGCTAGACTAGTCTGTCTCGAAATAGAACCATTTCTGTTTGCAGATTTCAGTTGCTTCACAACGTCTTGTGCAACTTCTTGCGCAAGAATTGCGTAGTGTAAAACAGCTTTTACTATAGATACTCGCTTTCCCGCGTCGACCGCCTACCCCCTCACACCTCCATAAAGAAATTCAAATCGAAATTATGCAAAAATCATCGGATAACGCCTGGGTTATGCACACTCAAAGTGCCCATCAATCGCCTGCGATACAACTTTGAAAATGGCGGAGTTAAGCAGATTTTTCCGAATTTCCTCCGTTAATATTAATCCGATCGAGACCGTGTAGCGTTCATTATTTTCGTCTTCATTCTCTACAATTCGTCTCTTGAAAGCATCAAGATTGCTCCATCGGTTCAGCTTTTACAAGCAAAAATCGAAAAAATCACGATTTTTTGAGGTTTTTTGTTTATAACAAATTAAGTAATGATATTTGCGAGTCGAAAACACATCACAATACATCTACGGACTGTTCCACGTTACCTGTGATCGTCGGCTTGCTGATACTATTTTATAGATAAACGGTCACTGGCTTCGGTAGCTTAATGGTAGAGCAATGCCCCGGCAGTTATTATTTTTGTCACGCAAAAATCTCTATTGCCTGGTCTAAATATATATGTACGATGTTCGGTTTGAGTCGGTACGGGCCTGTAGTACAAGCCGTAAGCCGACTTCGAATCCCGTGAAAACTCTTCAATAAAACCCTTACGGTTCATAAAGAACTTTGTTTATTTTTTTATAGAATGGACTTTCTAACATGCCAATACTAATATTTTATGTCGATGTCAAAAAAAAAAACTATAATAATAATAGGTATACCTAAATTGTCGTGCTGTTACACTCTATTTGTAAATAGCCAATTAGGGTGGTCCAAATTTATACCTAGGAAAATGTTTTTTTTGCTGGAGGGCAACGACTCCCCCAATCTGTTCCTTTTCCAGAAATAAAAATTCCCCCTAAATTTGAGAAAAATCGTTTAACGTTAACACGTGCCATCAAGCACCTCAAATTTCCCATTTAAAATACATTGCAAAATGCATCTTTTTTCCTTTTTTCTTTAACGTTTCGTATTTAGAAAAAAAGTTGCGGGAGATAATCAGAAATTGTTTAGAACTCCCTAAGAAACAAATCCACAACCACTATTTTTTTTTCACCATTCCCCGCCGTCCCCTGCAGTACCATAAATAAGAGGAAAAATTTTCTCCAAATTTACAATTTTACAATGTTACGTGTTTTTTATTTTTGGTTGCGGAAATTATTATTAATGGATTACTGACATGTTCCTTTGTCATTTATGAACTAATTTCAAATTGTTTAAACAATTACAAATTGTTTAAAAAAATATTTAATGTATATATATATATATATATATATTAATGTAATTTTTATATTTTTTGCAGAAATTATTGGAATATTGGCTTTTTTGTCATTTATTAACTAATTTGCAACTGTAAACAACTGTAAATTTTTGTAACTAATTTGCAATTGTTTAAAGAAATACCATTTGGTTAAACAAAAATATAGAATCTCACGGACACATTTTTGTATTTGTTGCAGAAATTATTATTATATGAAACACTGGATTTCACAGTTTTTTTATATAAGAATGTATGTATTTGCTCGGCCCGTCCGGCTCGGCCTTTCTTCCTTTGGTTCATCAGTTTTCTGACCCGCTCTCTTTTGTATTGTTCTGTATTGGGAATATAAATCTTCTAACTTTTCCACGCAACGTTGTTGATCTCGCGTAGGAAGGCTTGCTTTTCCCCAAAAAAACTTTCACTTCGTCGACCGCAAGATGAGCACCTGCTCTTAAACTTAGTTTTACACATCTCATATTGTAAAACAACATCCTCATTACTTGAATATTGCTTGGAAGCTTATTCCCGATAATTTGGTGATCATAATGATTAATCAAATATATGGTTTTTCGCAATTCTTTAGAACCTAACATTCTCAATGGTGCAATGTGCAAACACACAAGTCGAAACAGCTAACAACGAAATCAAAATACCGTAAGCAGTACAAGCTAAGCAATATAAGACTAGGGCTGTTCGAGTTATCAAAAAATTTGTCTCGAATTTCAAGTCGAGTACAGCTAGTAGTTATTTTAATTGTCTCGTATTTATTCGAGTCTCGATATCAAAGTCGAGAGCTTTTTATATGGAATGTTCGTAAAATGAATAGAAAAATATGTACTTAACTTTGTATATCATTGTTTAACCAAATAGTATGTTTAAACAAGTGCAAATTAGTTAATAAATAATAAAAATATACAAATAATCTAATAGTAATTTCTGCAAGAAAATAGAAAAATGTCAGAAACATTGTATATTTTTGTTTAAACAAATAGTATTTGTTTAAACAATGCAAATTAGTTAATAAATGACAAAAAATGTCAATGATCTAATAATTTCTGCGAAAAAATATAAAAATGTGTTCGTGACACTGTATATTTTTGTTTAAACAATTTGTAATTGTTTAAACAAATTGAAGTTAGCTCATTAATGACAAAAGAACATGTCAGTAATCCATTAATAAAACTATATGAAAAAAAAAAAGACACGTAACATTGTAAAATTGTAAATTTGGAGAAAATGTTGCCTCATATTTATGGTATTGCAGGGGAGGGTGGGGGTGGTGAAAAAAAAATACTGGTTGTGGATTTGTTCCTTGGGGACTTCTGAACAATTTCTGGCAATCTCTCGCACCTTTTTTTCTAAATCAGAAATAAGAAAAAAAAAAGGACAAAAATATGCATTTTTGCAATGTATTTGAAATGGGACATTTGAGGTGCTCGGTGGCACGTGTTGACGTTAACCGATTTCTCTCAAATTTGGGGAGATTTTTTTTTCCGGAAAACGAACGGATTGGCGGGGATCGTTGCCCTCCAGCAAAAAGTCCGTTTTTTGGACCACCCTGTCCAACCAGATCTAGCAGAAACTGCTAGCGCCAAGACTTAGCGCCCGGGCCGGTTGAACGCTCGACCTAGCACTAATGTATTTCCGCTAAACGCTAGGACTCGGCGCTGTACTAGACAATCGTGTTAATGTTACAGCTTAAGCGCTAGTTAGCGCTAGAAAGCGCCCGATGTGGTTGTAGACACGCATTTTCTACAAATACCTAGCCGGTGACGACGACGTGACGTATTTGCGCGGTGTCCCAAAATTATATCGTATATTTATATCGCTTTATAAAATTAATGAACGTCTAAAATATGTTTCTATTTCAATAGTCACATTAAACAAATTAAACAAAAAATTTTGCGATTGTTTTCGTACCTGTCTCGTTACCGTGCTAGTACTCGTTGCCGAGATATCCGCTTCCATGACAATTTTGTTTATACTTAGCGTTTATTGCATGGAAATTTCGAGAAACGCAAAAGCCAATCTGTAAACAAGATCTTGAGTTATACTCTGTGTTAATTTGAATTTTTTAGGCAAGCGGGTTAGGAGGAAAAAAATGGAAAGACGAGCGTTTATTAAAAAGTGCTCAAATCGGGTATATTTTTACACCTCTTTCGCGGTTTTGTCTAAATCTAGAGGAAGAAAATTTTGAAAGAATTACATTTTATGTAGAAATGAGTCAAGAGTATAACACAGTTTATTTAAATTTTTGTTGTTTAGTCGTTGCAGAATTATGAACTTCCTCACACAGGGCTCAATACTTGCAACCGATTAGTAGTATAAACTTGTATCGGGTGCAGACTGCTTCAGAATACTGAACCTTTAAACTGACGAAAGTTTGCCTACTACTCTTAAGCATATTGGATATCCATAAGCATATTGGATATTGCGATCTACTGACAATCTGTGCCGTGGTAATTTTGTTTTTCTTTTTGCAGGCGGCGGAGAGCGGTAACTTGGACACATTTAAACGGTTGTATTTCGCCGAACCCGCTAAATTGGCAATCAAGGACAGCAGAGGGCGCATGGCAATACACCAAGCTGCGGCCAGGAATCGCATCAACATCATACAGTTCATTCTGACGCAGGGAGGAGGTAATTTATTCGGCATAAATACATTTATTTTGCGTGCAGACAAGATAAAAGTTGACTCATTTAGCTTTCTACGTAATGAATTGAGTTCGGACCGGTCGTTTATAATAAGATTGCAATCGGTAAAAACCCTATTTACTCATATTCGTCGAGCGTGTCATTATGAAATGAGCGGAAGTTTGTATGCAGTTAATGCAAGCTACAGATTTGGTCTAATTAGTAAAAGTTAGGGAGAATATTCAACTACCTATAAATGGAGAATACATTAGTAGAAAGACACATTACATACGACAGTATTCACTTTATAGTACAAGTGCTAGCACCGGTTTTATTACGTTATTTATAATCAGGCTAGAACAGCATCTGTCCCTTGAAGGGGAACAATAAGATAATCGCCAGTCTGACAACCGTCCGGGGTTGGCTTTTGCGCCCATAGATTTTCAAATAGTGAAGTCAAATATATATTATTATAATCCGTGCGTCGCTTTGGGATATCAAAGTTGAGAACGTTTCAAGTGAAGAAAAAAATCGCCAGACCGGTGGGTGGGTGGAAACTGGGTGCAAGAAGAGACCCATATTTTTTTTTATTTTCCTCAAACACAGTGTGTTTGTGGCGTAACACCTAGTCGATGACTAACAAGTTATTTTCATTTAACCTAAACTGATAAAATAATGAGTATTTTACAATTTTGCCCATTGGCCCAAGTTGTTTTAGTCTGACAGTTTTTACCACTCAAGTTGACGGCTGTTGTTTTCACATACAGTTGTTTTCATTTTTCACGTACTGTGAATACACTACGGGTGCTCTACTTTAAATCACTCCCGCACTAGTTCGAATGGTTTAGTTCTTTTCAGCCGACGCACTAGCGCACTGTTGTCTAGCAGCTGGATGGCTTCAAAGTTGTCGTGGTGGAGTAGACGATCCTCGTGCTTCTTAGCAAATATTGATATTTCGCTAGTTACCATCTCCATGCGAAGGTCCCGATGAAGATTGGCGTTTTTGAAGTACCATGGTGCACCAACAATGGCCCTTAGAACTTTATTTTGGAACCTCTGAATGAGGTTGATATTGGACTGCTTAGTGCATCCCCATAACTGTATTCCATACACCCATACTGGCTTTAATAATTGCTTGTATAGTAGGAGCTTATTTTGCACTGACAGGGCTGACATCCGTCCCATTAGCCAATACATTTTGCGGAATTTTAGGTCGAGTTTGTTCCGCTTTTTCTTGGCATGTACTTTCCATCTAAGCTTGGCATCCAGTGTCATGCCAAGGTATTTCGCTGTATCCGCGTATGGAATATCGTTCCCAACTCTCTTATTGGTGTACCTTACGTGAGTGGATTTTCCTTCATTTAGTTTGATGCGCCATTTCTTTGTCCAAAGGTTGATTTTGTTTGCAGCTATCTGTAATTTTTCAGTAGCTTCTTCGACACTGTCACTAATCGCCATAATAGCCGTGTCGTCTGCAAATATTGCCTGTACTTTCTCCCGGAACAGGATATCATAAGTATACAGTAGGTACAAAAGTGGTCCCAATTCACTTCCTTGTGGTACTCCGGCATTGATATTGCGTAGCGAGGAGTATTCGTCATCCTGTTTCACCCTGAAGTGGCGATCTTTCAGATATGACTTTAACAGTTCTGTATATTCACTAGGAAGCTGCTGTTCCAGTTTCTCAAAGAATCCATCATGCCACACCTTATCGAAAGCCTGAGCCACGTCTAAAAATATTGCTGAGCAAATTTTCTTTTCCTCAAGAGCCTTTTCTATAACATCGGTTATTCGGTGTACATGATCGATTGTTGAATGTCGAGCTCGAAAGCCGAATTGATGAGATGGAATAGTTTGGAGACCCATATGAGGCACAAAATTGCACTATGTATTGACAGTAAAATAATCAAATAGGGTTTGATAGAGTAATCTTAAATATATCTCCACAAAGTAATCGTCCCGATGCCAGACTGAAATTCTTGTGGAAACACCAGCCAGACCCACAAAACGTCCCCCTGAGTGCAGGTGAGACAGTCCTATGGGCGGCCGAATGAGGACACCGCAAATGTAATCTGGCATCAGGAAGATTACAATGTGGGGATGTATTTAAGGATAATCAATCAAACCCAACCTGATTATTTTACTGTAAATAGTGCAATTTTGTGAGCCACTTCGGCCCCCTCTTGGATCCACTTTCCACCCACCCGCCGGTCTGGCGATTTTTTTCTTCACATAACGGGAGGTTCAAGCTATCTGATGAAAAATGACGATTTCTATACGTTATTTTATTATATAAGGTCTTAAGAATGTGTGTACAAAGTTTCAAGTCAAAATTTGCAAAATTAGCCATGTTATAAGAAATTAGCCGACGGCGTGCACGTCCAAAAATACGGAGCGCGCAGATCGGTCGGATCGCGCGCTCCACAACGAGTTAAAATGTTTTCAAGCAAAAAAATCTTGCTGTGTGTGGTTTATTATTCTGTAAAATTCTCTCATGAACAGTCATTGATAAGAAACACTCAAGAGAAACTCCTACACGTGGTGGATAGACAACAAAAAAAGAAAATTTTCAGGGAGTTCACACTTATGAAAGCATTTGCTAGTACTTGCTAGTACTTGCTAGTACTGCCGATAAATTGTCCACAGGGGAAGACGAGGAAATTTTAGTGCATGGGTTTTGGAGACGAGATATGGAAGAAGAGAGGTCACACTTCCATTGTATTGGGTCACAAAACTTATGGATAAATATACTAATGAAGTGGGTGCGCTTGTTCCGTGAAATCTTCTTATTGTCATGCCTGTAAGTTTTTGGAATCAAAATCTGGTAACGTGACAATTGCATCGATGTACATACAAACAACTATACTGCAAATCATGATGGTTCAGCGGGGGAAATAGTGGATTCTACCAAAGACATATTCCGACGATCATGGGAATTGCATGAAGTGTCTGCGAAATACACTGGTGATGGGGACACAAAAACCTTCAAAGCCTTATTAGATGACAATCCATATGGCGATGCCTTGACGGTGAGGAAAGAAAAAAATTAAAAACTTGGAGGCAAAGGAAAATTGACAGCTAAATACTGTATATAAAGCGCTTACGTTGTATTACTGTCTGTCTGTTCAGGTTCTCTAGCAAAAAGGGTTGACCGCAGCCCCGGGAATACTATACTGTATGATTTCCAGTCGTGTGCGGATATATACTCCGCGGGGGCTGTGGCGTGGAGCACTGGATACGATGCGACTTGTACATTGAAAAAATAGACAACTTTCTATGGTTTACCAATCTACATCTAGACGAATGATATTCCCAACTGTGAACCCAAGTTGGTGCAAATGCGAAAAACCAAAGCCGAGAAAACTCTGGAGGAAATCAATAGCACTTGATAACAAATATCGAAGAAACCATCAAGCCGATTTACAACAACTTGTCGTGGAGAGAGTTGCTAGAACGGTGTTTGGGTGGCGACACTCACAACAACCAAGACGCACCCAAACATTTCCACCGTGGCTCAAACCCTATAAAAATTGCGGCTTATGCAGCAGCAGGAATTTATAAAAAAGGCTTTTATGCCGTCCTTAAAACTATGACAACAATAAGAATCGTTATTGGCACGGAAACGTAGATATTTGCAAATGTGCGCGAAAAACAGCGTCTTTTGAGGTCATCGAGACGTGCACTCGAGGCTGCAAAATAAGGTTAAACAAGGCGTAGAAATGAGCAAACGTCTCAAAATATATTCTATGAAGTGGAGGAAGGAAAAAAGTATGGCCCTGGTATAGCATAAGAGCAGCAAAATACTGTAAGTACTTGATGTCACATTATGAACAGTAGTTGAAAGTTTAAACGTGGTTGTTCTCGAACGGTTGCCATGATATTTCAAAATCTGTTTGACCGATTGACTCCAAATTTTAACTGGATGCTCAGTAAACATCCCTTGTCGTTAATGAACGAGAAATTCAATAAGTCATGTGCTTTTCTTTTCATAGAGATTTTTGAGAAAAACCGATATTTTGACTTTGAGAGGTCACCATTTCCTCGAATATATAGTATTTATATTATATTGTATTATATATATTATATTGTATATAGTTATTAATACAAGTTTTATATTACAAAAAGTGTAGCGTAGTTTGTAGATAATTTGGCACTGGGGGTTTCCTGTCGGGTAACTGTTGGTTCCGTTCGGTAGATAAAGCACTTATTACTAAGTAATGAGGTCGAATATCATTAAATGTACGCGCTACCATTAACATATGATTCTTCAAAATCAGATCAGCATTAATTTCGACTTTGTGCAGTAGACTTAGTGTGCTCAGTATTTATGTATTATTCAAAGCACATGTTATTCGTTTTAAGGGACTATATGAATAAAATATTGCTGAATATAACATTTTTTATGGATCATATTTATATTTGTTTAATGTTGATTATACCATTTTTATGTAAGATATTTATTTAATGAACAACATTTATTATTTTAATGCTCAAAATATTAGATTTAGTGCAGAAAATATTTATGGTACAGCAGATATCTATTTAAATAATGTACACTTAAATCGCACCTCTTTTTGTCATTGAATTGTTTATCGTAACTGTTCCAAGACAAAAAAAAGTGATACTAAGCGATGCTTTCTTCTTGTTTGAACAAAACCTGTAAATGTGCACATGATACATTTTCTGTTTTATTTAACATTACACAGGGTCCGGCAGTGAAATCTTACGGTTTTTGAAATGGAATAATTCAATGATATTAAAGATATTTTATTATTATTTTTACATTTAAAAAACAAACTGGAAATTTGCTAACAGACTTGAGCACTGCAAAGAAAATGGAGGTCATCATTTGAGTGATGTTATTTTCGCTTCATAATGCTTTTTCGATTTTTTGTATACATCTTAAACTTCCACTCTTTCCTTTTTAAATGAAATAATAATAAAAAATATCTGGAGCAGTCAATGAATTACTTCAGTTCAAAAAACGTCATATTTCACTGCCGTTTGCACAAATACACCTTGTATCTGTGCAAACTACATACATGCCAATAAGCTGGCAGGATTACGCCAATCATAATCCTCGGTTTTTCGCAATTTACCGCAAAATGGTCACGATTTAGAAATTCCTGCCGTTGTACAAAATTTAAAAAAAAATTATTTCCTCCCATAAGAAAATGCTTGAGAAAAAACATGGGATCAAAGTAAAAAATATTATGTTATCGGCGACAAAAACTACAAAAATGGAACTGGGTGGGTATAGGTGGGCAAGGATATCAACTGAGTGGTTCTCACTAGAGAAGTCAGCGGCGCAAGTGGAGGGACGAGCTGGAGAGACTTGCATGATGCACACTCATGGAAAGATGTATGTTCCTATCACTATTTCAGATTTTTCAGTGTGTCGATAATACATCCATGAAGGGGTTTCGCAATTATGCTTTAGATTAAATTTAAAGTTTTATTTTATATCAACTATATATAAACATTATATAATTTGAAGATTTAATGACTGTGTTATTGAACGAGAAAGCTTATGGTGGGAAATTAGTCAAATATTTGTTGGTTTTTAATTTTTTTCCTTAACCAATATTACGGACAATTGTTGTCTTTTTCAGTCTTTATTTTTATGTAACTGCGCTTTAATTATCCTGTCCATTACAACACAACGGCTCATGTTCGTATAATTCATAAAAATCATGAAAGCAAAATAAGTCGACATAATATTTTTGGTTATTGCCATCGATAATACATGCCACTTACAATATTTGAGCAAAATGGAGCTAAAATTTACTAAAATGTTGCTACTAATATCACTGATCGACAAAATGACACACGAAACAGAATGTTGTTCGATGTCTTCCAACTCCTAACATTCCCAAATATTATTTTGGCAATTGTTGAATGTCCCACACCTACCTACGACAAGTCGTGCGCCTGCGCACGTGTTCGTATCCAAACTATTATTTTGACACAATTGTTTCCCTGTCCGTGTTAAGTCATAGTTTTCAACTTCTTTACGATCTAATCGATTACAAATCTTTTAAAATGGTTCTGTATTCAATTGCTGAATATGCTGACATACTATGTATTGAAGGGTACTGATGTGATGCAATTGCTGCTGAAGCTTAAAGAGAATACAATTGTCGCTTCCAGGATAAGCTATTTCGCATGATAGTGTTTTTTTAGGCTATTTTTTAGTCGTATGGCAGAAACTGGTACTGTTCAACGACACAGAGAGCATAGAGCCTAGTGCAGCCTGGAGACCCAATGTCGACGAAGGTGTAGCCCATGCAACTTTTACATGTTTTGTGACCAAATGTTAGTCTTTGTATGTGATTATAAGTGAATCAGTTATACGCATTACCCATGTGACAGAACAGAAATCCAACATCACTTGTCACGTGGTTTTGCTTAGTTTCATTGAATGAGTTTAAAAATTATACTTTCAATTGAACCTACTTAGACAATTCTATTCTTTACATTTTGTGGTCATCAATTTAAAAAATATGATGTGACCTTTTGTTTGACAGATTAGTTACCAAACATTACATCGAACACTAAAATTGAAGTGGATACATATATTTTAAACTGAATTTTCCCATAAGAACTCCGATATTAATTTTCTGTAAGCGTGTAATTGGGCATTCGTCTAAATCTCGACGTTTAATTTAAACTATCACGAAACTCTGCAACTGCAACGGTGAGTAATAATGAAAGAGTTTGACGATCAATTTCGTTTAATATTACATTCAAAGGTAGCTAAATCTATTAGAGTTGCAAGGCATGTTTTGCCAACTCAATTAATAATAGAAAGTTGAGCTAGAATACTATACGTGAGCTACATTTAACCAGCAATAATAAAGAGAGGATGGAGTGATAAAAGTGAAAATGGTCAGACTGAAACGACTGACATGTCTAAAGTTACCTACTTACGTCAATAACAAAAGCCTACACATTAACTTTGCCCGATATTGCCAATATCATTTGGCAATATGACTGCAACAATATGAAGTTTTCACATTTATCTTAAATAGAAAACAAAAATTGTAATATTGAAACGTAAGAGATGACAAAGTCTGCGTATTGTCATTAATAATAAATGGAAAACTGGTTTATCGACGGTAAGATATTCAAGGAGAAAGGTAGTTTGTCGGGCAATTCCGTCATACGAAGAAGCAACCGTAGACACGTGTTTCGGACTATCGCCAAGGAGTAAGATGGACACTCAATGGAAAAAAAACACTCAAATGGAGACCATAGGGGGGTGCCCAATGTCGCCAACTTGGTGCTTCAGTCACAACATCTTCAGGATTCGAAGACAAGATGTGACGTCGCGCCGGAGGTGACGGACACCCCAGGCCCACCATAGCCCATTGAGTGTTTTATCCATTGAGCGTCCATCTTACTCCTTGGCTATACCGTACTGATGAGGACTAATAGTCCGAAACACGTGTCTACGGTTGCTTCTTCGTATAACGGAATTGCCCGACAAACTACCTTTCTCCATTAATAATAAATGCTATATTTTTAAAGACGATCGGACAATAAATTGTGCACCCGAAATGCATTTTATCGAGAAATCGGGTATATCCGCCATCAAGCAAGCAAAGGTATACACGTGTTTCGGAGTTATTAGTTCTCATCAGTACGGTATAGCCAAGGAGCAAGATGGAAGCAACACGTGTATAATGTTGCTTCTTTGATAGCGGATATGCCCGATAATTACATTCTACTATTTATATTCCACCGCCGATAAACCAACTTTCGTTGTATTGGGGTGTACTGATTACCTCAGGCTCGATGTCACTTCTAATCTTCTAATTTGACGATGTTGTCACCGACGCACCAAATTGGCTACATTGGTCACCCTGATTATGGCCCCTTTTTGTGTTTTCTCCATTGAGCTTCCATCTTGCTCATGGCTATACCGTACTGATGAGGACTAATAAGTCCGAAACACGAGTATACGGTTGCTTGTTTGATGGCGGTTATGCCCGATAATTACCTTCTACTATATGTAATGTTTTCATTGAATCAAATAAATCATTCTTTGAATGGTCATTCCTATCTTGCTCAATAATTGGTATAGGTACTTTACTCTCGTACATTTAAAAATATAGTTACAATAATTTTGGTGCAAATCGCCCAAAGACAAGACATACGACACTTCTTAACCGTCTGAAGGACATATGTCGGAAACTGTCACGTTTTAATTACAATTAACTGTTTTTCTTGTTACGAAATATGA
Source organism: Melinopterus prodromus (assembly GCA_964023965.1). Taxonomy (NCBI): domain Eukaryota; kingdom Metazoa; phylum Arthropoda; class Insecta; order Coleoptera; family Scarabaeidae; genus Melinopterus; species Melinopterus prodromus. The sequence goes on from OZ030390.1 coordinate 68,186,866, forward strand.
AGCACTATCATCCTTTTTTCAAATACTCGGGACGCGGAAGAGAACAATCTCCATTTGAATAATAATTAATAAATTAAAGACATCAAACCAATTACTGAGGATCGAGGAGGTTTCTCTCATTTATATTTTGCAGTCAAACTGTTGTTTTTAAATATAAAGCTAGGTTTATTAGCGACGTCAGATTCTACGGAAAAGTCAAATTGCTTCTGTCTGAAACATTTGTCGTTTACTTTACACGTTGCTCATTATTCATGTAGATTTAACATTATTATTTTCGTACTACAAGGCAATACTGCGGTTCATTTGCGGAAGATGGTATGATAATATTTTCCGGCTTGCTTTTGTTTGTTGATAAGCAAGTACTTCTTTTTTTTAATCCAGGGTTATATTATTATGTTTAATTCATTGCAAATATAGTAATCACAATATTTTCGTTTCAGATCTAAACCCTCAGGACAATTGTGGTAACACGCCTTTGCACGTTGCTGTAGAATGCGAGTCGCTTGATGCAGTAGATTATCTTTTACAAATGTAAGTAATTAAATCTGAGGAGCTTTAAAATATTCAGGTAAAGTGTAACTTATTAACATTTGTTTGTATTAGAATAGAATAACATATTTTTAGTACGGAAGGTCATTTATTAGTTTATAGTTTACTTGCAAAAATATTATATGTTACCGGAAAACCCCGTTTTCAGGCAGAGCTAGTTTGGGCTAGGCTAAACTAGTTTAACCTGGTATGTAAAGGCAGAGTTCAGGTCACACTGGTATGGTCCAGGTCAAACGGATTTCGATTAATTTTGGGGGATCCACACTCTGTTATTTTGAGGAACCAGAGAAATAAAATTTGGATTAGCTCGATTGGTCCAAGTTTTTTTAAACTGGAAATGAATATTTGGAAAAAGAATAATCCTATGATGAAAATGTTTGAAATAAAATTTTAATATAAATGGGGGGTAATTCATTTGTGATAAAATTAGCCCACTTTGTTATTTAAATTGCTTAAATTATTTTCTAAATTAATTGCAATTTCCGTGGTTGTTATATGGTCCATTTCCAGAAACATGCAATCGAAGTAGCTCGACTTGCCTGTCCAAAATCCTAACCTCATCAAAATTAAATGTATGAGCACGATTTAGAGAATTGTGTTATAAAGCACATCTTGAATGGCCAATCACTTTTGTGTAGTGAAATACGATTTTTTAGTTCTTGTGAGGTAGTGCCAACATAACCAGCCCCACACTCATGGAAATTTATGCAGTACACAACGTTGAACTGATACAATAAAGGATCATGATCTTTAATCTTACTGAATACTAGTGATGGGCACAATCGTATTATTTAAAGAATCGATTATCAGTATTCGAGTGAATCACATAATCGTATGATTTGGTTCTCGAGTTGTTGTCTATTAAAATCGATTATTAATCGATTATTGATAATCGAAATTGGATTATTTATAATCGATTTTTAATAATCAACTCTTAACCGATCCTTAAAATCTATTCTTAATAATCAATTTTTAATAATCAATTATTCATAATCATTTATAAATAATCGAGTATCCATAATCCATCCAATTAATTAGTAAATCTGGGCGATTGCGCATTTATGAAATAGATTAACCAGAATGGTTTTTACTTGACAGTTTGTTATGAATTCTATTGCAAATGAACTTGCATATCCAATTAAATTATAATTTTCAAATCAATAAATAAATACTTCAACAAATCAATGATAATAGTAGACAATGATTTTAGATGATGCTGAAATTGTTGGGCTCCACAGATCATACAGTCCAATAGTCCAATAATTTCAAATATCAAATCTAAAAATAGTGAATCAATTATTTAAAGTTATAATTATTCAAGATAATAATGATAATTAACAAATACACGAATGTTTTTGTTAATTTCATTTTAACTCAAATATTGTCGCACCATTAAGATGACATTAATAAACTAACAATTCTGTAAAAGAAAGTTGCTAAATAACCACTTGTTAACGTCGTTAAATTCCTTAGCAACTATTATTGGCAACAACTGTTGTTAAGAAATTTAACCACGTTTCTAAGTGGACCTGATTGTCACATGTAAAACCAAAACAGCTACCAAAATATCTCGGGAGTGGGTAAACGTAGCAATTTAAACTTTCAACTGTCAGAGTATGTGCGGGCATTTCAAAAACCACCCAGCTAAAACTTCCAAAAACTCAAATTACTAACTGTTCAAAACTTTGCTGAGGCTTAAAACTAAGCTAACCCTAAAACTGAGCGGTGCAGCAGACGGAATTCTTATCTTGTCCTTGACCTAAGCCGAGCTTACTTAATTATCTCATAGAGGCCCATTTGCACCGTATTTGCTAAGTGAGACCTAACTTTAAGAATGACTTAAAACAAATCCGAGCCCAAGTCTGCGTTCATTTGCAATGCGTGTGTGTAAGTCATTCCTATCTTTTTTATACGCGATTTGGCACAAGGTAAAATTTTAGTATTTTTACTTTATCATACGCAGTATGCTAAAGTATTGTAATCATGCCGAAAAAATCTGATGTGGCCAGGCACATGACTTTATCATACAATATATAAAATTAATAGTTTTGCTTCATGAGAATCTATTTGATTGATCAGTCGTGTCTGCATTAAAATAAAACTAGTTAGCCAGGATTTGACAGATAAATAATTAAATAAATAAATAATTCCTTTATTAACAAAACAATATTAAATGCAACAAAATAATATTTATATTTAGGGCGGAGATCAGCACACTTGTTTCCAAATTGACTTGCTCTTCCACTCAACCCCTTACGCAAACTAGAACTAAGACATAGTTGTATCAATAATATAAAAATAATGCCGAGAACTTATTAAAACAAAAACAAACAAAAAATTACTCTAGAGTCTAATTACACGTAATTGCAGCAAATCCAACTCAACAAAACATCGCACATGCCCATAAAAAATAAAACAGCCTCCGATGTGCGCTCAATGCCTAAAGTCCCCCCTGTTGAGCAAACAGATAACACTTCACCTTTCCCCCAAAACTTGTTAACGATAATTATTATATAATTTTTCATATCTTCCCTGAGACCCAGTGTATGTGACTGACCTGCTAAGAGAATGACCGTTTATACAGGTCAGCGCGATGGGCAGGTGGAGCAAACAAACCCCTGAATCTTAAATTAAGGTTATGGACATCCGTTCTACAGCGTCTCTTCCGCATGAGGTATTGTGGGATCTTCTTGGATAGCAACTTATGAGATAATATTGCTGCATGAAACACCCTACTGTTATCCATGTTTAACCACCCCAAGTCGCCCAGCCCATTACATACATGATCATACTTCCTCAAACCAAAAACAAACAGAACACTGCAGTTTGGACACGCTGAACACGCTGCCTATCCGACGCCGTCAGGCAAGGACCGTACACGGTATCACAAAATGAAAGCTTTTTACTATTGACAGTAGATATAGTGAGATATAGTCAAAACATCAGCATTTGACACTACCGGTACTGTCATTAGAACGAAAATTTGAAAAATCCTGGCCACTATGTAATTTCATATCAATGCAGATGCGACCGACCTCGATCAAATAGAATTTGCTCTTAAAGCTAAACTATTAATTTTACCAAAAAATGCCATAGGCATAAAGTATTCCAAATTTCCTCTACTTTAATTTATTATTTAACTATTTCGTCGAAATTACAGAAATGGCGGCTCATTAGCAAAATCCTCCAAAAAGGCTTAGAATAAACTACCAGTTCCTTTGGACCCTTTTGAACCAAAAGCTTTTCAGCTCTAAGTTTGGTCACAAAACTTCTAAATATGAACTTTCGTCCCGATACCTTTAGTAGTTTCTCAGGAATCGTCGCCACAAAAATCGTTTACACACACACAGACATACATACGCACAGACACACACACACACACACACAGACATTTTTTTGTACCTTGGTCAAAAATGTTCAGGGGACCCATAAAGACCTATTTCCGCTAAAATCTCAATTTTTTTTTTCGGCACGGTTACAATACTTTATAATACTGCGTATGATAAAGTAAACATCTGATGTGACCAGGCACATGACTTTATCATACAATATATAAAATTAATAGTTTAGCTGCATGAGAATCTATTTTATTGAGATAAATCGAAGGTATTGTCAAAGCATCAGCATTTGACACTACCTACAATACTGTAGATGTCACATCCGTACCAACATACTAAAATATAACTACGCTCATCGCTATACTTTATTTACAGTTTTCTCAATTTATCGTTTTAACAATTAGATATAACAACGGGTTGATATTTCTTATCTACAAACAATCAAATTGGTGATCTTATTTTATTCGAATTTTGTATTTTGTACTTTGCCGCACTAGAGCGGCAACGGTACATAGCGGTTCTCCAACCTCTGATGACATCAGCTGTTTTCGAGTGTGACAGCCATAGTCATTTCTGTGGTGACAGCACAAAACATATTTGTCAAATCCAGGCTACTATGTAGTTTCATATCAATGCAGATGCGACCGATCTCGATCAAATAGAATTTGCTCTTGAAGCTAAACTATTAATTTTACCAAAAAATGTCATAGGCATAAATTATTCAAAATTTCCTCTACTTTAATTTATTATTTAACTATTATGACGAAATTACAGAAATGGCAGCTTATTTGCAAAATCCTTGAAAAATGCTTAGAGGAAACAGCCAGTTCCTTTGGACTCTTTTGAACCAAAAGCTTTTTAGCTCTAAGTTTGGTCATAAAACTTCTAAATACGCACGTTCGTCCCGATACCTTTAGTAGTTTCCCCGGAATCGTCATCACAAAAATCGGGTACACACATACATACACACACACATACACACACACACACACACACACACACACACTACTTTAATTTATTATTTAACTTTTTTGACGAAATTACAGAAATGGCGGCTCATGTGCAAAATCCTTGAAAAAGGCTTAGAATAAACTACCAGTTCCTTAGGAGGCTTTTGAACCAAAAGCTTTTCAGCTCTAAGTTAGATCATGAAACTCCTAAATATGAACTTTCGTCCCGATACCTTTAGTAGTTTCTCCGGAATCGTCGCCACAAAAATCGTTTACACACACACAGACACACACACACACACACAGACATTTTTTTGTACCTTGGTCAAAAATGATCAGGGGACCCAAAAAGACCTATTTCCGCTAAAATCTCAAAAAAAAAATTCGGCACGATTACAATACTTTAAAGTAAAAAAAAATTGAGATTTTAGCGGAAATAGGTCTTTTTGGGTCCCCTGAACATTTTTTACCAAGGTACAAAAAAATGTCTGTGTGTGTGTGTGTGTGTGTGTGTGTGTGTGTGTGTGTGTGTGTGTGTGTGTGTGTGTGTGTGTGTGTGTGTGTGTGTGTGTGTGTGTGTGTGTGTGTGTGTGTGTGTGTGTGTGTGTGTGTGTGTGTGTGTGTGTGTGTGTGTGTGTGTGTGTGTGTGTGTGTGTGTGTGTGTGTGTGTGTGTGTGTGTGTGTGTGTGTGTGTGTGTGTGTGTGTGCGTATGTATGTCTGTGTGTAAACGATTTTTGTGGCGACGATTCCGGAGAAACTACTAAAGGTATCGGAACGAAAGTTCACATTTAGAAGTTTTGTTACCAAACTTAGAGCTGAAAAGCTTTTGGTTGAAAGGGGTCCAAAGGAACTGGTAGTTTATTCTAAGCCTTTTTGAAAGATTCTGCAAATGAGCCGCCATTTCTGTAATTTCGACAAAATAGTTAAATAATAAATTAAAGTAGAGGAAATTTTGAATAATTTATGCCTTTGATATTTTTTGGTAAAATTAATACTTTAGCTTTAAGAGCAAATTCTATTTGATCGAGATCGGTCGCATCTGCATTGATATGAAACTTCAAAGTAGCCTGGATTTGACAAATATTTTTTGTGCTGTCACCACAGAAATGTCTATGGCTGTCACACTCGAAAACAGCTGATTTCATCAGAGGTTGGAGAACCGCTATGAAACGTTGCCGCTCTACTGCGGCAAAGTAGAAAATACAAAATTCAAATAAAATAAGATCGCCAATTTGATTGTTTGTTGATAAGAAATATCAACCCGTTGTTATCTAATTGTCAAAACGATAATTGAGAAAATTGTAAATAAAGTATAGCGATGAGTATAGTTACGTTTTAGTATGTTGGTACGGATGTGACATCTACAGTGTCATGAACGAATATAAATCTGTCAGAATTTCATTTAGCTTTTTAAACTTGACGTTTCGTAGAAGTGGTATCAACCTAACATTTCCTATCCAGAAATATAACCATTTTTAATTTTTTCTAAGTACGTATTTCTCAAAAAGCAACACAAAAAACGTTGATGTCACTCCTGCCAAAAACTAGATAGCGCGACTCGCTCACATGCGACGGCGACACTTCGCCTTCGGTGACGCTCCGCATCACCGCTCGTCGCGCTATTCCATACTTTCGGCATTTGTGACATAAATAACTATTATTCTAATGACGTAGTGTAGGTAGTGTCAAATGCTGATGCTTTGACAGTACCTACGATTTATCTCAATAGAATAGATTCTCATGCAGCTAAACTATTAATTTTATATATTGTATGATAAAGTCATGTGCCTGGCCACATCAGATTTTTTACTATATTCTCGTCGAAATTTGCGAGGTTGGTGTCAATCTTAGTAGCATTCCAATACCTGTCAACTTTACAGTCAATAGTTTTTCACTAGAATATTTTGGCGGTAAATTTAAATTAATTTGATAATGGTAACAAGTATTGCATTTGTTACCAATATCCAAAAATTTATTGTTAAAATAAATCAGTTATTTTCGCCTTTAAAGGGTGGAAATTAAGCTAATACAATCAAAATAGTTTGATTCGTTTTATTGAATGATATCCTGTCAGACATTATTTTGACAAATCTTGAAATTCAACCTCATTTCAGACAATCACGAGTAAGCAATCTGTTGCCTACATTTAAGCTAGCTTTGCGCCACCATTTTCAATGCCAGACACCCCACACTGCAGACTCTTTGATCGGCCGATAGTTTGGTCGGTCTTGTAGTTACCATTAAAGCATATGTAAGTACGCACACTCAAACGATTTGAATTTATACAGTACAGACCTCGACCAAACAATCGGTCCATCAAAAGGTTGGTGATGGTACAAACGAAATCAATGACACTATCCCATACTTAGGTAATGTCAGCAGTGCAATTGGGCTTAGATTTACTTAATTTTAGATTTTAACGATCATTGATGACCATTGACTATCTCAACTGTCATCGAACTATCCAAATACCCAAATTAGGAAATATAATTGTACAAAAGATCTAACCATATCTACTTAGCTGTGTTGCTGTATCTAGCGAGCAGACGCATACTGCACTTGAATCAACGCACTTAAATCAGCACCGAAAGATAAATGTTAATGAGTCCGTTACTGATTTTCAAAGAGAATTTAAAACATAAATTATTAACAAAAGAAAAAATCCACTACCTTTGATCTCAGTTTTATTTTCTAAAACCGATAGTACAGACATAATTTGCATATAACATTAATCGGTATTTCTTCTTGAAACGAGACGCCGTATATCACACAGTTAAGTATAAAGACGATTACATTGCATGCTTATTTAAATTAATTACTCAAAATTCATTAAAATTGTCGAACATCCGAATTTCTACTCGGATACCGTAAAGTTGCTGACGTTGAAAACCCGTCACTGAACTTCTGAGCAGAAGTTCTGTGCTATTAACTTTAGATTCCATAAAGGTATCTAAGGACGTTAGGTCAGCTGAAACTGTAATGAGCAAAATCGTCCTCCTGACAAATGTATACTTCCCACCCATCTTTAGTCTGAGTTTATTGATTATTCTTAAAATAGTACTAAACTTTAATATTCTGTAGTGCTGAAATACTAGAAAGTTAGCAACATATCTTAACCCAAAAAACAACCATATAACATCGAGTTAATTCGATCGAAAATGATCGGAATTAGCTAAATAATAATCAACATAAAAAATGCATAAAAGTTCTCTTCATTCGTATTGTTAATTCAAATGTTATATCTTTGACTTATAGTGGTGTCAAGACCAACATACTAAACGAAAAGAAGCAAGCCGCCATTCACCTAGTAACGGAATTGAATAAAGTATCAGTCCTCCAAGTTATGGCCAAGCATAAAAGCAAAATAGACATCGAGCAAGGTGGCGAACACGGCCGTTCAGCCCTTCACATCGCAGCGATCTACGATCATGAGGAATGCGCAAGAATGCTGGTAAGCCTTTATTTCTCGTACAACTTATTCTGATTGTCCAATTAAATTGCCTTAATACTGGTTTCGTGCCAGAGAAAAAACAGTAAATACTAAACATTAAAATTCTATTAAAAATAATAGACCGTTAACTAAAATTCATACTACATAAAACATCCTATGACCATAGATAAGCGACTTTGGAGCTTGCCCAAGAAGACCATGCAACAACGGTTACTATCCTATTCACGAGGCTGCCAAGAATGCATCGTCAAAGACCTTGGAAGTCTTCTTGCAGTGGGGAGAATCAAGAGGTTGCACAAGAGCTGAAATGATCTCTTTCTACGATGCTGAAGGAAACGTTCCGCTCCATTCAGCTGTCCATGGCGGTGACATAAAAGCAGTAGAACTATGTTTGAAATCTGGGGCTAAGATCTCCACCCAACAACACGATTTATCCACGCCAGTTCATCTTGCTTGTTCCCAAGGAGCCACAGAGATAATCAAATTGATGTTCAAAATGCAACCTGAAGAAAAACAGACTTGTCTGGCGTCTTGTGACGTCCAAAAGATGACACCACTCCATTGCGCAGCGATGTTTGACCATCCTGAAATTGTGGAGTGTCTAGTGACAGAAGGAGCTGATATAAACGCCGTTGATAAGGAACGGCGGTCTCCTTTATTGCTAGCTGCCCAAAGAGGTGGATGGAGGACAGTTCATGTTCTTATCCGGTTGGGAGCTGACATAAATATTAAAGATGTCAACAGGAGGAATGTATTGCATTTGGTTGTGATGAACGGTGGAAGACTTGACGAGTTTGCAGCGGCAGTTAGTAAGGTAAGGTTCAATTATATATTATCTTTCAACAAAGCTAATCTAGTTTCTCATTGAATGCCGTTCATCAGGAAGAACATAGAACATTGTACAGTGAACATTGAATAGATCTGAATTTCAGTTCATTATATTATGAGTTTTTTATTCATCATAATCATGTTTTTTGTTTGTAGTACTACATGAGATCAATCAAAAACTAAAAATTTGCTGTTTTCAACAAATATAATTACCGTTGTTGTGCAGTATAAGTTTTATTCCTTTTGATTTAACAGTCGAAATCACCGATGAGTCTGCTGCAACTTCTGAACGAGAAAGATATCGCAGGATGTTCACCATTGCACTACGCTAGTAGGGAAGGGCACATCAGGAGTATTGAGAATTTGATAAAGCTTGGCGCTTGCATCAATCTGAAGAATAATAACAACGAGAGCCCTTTGCATTTTGCTGCAAGGTGAGTTGGTTACTAATTAAGCATGTTTTCGTAAATTAACACACTTCTAGTACAATTTTCGGCTTAATGCAGTTTGATCACAAAGCACGGTGAGGGAAACTTGAGGTTAAACTTGGTTAACTTGAGGGAACAGATAAGTAATGGTACATACAATGCAGAACAGTTAAATGATTATATACATTGATTTATGATAATTATATTTAAGTATCATTAGCCTTAGTAGCTCAGATGGGAGAGCATTGTGCTAGAACAGCAAAGGTCCCTGGTTCAAATCCAGGTTGTGGCTGTAATTTTTGATTTATTTAAAATTTACATCCCGCCTGTATACCACCATATTATTAACCTATAATATTAATTTGACAAAATATGTCGTTAAACATTTTCATTAGTAATAATATAGGTCTATTGAATTTTGGGTGAAAGGCTTACCGGTTGCGTGTAATATACCGTAAAGTGGGGTTACTTTGCCCACCAGGGGGTAACTTTGCCCATTTCACTAAAAATGTATTGTTGGGTAATATGGTACTTTGTTTTCATCGTACCGCATTCATATTGTTCCGTAACGGTAGATGGCAACCCTGCAGCTGTTCCTGCGAGCGTTAGTTGTGTATTTCACATGCAGATGGCAACACATGCCGACTGAAAGTTAACCTTAAAAAACTTGACAGTTTGAATTGTGGAAAAATCCTGGTGCCCAGTCGCTTCTGCGCAACATACAGCGGTAAGTTTGTACTGGTAACATCTACTATTGTTCCTTATTCGATTCTCGCGTTTGCATAAAGCAATTACATACGTTGCTTTCGAGAAGTTTTTTCATAATAACCCGTGCATTTTTTGATAAAACTGGGGATACTTTGCACCACGTCACTGGCGCAAAGTATCCCCATTTTCCATACAAATTGGGGATACTTTGCACCGATTGTGTGGTGCAAAGTACACTCATTTGGCAAATTATTCATTTTCAGAAAATGCCACGAGCATATAATCGGAAATTAGGCTCTAGGAGGTATGTTGATTATACAGCCGAAAAAATGGAAGAGTGTTTAAGCGCAATACGTGCAGGGATGAGTACACGATTAGCTGCTGGAGTACACGATTAGCTGCTGAAACGTATAATATTCCAAGACGCACTATCTGCAACAAATTGAAAGGACTTCACACAAACAAACCTGGGCATCCAAAAGTGTTTTCACATGAAGAAGAAATGCAGTTTGTAGCCTGTATTCACAATCTCAGTGAATATGGCTTTCCTGTAGATGAAGTAGAATTGCGGCATATCGTCAAGACATATTTAGATCGTCAAGGCAGATGCGTGCGGCGCTTTGAACGGAATTTACCGGGTAGAGACTGGGTAAAATCATTTCTAAGCCGCCATAAGGATTTAACGGTAAGGATGTCGTCTAACATAAAAAGGAGCAGAGCGGCGCTTACTGAAGAGCACATGAGGGAATACATAGAAAACTTAAAAGAAACATTGAAAGATGTGGAGTCAAATGCCATTATCAACTACGACGAATCGAACCTAACAGACGATCCCGGACAAAAGAAAATTTTAACTAGACGCGGTGTGAAATATCCAGAACGAATAGTAAATTGGTCGAAAAGTAGCACTTCCATTATGATAGCAGGTACAGCAAGTGGTGAACTATTTCCACCGTACGTGGTATATAAATCGAAACATCTGTGGGATACGTGGACCGAGAACGGCCCACCAGGAGCTCGCTACGGAAATACTAAATCGGGATGGTTCGAATCTAAAACATTCGTAGACTGGTTTACCACATTATTGTTGCCAAAACTGAAAAAGATTCATGGAAAGAAGGTCCTAATAGGTGATAATTTATCATCGCACTTAAACGTCGAAGTGTTGGAATTGTGCAGAGCAAACGATATTCATTTCGTATGCTTGCCTCCCAACAGTACGCATATCACACAACCCCTAGATGTTGCAGTCTTCCGCCCAATGAAGGGGATGTGGCGTGAAATTTTAACGCGGTACAAAGAGACTCAGATGGGAGGGAGATCAAGCGTCTTAGAAAAGCAACATTTTCCAGCACTTCTTCGAACTTTAATGGAAAAAATGCAAGAAAGTGTTGCCGAAAACTTAAAGGCCGGATTCAAGAAATGCGGAATTGTTCCTTGTGATACAGCGTTTGCATTCTGCTAGTCAGCCCAAGCCACCGACTGAAGCTAACGGCGACACTCAAAAATCCATAGACGTTGAAAGTTCTTTCATAGAATATTTAGAAGGAAAGAAAAGTGATGTAGTAAGCAATCTTTCAGCTCGCCGAAAGAAGAAGAAATTAACAGTTCCAGCGGGAAAAAGCATTTCTCACCATGTCCCTGACCCTGATCTTGATGACATAATGGAAGCTTCAACTTCAAGATCAAATAATGCGGCACCAAATGCAGTTGCTTCAGATGACGATGGCAGTATGTCGTCAGTTGGAGATTCTGATAGTGACATGAACGAAGTTCAGGAGATGGAAGAGGATATTGAATTCGACGAGAAACTCCGATCCGGAACGCTGGGGACAACACAAGTTGAGAAAATTCAAAAATCTCGACTGACAAATGTTACGAAAGCAGTTGGCGAATATGTTTTGTGCTTCTATGATGACAACGTTTATCCGGGAGTCATACAAGCATTGGACGAAGATGGTGCCTTGATCAGTGCAATGATAAAATCATTGAAGTTTTGGAAATGGCCAGCAGAACCCGACGAAATTTGGTACACGTGGGACAAAGTTCTTGGTTCCATAAATCCACCCAAACCAATATCAAAACGTGGCTTATATGCTGTTCCGGAATGTGAAAAACTGTGGTGGGATTGACTTCTGTAGGTACTTACGATCTAGAAACTAAGACTGTTTTTTTTGTTATTGTTCATAACACATTGTATTTTACAAGAAATAAATATTAAAATAAAAGTTTGTGGCATTTAAATGGCTAAAACATACCAGGAAAAACGGGAAAAATATCCTGTGTTTTTCTAGTGGTGCAAAGTTTACAGTTCTGAGGTTTACTTCGCACCAGATGCAGTTAACCAGGAAAATATGAATGAATTCTAAAGTGGTGCAAAGTTCGCCTCCTTAAGGGTATACTTTGCACCATAATTGAAATATGTTTTTTGAAAAAGTGGGTTGATTTTAAATTTCACTATTTATGATTACTACATCTTCATTATCTATAGAATAAGGCGCAAAATTTTGTTTTTTGAAAACTACGTTTTTAATACTTTTTTTCCATTATTAACAATATCGGTGCGCAAACGTGATGCAAAGTAACCCCACTTTACGGTAACGTAAAACTTCAACGCGCTCGAGCGGCTCTAGTAGCCAAAATAAGTGATTAAGAAATGCAATTAAGTAGGGAATTTAATGTAGATTTAACAGAGCACAAGTTTTTTTTTAATTACAAGCGTAGTTACAGGCAAAAAAATACTACAAAAATGGGTTTTCCTAAATAGGAAAATTTGGCCTTTCGGCACGCTTTATCGGCCAAACCGTTCAACTAAAAAATACATTTGACGGATGCTTTTTATAGGAAATTTAATGTACTTTATTTTTGTATGTATTCTTTATTTGTTGTTATTTTTATTATTATTATGTTATAGTCTACCTAAAAAAGTGCATTGTTTTATGACTTTTAGCCAAAAAAACAGAAAGAAGGTTCGATAATTTTTAGTTTTTTTCCATTTTCGTTGTGAAGCCATATCCGTGAAAAGTAGCAAAGTTGAAATTTGGATTCAACACCCCAAAAAAACATAGAAAATGAGAAAGAAAAAACTTCTGCTTTTTTTCTGAAACAGACACCCCGGAGACCGTTCGCGTGTATACTAATAAAGTAGGGTGATGTGTTGCTTATGAAAGTAAACTGCAAATTGGAAATTATATCTGCTTAAAAAATAAGTAAATCCTTGATTTTATATTTTCCGAAAACCCAATGAAGGGGTGTGAAGAAGAAAGTCGTCATTTATATTCACCTCTCCGATAATCCAGCTAAGAGCTTTGAGATTTGCATATTGCAATTTCTCTTGGAAACAATAATGTAATAATCATTTTAACGGTGGTAAAAAGATGAAAAGTTATGAACATATACAGGGTGTTTCACCGCAAAATATTTTTTAGACAGCAAATGTCAATTTGAGTCATATGTACTTCTTTGTTTATTTTAGAAAGTTACTGGCGTATTTGCAGTTCAATATACATATTTCAATTTCTCTCGCAAACAATAAGGTAATAATCAATGAAGAAGGATACGCGAGTAAACAAATCGTCAATATAATAAATAAAATCCGGTATTCTTCTTGCTCAAAATTATATTTTCTCATGTAGTTACATGTTTCGCCAGTTACGGCATCATCAGACTACACTGAAGACGAAAACAGAACGTAAGGAAAGCCAATAAAAGCAAAACGAGCACCAAGCTTACGGTCGGTAAATCCTACAAAAAAAAATAAACAAACAAACTCGCACATCGTGGTGGCCTAATAATCTTCAAATGTATAAAAAATTTGTACATAACCTACAAAAACAAAAAGCAAACGTAAGTACAGAAACAATCGCATCGATGCAGAACTTAGAACAATTAACGTACTGAAACACTAAATTAGTAGTAAGTCTACGAAAATCTGCAAAAACTAATAGGAAACGAATGCCATGCAACTATTTGACGAAATGAATATATCGTTACAACCACGAGAGAACGAATGCGCGTGTTAATTATACACACAAAACAAAGTGCGCAAGACGCAAATAAGTCGAAAATATGTAAGATACGCCACAAATGAAATAACATTGGATGAAAAGGGCCGCGGAAAGCCCTCAAAGGAGCGAAAATTAAATAAAATACAATAAAAAACATTGTGATGCAATCAATACATCACAAAAGTCTATCAGTTCCTACATCGGCTTCGGTATTTTAACAGCTCAGAAGAGCCTATTGATATGTTGCTGATGATCGATGATTGATTTTGATGGCTTGTGATCTATTTGAAGATTTACACCCGGGTTGCAATCGTATAACGCGCCTAAAGGACGAAAAACAAATAAAAAGCTAGATACTATAGTTACTATAGTGGGCATTATTTTAAGCTACCAATATGATTTCAATCTACATACTTACAAATTTCCTAAGAAAGCTCATCCTTCCTCTGACTCAACCAAACACAAACATATGAATTGTATCCCGCGACATTTTGTACATACTTCCCTAGTTCTAGAAACGTAAAAAATAGTTTACTTGTACACTCGGAATATTCTGCTAAAGCGCCGTAAAATAGAATTCACTGAAGTGAATTTCTCGCGTAAAACATCAAAAGCGTTACAAAGTGAAGCGTAAGTGCTTTTCTATGTCCTAGAAATTGAAACATAATTATGCTGGTATGCTTCAGAAGGTGGCAGAATGCGTCGCCGTGGAAAATGGAATTTCGACAACAAATTGATTTACATTTTGTTTTGTTTATAAACAACTCGAATTGGGAATGTTTTATTCGTTTAAAATGTCTTTACATCACAATACATTGCAAACAGTTGTCACAACAAATTTTAATAACTCTGCTCAGAAAGTACTAATTGGCTAGCCAATGCAGCGAAACAGTTAACAGTTTCATCCTCATTTATTTGGAACTAAAATACCATTTACATATTTTGATTTTAATTTCTCGTAATAAATATATCCTATAAGTACGTAGGCTTTCACGGCCAGAATGCTTTAGAAAATAAACTACTTCCGGGTTATGCGGTGTGTCAAGATTTGTAAATGCTGACGTTTCGCGAACCATGTTGCTCGCTTCTTCAAAGCTAATTAAATACTGAAGCCCTACCATGTATGAGCAAGTAGAGGGTGCTCCCATGGGATCACCTCTTTCACCGGTAATCGCCAATTTCTTCATGGAATTGTTTGAACAAAAAGCCATTAGGTCAAGTCCTTACAAACCCAAGCATTGGGTCAGATATGTTGATGATACCTTTGTGGTTTGGCCACACGGTAGAGATAAACTTACTGAGTTCCTCAGCCACCCAAACAATGTTAATCCTTCTATCAAATTCACGATGGAAATAGAAGAGGATACTCAGCTGCCATTTTTGGATGTGCTGGTATACAGAACGTCAACGGGTACGCTTGGACATAGAGTCTATCGTAAGAAGACACATACCGATCGGTACTTGAACGCCAAATCACACCACCATCCCCAACAGAAGAGAAGTGTTATTAACACTCTGTTCAACAGAGCCGAGAAGGTGTGCGACTCCAGCACCTTGGACGGCGAACGGAAACACTTGGAGTGGGCTCTACATCAGAATGGATACACCAAGCCTGACATACGGGGTGTCGCACATAGAAAACCGCAAGTCTCAGAGGAGCGGCAGGAGTCAAAGGGGTTCGCTTGCTTACCATACGTAAGTGGGGTAACAAAAAGAATCGGTTGAATACTGAAGAAATCGGGTAAGGTACCGAGCACCAGCAAAAGTAAAGGATCTTTTGCCTAACCCAAAGGATATCACACCACTCCTGAAGAACGAAGGGGTATACGATAACATGTGAGTGTGGAACATGCTGTGTAGGACAGGCAGGACGAAGTATCGAATGTCGAGTCAAGGACCAAGTCGGGACCGAGTCAAGGTCCGCTGTTGCTCAACACTGCCACGAGTCGGGACACACAGTTAATTTCGATGACGGGAAGATGTTGGCAAGGGTTGGTAATTATCATCGAAAGGTTATTAGAGAAGCCATCGAAATTTACAAACATCCTGACAACATCAATCGCGAGGACAGTACTGACATTAGTAGGGTCTGGTAATCGATCCTAACGCGGTCAGGTGGAAAAGCACATGTAAGGTGTTCAGTATTCAATTAGCTTTTGAGAAGCGAGCAACATGGTTCGCGAAACGTCAGCGTTTGCAAATCTTGACACACGGCATAACCCGGAAGTAGTTTATTTTCTAAATATATCCTAATTTTACACTATTCTTGAGAAGCTTAATTTATTAATCATATTTACTAGAAAATACACAGCATCGGAAAGTTTTGCAGCTTGCGTAAATATTCAAATCTGCAAATATGTAAATGATAGAAGTTGGTTAATAATAACCCTTGACGACTAACGAGATTGGTACGGTCGGATATGGCTCAAATTGCCGCGCAAATTTGTTTCAAACTTCGAGGGATTGCCGCAACCAGATACTAATTTATCTACCATACATTGGGTAGTATGAATAAAAATGTGTATATAGATTTATGCTCAATATTTTGAAGGAAATAAGTCATAAGCATAAAAGTCTGGAGCAGACGGTTACTGAGGAAGCCCTTCTAAATTTATTCTTTGTAAGTACCTACATAGTATTGTACTACATACTCATATTAGTCTGACGTAGCTGTCATGACAGAATTTGTTTAATTTGAGTTCCGTAAAATATTATAAACAAAGAACGACAGCCTGTGCCTGAGACTATAAAGTTTTATTTGGCTTTTTTAGAGTGAATAGCTTGCAAACCGGTTTTTTGCGAACAATTGTGGGAAAGAAATTATGAATTATGAAATTGATAAAGTAAGAGTTTTCTTAAGATATAAATGGATATAAAACTTTGAACCTTGGAGATTATGATATTATTGTAGTGACTAGGCGTTTTTGATATTTTTTTTTAGCTAAATACGACTTACACCTACAAATACGATTATGGTAAAAAAATTAGCCAAATTTGTTTATTTTGTTTCTGAACACTGTACACTAATATCATATCAGGAAACTCGTCTGTGTTCAAGCTCAGATAAACCTTTTCTGTGAGACTTTTTCAAGAATTCTATATAATCCAGTTCATCTGTTATACATTTCATATATCCTAAAAAATTGCAGTTTAAAAATCTTGAGCAAAATCATTGAGCATCTGCTCAATGTATTAGGAGCATCTGCTCCATGTATTTGGAGCATCTACTTATCTAAGCTAATTCGGCCCGGTGATTTCGGGATGTTTGGACACCCATGTTAATAATTCCAGCGTGTGTTTGCGCGCCAGTCTTCTGGAAGAATACTGGCGCGCAAACACACTCTTTTATTAATCAGCCTAGTGTTGTATACGATGTGATTTAGCCAGGGGTTATTCTTGTCGTGACATTCCGCATTTTCATATTTTATGTTGGATTTGTAACAATTGTATATAATTATTCTAAATATGTAATATTAACTTTGTTTGTAATTGTTTGTCCGACGGATCGCCCGCGCTGTTTGTTTTGAAATGCTCATATTCAAATATCCTAAATATTCCCATTGACTAACGCGGTCCCGGCAATGACCCTAATCAGCTAAGTCTACACCCACGCGTAACCCCTTAGATTTTAGAAAGCCCTGTTTTGCATGCCAACCTCCAAAGGGTCCAGACGTCCATTCTGACTCAATATCCAGCCGCGTTATACCAAGCGTCTCTCTTCATTTTCCAAGTCAAGCGTTTGTCTCAAGCGTCGGCTGGAATTCTTCGAATCATTCATTATCCGTCCCAGAGTATTATTTAATTAACCAGACCACTATTGTCCTTCAGGATTCGTGATGGTTATTAGGAGGTAAATTAATAAAGCAACCGTTTTAGTAAGAACACGGTAGGAATACGATACAACGGTAGTGTCTAAACTGCTCTTTTCCTAACATGAGTTTATCGACAAAAAATTATTGTTTAGGTGTCCCCTACAACGCCTTTCAATTTGTCGCAATCTGTATGGAACACTACGGTACGGTCTGCTTTACGGATACAGGATCAAAAAATATGGGAGACCGCTGCGTTAGACTCTGGGTGTTATCTATCCTTTTCAGTTGTTGTAAATTTTGTCTTTGGTAACACATCCAACCTTGGAAAGAGCGCACGAAAAGTAATTAGCATAAATGGATCTCTTTTAAGATCCCTACATTTTTGCAAGTTTTGGCACCTTAAAGTAGACGCAGGTTTAAGAAAACTATGCTGTTTCCAAAGTTGGGATCAATTAACACCTCATATATTTGGATAATAGGTTTATGCTCTTTTATTATTTTATTTCTAATGCTTACAGGTACGGAAGATACAATACTGTACGGCAACTGTTAGACTCAGAAAAGGGTACTTTCATAATCAACGAAAGCGATGGAGAGGGTCTAACACCACTACACATAGCTTCACAGCAAGGACACACAAGAGTAGTGCAGTTGCTCCTCAATAGAGGCGCACTACTACACAGGGATCACAATGGACGAAACCCTCTACATTTGGCAGCCATGAATGGATACACGCAGACAATTGAATTACTGCTATCTGTACATTCTCATCTGTTAGATCAAACTGACAAAGATGGCGTAAGTGCGGCCATTTTTAGTTTATTGTAGTTCAGTTTACTTTTTTTTACAGAACACTGCTCTGCATTCGGCAACCATGGAGAATAAGCCAAACGCTATTGCCCTTCTGTTATCCATGAACTGTAAATTATCGTACAACCACATGGAAATGAGTGCTATAGATTATGCTATATATTATAAATTTTCGGATGCTGCTTTAGCTATGGTTACCCACGAGGATAGGTATGATAATTTTGTTAGTTAATATGTTGTTTCCAATCGGGTTGAAATTGGTAATTTAGAATCATTTTACATAACGACCGAAAATATAATATGCTGTGATGTTTATGTGTATTATGTATAAGCACAAACCACAATATACATCGGTCAGACGTCGGTCTAATACAAAAATATACTAACTGCAGTTTTACCCCAAAACGAAAAAAATAAATAAATAATTCAGTACTTGACGTTTAATTCATGTTTAAAATATTAGGGTATTTAAAGATAACATGAGAAATAGGGAATTCTAAAAATGTTTTTTTGTTGATTTTTATTGACTATGTACTGTCAAAGTTGATGTACTAAAAGGTGATATTTCAAACGAAAACCCATAATACATGAATACATTTCCTAGTTCCATGAAAACATCTAGGTCAACTTTGTATATTGTACACAATATTATACTTAAAATATATTTTACCTACATAAATGGATATTTTTAACTTTAAAAAAATGAGTACAATGCCATATCTATACTGCATTTGGATAACAAGCAAGCAATAAGAAGTAATCATGACTTTTTTGCATTCAAGTGTATGACTGAATAAATTCTTCAATACTCAAGTTTTTAATGGTAACTATAAACGAAATTAGTAAATGAATTTGACAAAACTAATTATAATTACGTAATTTAATATTCAAGAAGGTTTCAAGCACATTTTTATTGACAAGGTAGGATCCCTTAAAAACTGCTCGAAGTTTATCTTATATGTATATTCCCCTTGGTACTAACAGCGTGAAAGTAATCGGAGACAATTTTGGGCGAATATTGCGGCCGGAAAGGATATGATCGGACTTTTGCTTTATAATTCCGCCTGGCTACCGTCGATTCCTATCCGCTCTTTTAACCATGACAGAAATGATAATGCAAAAATGTAGTTTGAGAGGTGAGAAATCGGTTGAAATTTTGAGTGTACCTCGAGAAACGGCAGAAAATTTGTCAAATCGGTCGATAACCAAACGACCGTTGTTGACACATCACAGACGTCACAGTACCGACAGCTAGCCACAGCTAGCTGCGGGAGCCAGCGGAGCCTTTTCGCTTATATTAGAAGTAATCGGTATTCGCTAATTGGAAGTATGAAGGTTAGGTTAGGTACACCTATATGATTTTTTTTCAATTCCCTGTTCAAAATGGTATAAGACTGCCTTTTACGGACCTAATAAGTACTTTTTTCCCCGTTTCGTGTTCTTGCCGCTGCCGACATATCGGAATTTCTCTGAAATTGATTCAAATTTGCCCTGCAATATGCTAGTAGGCGATATATGTACAGGCAAGGCAATGTCAAGATATTAAAATTTTTGAAATGATCGCGACACGACTGTCTAAAGTTTAGCCCAAGGACACATCTCAGAAACCGCTTTTGGAGCCTAAATAACGTGACTATGTGAGATGATGACCACCACAGTATGATGCCATAACTGAGCACGAACTGCCCACTAGCGAGATAGAATTGTCTAACTGATGATCTGTCTAAAACATTCCTGAGTTTAAATATTGCGTAGTATACGCGGCTGAGTTTTTATAGGTATACTGTATGTGCACAGTGCACATCCCATTCAAGTGAGCGCTGAATGTGAATACCCAGAAACTTCACCTCCTCGCACATCGGTAGAGATCCCGCGCCTGTTCTAACAAGGACCGACTGTCGAGGTGCTTCCCACGAAAACTTAACCAATTTTGTTTTTCTATTATTTAAAACCATTTCATTCGCGTTGCACCACCCAGTCATCCTCTCATAAGCCCTTGTTAACAAAGCGGAAAGTCCAGACAAATGCTTATCACTCACTATAAATGTGGTGTCATCCGCAAGCTGGTACAAACTTCCGAATCCCAGATGAATTTGCAAATCTTTCACGAAGATGAGGAAATATTAGTAAAGTATGAACATTTGATACTTCAATCACTAATTAGTACCACTAGTGACATACGCCTACTCCGAGAAATCTCAAAGACTATATACCTAATTATAATTTCTCTAGTATATAATAATTTCATGTTATTCATAAAACATTACTGTTGGAAAATCTTTGGAGCGGCATGTTATATATCTTTGAAAAGAAAAAAAAGGCTCTATTTATTTAAGTCATAGCCAGTTGTAGCTTCCATTTAAAAAAACACATTTTTTTGTTATATCTTCTAAACTATTAAAGATACTTAAAATCTATCAATTCCTTTGACTTCTAATCAAAAATGTGCAAATATGCATTCGTTTAATTTAACAAACATCAAAGATATTGACAAGTTTTAAAATAGCGACAAATTTAGTTTTCTGTTATAACTCGAAAACAAAAGACAATAGCTAATTTTGGTTTCACGATTGAGTTTCTCTCAAAAAAGACGACACAACAACCTTACACATTTTTCGATAGCTCTGATAGTTACCGATATCTAAAGAAACATCGAAATTGGCCCAGGCTATATGCCTTCTCATAAACCGTCATATCTAGTAACTTTAACAACTTTTATTTTAAATGTTTAATTCCATAGAAAAACATAACCCTCATGTGTCAGTACAGGTACTGAATGCCAACTCAGGACAGGTGCCACAGTAACATTTCTAGCTGTATGTGGGTCATCTAATACAGCCGGTTTATAAAAGCCAAGATGCACTCAAGTGATATTATCCCATCCTTCTATACACAAAATACGAATCTATGGTCACTAATTAATCGACTGTATTATAGTTGCTATTACAATTAATTATAGTTAGCTAGTCTGTTTAAATGTGTTTTAATGTTTCATTATGACAATATAATGTAAAATTTAAAAATAAACCTTGGACTTTTTTTCTTTTGTCTTTTATCCCCCCTTGGATGTACAAAACATTAAGAAAAAAACACTTTCTTTCTAGTAACTATACATAACAGCATCAATTCCCAACCAAGCAGTTTTCAAATTCAAATTTTCATATTTTCGATCCACCCTAGTGTACACTTCGTCCTAAAACCACAAATGCTTTTGTTCGTGCCTTGTCTATTTAATTTCATAATGTGAAATTATTGTGTAAACTTAAAAATTAAAAAAAAAAATAACATATTAGACATAGGGAATAAATCATACAATTGATCAAAAAATTCAAAAATGCAACAAACGGCATTTTGTTTTATTTGAAATATATATTTACGTATAAACAGCCGGACAGACAGACGGACATAGCTCAATCGATTCAGTTTTCAATGCTGATCAAATATATATATATATATATATATATATATATATATATATATTAAAAAATACACAATTTTCGTTCAAAAATTGTTTATTAAATTGGGGTTAGAGGCTTTGAATTTAAATGTTTACACGTTCACATTAAATTAAACAGTAAAACAACATATTAAAAACTTGATCTGACGTTTCGATGCGAACCGCACCTTGGTCACAGAAGTACTGAAAAATTGTCGTGATCTAAAAGTACAGGTACATAAAACAGCAACTGAGTACATACAAGCAACACAAACCATGAGAATCTGCCATATGTGAAAATAAAACGGGTTTACCTAGGTATATAATATTCAATTTTACAATAGTATGAATTTCATTCGAGTATTAATTTGTAACACTTTGATAGGTTGATGTCGGATCTATCATTCACTGCTTTTTTATTTTTTAAAATTTCTATAGTTTCCACTACACATCTTGCTTTCATATTTCTTTCTTTATGTAGCACTTTCACGTTTTTGAAATTAAACTGATGTCCGGTTTCTTCTTGATGTTTTTTTAGAGCTGTTATGTTTTTTGCATATTTGTGTCCTTTCAGTCTTTCTTCGAGTAGTTGTTCTGTTTGACCTATGTATACTTCCTCACAGTTGGAACAGGGAATTTCATAAACACAGTGTGACTGTTTCAGTAGTGGTATTGGGGCTTTCAATTTTGTATACATATTAGACAAGTTATTCGTGTTTCTGTGCGCTATTTTTATATTAAAAGGTTTCACTATATTACCAATTTTTTCTGAGAGATTTCTTACATATGGTAGTGCTATATACTTAGTAGTATCCGGTTCGGGGAGTGTGGTAGGTTGTGCCGAGTTTACAATTCTGTTGTTGACTGCTATTCTGCTATTGATTGTTTTTTTGATCAGATATTCGGGATAGTCGTTGCTGTGCAAGATATCTCTGACTTTTTGAATAGTTTCTTTGTGATATTCAGGATTAGTTAACTTTACAGCACGATCGATAAGTCCTCTAATAACACTTATTTTGTACGTTGTTGGTTGGATGGAGTTATAATTTAGGTACCTATGTGAGGATGTTGGTTTTGTGTACCATTTTGTGTAAATTTTGTTATTTTTGTGTATTAGAGTTGTGTCGAGAAAGTTGATCGTATTGTTTTTGTTCATTTCCATTGTGAATTGCAGTCTATCGTTATATTTATTGAAATTGTCCAAAATCTCGGTTTCTCGACCTTTTGGTACAGCAGCAAACAGAACAACTACTCGAAGAAAGACTGAAAGGACACAAATATGCAAAAAACATAACAGCTCTAAAAAAACATCAAGAAGAAACCGGACATCAGTTTAATTTCAAAAACGTGAAAGTGCTACATAAAGAAAGAAATATGAAAGCAAGATGTGTAGTGGAAACTATAGAAATTTTAAAAAATAAAAAAGCAGTGAATGATAGATCCGACATCAACCTATCAAAGTGTTACAAATTAATACTCGAATGAAATTCATACTATTGTAAAATTGAATATTATATACCTAGGTAAACCCGTTTTATTTTCACATATGGCAGATTCTCATGGTTTGTGTTGCTTGTATGTACTCAGTTGCTGTTTTATGTACCTGTACTTTTAGATCACGACAATTTTTCAGTACTTCTGTGACCAAGGTGCGGTTCGCATCGAAACGTCAGATCAAGTTTTTAATATGTTGTTTTACTGTTTAATTTAATGTGAACGTGTAAACATTTAAATTCAAAGCCTCTAACCCCAATTTAATAAACAATTTTTGAACGAAAATTGTGTATTTTTTAATATATTGACAAGGCTAAATCTCTAAGTGATAGATAATATATATATATATATATATATATATATATATATATATATATATATATATATACAAGTCTATATCTGCCACGCGTCCTTAAGCGTGTTGCAAATGTTGTGACAAACTCAATATACCCTACCACAGTAAATGTGGGGGGCATAAATATGAGAGGCGTAGTTGGATGTTTAGATACTACAATAATAATACAAGTTTTCAAATATACAAAACAAAATATTATGAAATGAATAATTGTAGGACGAAGTGTAATGTACTTTTATACAATTTGTTAAACAGCAACAATTAGATCTAATCTTTCGATTAAAAGATATATGTTGGGTGTCCCACCTTTTTCTCCGCAAAAATTCTTTTTAGAAAGTAGATGTCATTCTACTTAATGTAAAAGTTTTCATTCGAACCTAGTTACTTTTTTTTTTCAAATTCTTTAAAATATTTTTTAACTAAATAAAGATAAATAAACTATAAAATACATATCAAACAATGCGGAAACAAAGAAACAACACAATAAATATCTATAACAATCATAAAAGTAAATAAATTTTAGTAAAGAATTCAAAATATTAAAAATGTATTAAATAAGCAAATAAAGGAAGAGACAAAATACATATGAAACTTTTTAGATATTTACTTCTCATTCTGAGTATAAAGTTTCATGTCGACTTATTGGGTTTTCATTTCTTACAAAATATTAAAAACGTTTTTTACAGTTTTGTTATAACATGCAAATAAGTTAATATTAAACATTTTGCTCAGTATTACATTTTCTATATGCAAAAAGTTTTGAAGAGAAGAAAGTGGGACACTCTGTATATCGAAATTGTATATATTTAGATAATTACATATTTTTATTTGTTTAGTCCAACTCATCCCCATACAATTATGTATATCCACACCAGTTTTAATTTACTGACGACTACAACACCTGTACTATTTTCATGCGGTTAACACTTTCGTCCTGCTACATGTTTCAGGGCTTTAGAAATTATGTCCTTGAAATCCCACAAACACCCTTGTGTAACTCTGGCATTAATCGCATCAATGCCAAGGGTTTTTGAAGCAATCCAGGATAAGTGCATTACTAAAGCAAACTGCAAGAAAGACTCTAAATCTTTTTATGTAAGTCAAACGTTGTAGTGAAGTAATTAGAAATTATATCAAACTGTTATGAATTTGTATCTGAAAGCCTTTGATTTTAGATAAAATACAGCTTCTCATGTCTGCAATGTCCTCAATTCTACGCCGACATGGACCAGAAAACCGGAGAGGCACTCAACATATCCAAACCTATACCGTTACCAGCTTTGAACGTAAGCATTTAGCTGTTATGTATATGCATTTGCTTATCAGAAAAACTTATCAGATATAATGGAAAGTCTCCCCATTGAAGATAAAATTCAATACAAAAATTCGTCCTTGCATAAATTTAATACCCCATAGCATTTGTGCCTATATTTCGTTTTCATTTTTAGGCTATGGTCAGCCATGGAAGAGTTGAACTCCTAGCTCATCCTCTAAGTCAAAAATACCTTCAAATGAAATGGAATTCCTACGGAAAATATTTCCATCTCGTCAACGTCCTATTGTACTGCATTTTCCTTGGTTTTGTCACTTACTTCTCTTCGTACGAACTGATGAATCAACAGCACACGAACACCACAAACTTGAATTACACTGAGATGTGCGTCCCTCAAGGACCAACCTTCACACCCATGATGTACATCAGCGCAATAGCCATCATCACTTACATCGGGTTGAATTCAATAAGGGAGTTCATTCAGATATACCAGCAGAAGTATTTGTATTTCCTCGACCCTACCAATCTGGTCTCTTGGTTATTGTATAGTTCTGTAATAGTTATGCTGCTATTTGCTGGTCAAGCTAATTGTTCCATCCAGTTCTCTTCAGCCTCCCTAGCAGTATTTCTTTGCTGGTTTAATCTTCTCTTGCTTCTACAAAGATTCGACCAAGTTGGAATATACGTGGTGATGTTCTTGGAAATACTCCAAACATTGATCAAAGTTCTCATGGTCTTCTCGATTCTTATCATAGCCTTTGGATTATCCTTCTACATCCTGTTATCGAAAGCGAATACTGCTAATACTGAATCTTTTGGTTATATTGGGATGTCTATGATACGTACTTTCTCCATGATGATTGGTGACATAGATTTTCTTGGAGTTTATCAGACTGAACCTAAGGGTACGGCTGCAAGAGAAGTTAAAGATGGCAAGCTACCATTTCCTATGTCTACGCGATTCATGTTTGTAATTTTCATGGTACTAATGCCAATATTGCTGATGAATCTGCTGATCGGTTTGGCAGTTGGTGATATTGAGTCAGTTAGACGAAACGCCCAGTTGAAACGCTTGGCCATGCAGGTTTGTATATCCTTCTTTTCTTTTTCACTTATTGCACACTAAGACCAACATTTGAGCGACTCATATTGTAAAATAAAAATAAAATTATCCATCTTAATCTAAGTGACTAAAAAATAAAAATGTTTATTATTTTGTTTTAAAGGTTTTTAAATTATCAAAACATATTTTTGATTTTGATTTTGAAGACCGACATCCGTACGAGCAGTCGTTTTTCTGTCCCATATTTCCGTTTATAATTTCACAGTTGTTGGTAACTAATAAAAAATTAAATATTAAAAGCATCTAATTTATATTTTATTTAATCCACCTTTAATTAATTGTGGCAATTTCAGGTAATTTTGCATAGCGAACTAGAACGAAAACTACCGCAGATCTTGCTAGAGAAAGTCGACAAATGCGAAATCATAGAATATCCGAACGACACCAAATGCAAACTGGGAATGTTAGACTCCATATTGAGGAAGTGGTTTGGAAATCCATTCACAGATGAAGGTAAGTAAGCAACAACTAGAGTCATAGAAAATAAGGCATGCCGATCACCGATCATCCATCTTTATTTGATGAATTGAGAGCGTAGCGGCTTGCTTCCTTGCTGTTTGGTAGACAACTAGACTAGAGATTGTGTAGCACGTTTACATTGCAGGACAACCCAAAGCACAGAGGGTCTTTTGCAAGCCAAGATGGCGCAATGCTGGTATGACCTGTTACTCTTTAATCTAACCCGACGATCCATTTCTGTAATGCATGTACAGCTTGTAATCGCTTGTGGACGTTGTGTTTCTTGCTTGAATAAAATGCTATCAAAAGATGTCTCAATACGAACTTGAATTTAGAATTGCGCGTCATTTCTGTCTACGTTTAACGTGTAGTCAACCATATTTGCTAGCTGCTAAATTTTAGCTTAATATTAATATTTAGTGCAGAGAAATTACACTGTTACATAAATTAGTTTTTTTTTTTAGAGTTACGGAACCCTAAAAAACAGGGAGAAGTCCAATGGGGTTCTTCGCAATTCCTCGGTGGTTTTATTTTAATTTTTTTTATTTTCTCGTTGTAGTTTTGCAAAATTATAAATTATTACTGAAGATTACGCGCATTTGGAGGGGCTAAAGTTAAACAAAAAAATGTCTGTCGATAGCGGTATCACCTAGGCATCATTTGAAAAGGCTCGCCTTGTCAAGAACATTGTTTTCGAAATTTTATGCCGTTTTTTACGAGAATTTTCTCAAAAACACGTCTCAAAAAGCACTGCATTACTCAAGCTAGTTGCTAGAACGTCGGAAGAGATATATTTGTAAACTTTACAGGAAGGAAAACTTTAACGATTGGTTCAATAGCTATCAGTTTTCGAGTTTTCGATGAGCAAACATGCAAACCCTTTCAATACACCATATACTATGTTTTTTAATATACGTGATTTATATATGATTCGGTGGTGCTCCATCAATCCATGAGCTTGGATTCAGTAAAATCGGAAGCTAAAACACTTAAACCTAATATTCAAACAAAACCACATTAATATCTTTATTCTACATAGAAAATAAAGATACAAATAAAGAAACATTTTGCTGGTATGGTAATATGTATCAAACATTCGACGTAAGAATGCCGTTATTTCCAAATAAGTAGGTTTTCACAGAATAGTATGCTTGTACTATTGTATATGAAAAATATCTATTACATTAAAAGAAATTTAACCTTATACAGAGTATTATGCAAAGATATAAAGACTAAGAATACAAAGACACTAAAAAATTAAGTTGCTCTCATCATCTACAACCTATAAAAGTTGTAACTTTATCTCAATAAAATTCACATTTTCCGAGATTTTGCTGCAGATTTTGTACTGTATTTTACTTATTTCTTATACTTGTTTTTATACTTTCGTCAGGTAAATTGCGATGATAATATTTATTATACAGTGTACAATAAAGAGTAAAATTTGGTATTGTACTGCAGACAACGCACACTATGTTATTCCTAGTTTGACTGCGGCCACAAACAAAAATAAGCGGTCCAAATAGGCCGCTCATGTTGGGATATTTTTTTTGATCGTAAAGCGTTATTAAATTGCCTTAAGTTATGATAGACTTGTAAGTTAACTACAAAGATTATCCGATTTTGACTGCGATTGCGATTGAGATCCACTGAACGGTTTGTATATCTGAATATACAGGCAGTGTATAAAAATCGTAAAATTCTTAATCGCAAATCTTAATTCCAATATAATGTTTACTGGTACTTGTGACGTCAGGCACATAAATTTGACAACGCTGTATTCAAGAGGTGTTCGGGTTAATATATACACGATAAACAATCTTCAAAATATGTTATTCATCGGTAGTAGTAACTAATAGGTAGTTTAAAGATTAATTAATTTCTACACACATGTAGTGTTGGGGCATTTATCCGGTATTTATTTTTGGGTATTTACTTAATCAGCTACATATGTACATACTCCTTATCAAATGCTCGTAATAAAAAGATATAATCCGAAGAAAACAAATAAAGTTTAGAAAATATAATAGTAAGTAAAGGTAAAACTCACAAAATAAATACTTTGGGTGAGCCAATATCCTGTTTTGTTATATTTTTTATATTTATATTTTATCCCATTTAATTTTTTATGTGAATAAACCGACCAAACCAGCCAAGAGACAGTTTTATGTTCTGAACAATTTACATGTGGTTTACGTGGTTAAATAAATCTATATTAACACCGAGTTCTACCTCTGCTAAAATACGTTTTTTATTAACGGCGTTATTTATGGGTCAAAAGTTGATGAAATTCTCAGTGTAAATTGTTAGATAAATAAGGAGTTTGGTTAGGTCAAAAATAATTTGTTGGTAAGATAAAAATGAATTTTACTTCTACATCTTTCTCGTTTTTTAAATATAATACCCCTAGCCAAACTCACAATACTATAATAGATTTTTTTATCTAGGTACAATTTCACCCCAACCATTATAACTTTTACGCTAACCGAAAAATGCGATAATTGTCAGATATGTTTCGGCTGTTACGTGTGGTTATCTCATCGCAGACACCACAAGCCTTAATTGATGCGTAAACCACGGCGTAGACGCGGACAACGACAGAAAAACATCGAATCTAAACATTTTGTTTTGTAGTTACGAAGTTTTCAGAACGTAGCCTTAATGGAAACAATCAGGAAGGTATATTGGGGATTTTTATAAAAATATCAATGAATTTTTGCAGATTTTTTATTTCTGAGATATTTATCTTTAATTTATTGAACAGTTTTGTGACCGCTTTTAAATTAATAAACAATAAAAAGTTATTAGCATTCATAATTATTGGATATTTATATTTCGGCACATGTTGAATACATAATTATATAATATATGAAATAAATAATATATAATTTTATTATTGAGGTCGTTTTAATTCTTTAAGTTGTCAAGCATATATTATATTACACCTCATTTAAAACATTAATTGCTGTAAAGAAAACACATAATATTTCAAAAATTGTAATGGTACATGTATACAACATACCATGCTCCTATGTGTTTATTAATTTAATCAGAGTAGAATCTCAAAAACTCGCTAGTTAAATCGCTAATAAATAACCGTAAAGAATTCACCCTCAAAATTTTCATCAAAGTTGCAACTGCTTTATCAACAGATATATAATAACGCTTATCAACAGACTAAATATAGAAAGTTTTGAGACCTCGTGCAAACGAAGGAAGCATAGAACCAAATTTTAGTACCTGTAGACCATCGCCAAGTGTTGATTTTCCTACAATATATACACACCCTGTATAGTTCAGAAGTGTGATTCCATCGCGAACAATCCGCTATTATTTGGAAAAAAATACTTTCATATAGAATACATGTATTTCCAGCAATCCATAGATACAAATACAATACACTTACAGAATTATAATACATAATTCAGTATTCTTCTCGCCTGGAAATGGCCATGGACCGGAGTCAGCCTAAATACGTTTTTTATTCAATCAAAAATAGTTAAAAGTGCTGTGCCTATGCTTGAGTGTAGCCACTAGAATGATACTAGTATGCCTATTACTGACAGTGTATCTGGATTATAGGAGTTTGGATCTGCTGGAATCCCATATAATTTCTATAGGTTAAGCAGGCTTAACTCTGTTTTTTTCCCACTGCACGAATATAAAATTTTAGTAAGCTTAAATTTTAGTAAGAAAGGCATGTATAATAATGGCAACATTTGTAAGCCTTTTGTGCTTCCACAGGAAAGTAACATATTTTACATCGTTTGCTATATTACAATTGTGCTCATGATTTCCAAATTCTGACACGGGTGTCGGAATTACGGACATAAATAATCCCTAATTATTACGGGTTGTCGGAATTACGAACATCAATA
Organism: Melinopterus prodromus; assembly: GCA_964023965.1. Lineage (NCBI taxonomy): Eukaryota > Metazoa > Arthropoda > Insecta > Coleoptera > Scarabaeidae > Melinopterus > Melinopterus prodromus. The sequence continues at coordinate 68,217,766 of OZ030390.1, forward strand.
GTCCCTAATTCCGTCATAAAAATAGACAGACATCATAGGAGATGACCAAATAACAGAATAATGCAACACTAGCAGCAGAGAGTACCGATTTTGGCATTAATCCACCACCTCCGGAGCCAACAGTTGAACTCAGGACATATCAATTAACAAAAAAAAAACACTATTCTGGCCTAAAAGACCGAAAAAAAAAAGAAACTGTTCTTCTGTAACACTATCTCCAATGCTTGGAGAGAATTTCGTTAATAAAAAAGAAGGAAGCACAAATAAAAACCCATTGTCGGGAAATAATAAAGGAAGCGAAAAAAGGAACAGGAGAAAAACTACGCTAAGAAAAAGTGAACGCTAAAAATTCAGATGCAAGAAACATTAAAATACTGATCTTCGTTCTACTTCTAGAGAGGACAGACTGACATCCCTTAATAATAAATCTTATTTAAAAATATTTAAACCACTTAATATTTTATATTAACTCTGATAAATATGAATTTTCTGAATGGAAGTTATGAACAAAGAAACAATTATATAGGTATATAAACATTGTTTTAAAAACTATTTTTTGATATTTCACGATTGAACTCGATGTTGTAGAAAGTATCATTTGCAAACAATAATAATAATAATAATAAGAATGCGTTTATTAATTACTAACCCACAATACACATAAGATATTACACCTGTATACAGGGCGAAGCTAATGACATTATTAAACCAAACTAATGATTGTTTAAATATAAGGACATATTCAGTGTAGACAAAAAATAAGCAAATTAGGATAATATTAGCAATTATTCATTTTCGATAAGTTTTTGTGGTGTTTTGCTTGTCGTGTTTTGCTTCTGTTGTTGTTAGTAATAACAAACGATACTCCGTGCTTTAATCAGATCATATTTAAGTGGCCAAATTTTATATATTAAATTGAGATAGAAGTAGAAAAGAGACGTATTCAAATTGTCTAAGAAATCCAGTTGATGCGTTATCAATTCTTAAAATGTCAGTTGTACAAAATGCTATAAAACTACAAAATTGTTGACTTATGGTACTATTTTAGGAATAAATTCATACTCCCACTATTTTAAAACCCAGAAAATAGGTAATTAATTATTGCACCAATACGAGATGCCCACAACACAATTTGTGTCTAGCTGCACGTTAGAATAATGTCCGCTATTAAAATCAAGAACACTATTTGAGGTTATGTTAGTTCATATCGTTTGGCATAGTCTCACCACGCCACAGTTCTGATGGGCAAGAAAAACCAGGTAAATATCTGATGTTAGCAATGATATTTACTCATTTTTTTACCTCGTTCGTCATTAATTTAATTGTTCTTATTAATATTGGTTAAATAACTATTTATTTGTGTTTTTGTGAATGTAACTTTACCATAAATGTTTGTTTTAGTTTACTAAGGTCCGATTCTACCAACAAGTGATGAATAGATAGGTATCAGTAGGATACCTTTCTGCGCGATTGAAATCGTCCATGAGCATTGATTCCATTGGTTTCCATTGGATTCCATTCTTTAACCTACTGATAACTATTTATATCTTGTTGGCGAAATTGGAGCTAAATGTATGTATGGATTTTAGTGTTTGTAGGCATTATTTTCTTTTATTATTGCTTTTTCAATCAAGTTTTCTCTTTTATTAACATTACGTTATTATATGAACTTATAAAATATGTGTAATGTTTTATAGCTTTTTTATTTTGCATTACGAGAGTCGTATTGGTAAATCTGCTATTTCGAAATCTTTGCCCGGGTATATACCAAAAAATAAATGCCGGGTATTTACCCATCAGTAAACATAATATGTGTTTTTAACTTTAAGTATAACCAGCTCTCGATATTTTGGTGTAAACTCCCTTGTGCGATGTTGCTCTATTGGTGCTGAAAATTTTATTTGTCGCGTTTTTTACTTACCGTAAACTATCACATACAATATTGATGAATTTCACAACAAACTTTGTATTCGGCACAGGCATGGATATGGTGATGGAAAGCGGAGAGGACTACATAACCAGCGAAATCGAGAAAACCAAAAGAAAACTGAAGGATATTTCCACAACACTCGAAACGCAGCAACAATTTTTAAGGCTCATTGTGCAGGTGAGAATATTTCTCTATATATAATAGTAGTAATATAATGGCACTTCTGGATACGCCTCATTCCGCCTCTAACACCATCTTCTTATTTTAAAATGCGCCCGACTAAAACCGAGCGCTATCGAACCGGGCAACGTAAGTGTATGAGTCACACGTCGATGTTAGAGAGAGCACGCACAGGTCCGCGCGCTAGCGGTCCCCCTTTAAAAAGCAAACCATTTAAATTTTCGCGCCATAAGTTTTAAAGTGCCGCCACGCACCATTTAGGGTAAAAAATTTTAAAATGTCGCCACGCATGCGCAAATCGCCGGTGTATCGGCAGCCATCTTGTGCACCATCTTCTTATTTTAAATGGTTTGCACGACATCTTCTTATTTTAAATGGGTCGGACTTTTAAACGATGCCGGATTCTTGTTTTAAATGGGGTTTGAGCGGACATCTTTGAACACCATCTTCTTATTTTAAAATGTCAGCCCCGAGTACCATCTTCTTATTTTAAACTGTTAACTCTTAAACGATACCATCTTCTTGTTTTAAATGGGGGTTTAACAACCATGTTCGAACACCATCTTCTTATTTTAAAATGTCAGCCCCTTTTGTCACTTCCGGTCGACACTTCCGGTCGGCACTTCCGGTCGCCATTTTTCATTTCCGGTCCAGATTTCCGGTCGGCACTTCCGGTCGCCATTTTTCATTTCCGGTCCAGATTTCCGGTCGGCACTTCCGGTCGCCATTTTTCATTTCCGGTCCAGATTTCCGGTCGGGACTTCCGGTCTCAAATTTTCATTTCCGGTCCAGATTTCCGGTCGGCACTTCCGGTCGCCATTTTAACAAATAAATAGCAAATAAATATCAAATAATAAATAAATAACAAATAAATAGTTAATAAATAACAAATAGATAACAAACTAATAACAAATAAACAGCAGATAAATACTAAATAAATAAATAGCATATAAATAACAAATAAATAGCAAATAAATAGTAAATAAAAAGCAAATGAATAACAAATAAATAGCATATAAATAACAAATAAATTGGAAATAAATATCAAATAAATAACAAATAAATAACAACTAAATAGAAAATAAATAACAAATAAATAATAAATAAATAGCGAATAAATATATAACAACTAAATAACAAATAACTAGCAAATAAATAACAAATAAATAGCATATAAATATCAATTAAATAGCAAATAAATTACATATAACTAATAAATAACCAATAAATAGCTAAATGAGTAACCAATAAATAGCAAATAAATAACAAATAAATAGCAGATAAATACAATAAAATAAATAGCATATAAATAACATATAAATAGCAAATAAATAACAAATAAATTGCCACTAAATAATAAATGAGTAGCAAATAAATAACAAATAAATAGCATATAAATAACAAAAATAAATAGCCAATAATTAATAAAATAAATAGCAAATAAATATCAATTCAAAAACAAATAAATAACATAAATAATAAATAAATAACAAGTAAATACCAACTAAACAACAAGCAAATAACAAATAAATAACATATAAATAACTAATAAATAGTCAATAAATAACTAACTAAATAAATATCAAATCAACTAAATGGCAAATAAATTACAAATAAATAGCAGATAATAAATAAATAACTAGCATATAAATAGCAAACTAATAACAAATAAACAGCAGATAAATACTAAATAAATAAATAGCATATAAATAACAAATAAATAGCAAATAAATAGTAAATAAAAAAGCAAATGAATAACAAAGAAATAGCATATAAATAACAAATAAATTGGAAATAAATATAGTAACAAATAAATATCAAATAAATAAATAAATATCAAATTAATAGCGGATAAATAGAATAAAATAAATAGCATATAAATAACATATAAATAGCAAATAAATAGTAAATAAATAACAAATAAATTACCACTAAATAATAAATGAGTAGCAAATGAATAACAAATAAATAGCATATAAATAACAAATAAATTGGAAATAAATATAGTAACAAATAAATATCAAATTAATAGCAGATAAATAGAATAAAATAAATAGCATATAAATAACATATAAATAGCAAATAAATGGTAAATAAATAACAAATAAATTACCATTAAATAATACATGAGTAGCAAATAAATAACAAATAAATAGCATAGAAATAACAAAAAAAGCCAATAATTAATAAAATAAATAGCAAATAAATATCAATTAAAAAACAAATAAATAACATAAATAACAAATAAATAACAAGTAAATACCAAATAAACAACAAGCAAATAACAAATAAATAACATATAAATAACTAATAAATAGCCAATAAATTGGAAATAAATATCAAATAAATAACAACTAAATAGAAAATAAATAACAAATAAATAATAAATAGCGAATAAATATATAACAACTAAATAACAAATAACTAGCAAATAAATAACAAATAAATAGCATATAAATATCAATTAAATAGCAAATAAATTACATATAACTAATAAATAACCAATAAATAGCTAAATGAGTAACAAATAAATAGCAAATAAATAACAAATAAGTAGCAGATAAATACAATAAAATAAATACCATATAAATAACATATAAATAGCCAATAAATAATAAATAAATAACAAATAAATTGCCACTAAATAATAAATAAGTAGCAAATAAATAACACATAAATAGCATATAAATAACAAAAAAAAATAAATAGCCAATAATTAATAAAATAAATAGCAAATAAATATCAATTCAAAAACAAATAACATAAATAACAAATAAATAACAAGTAAATACCAAATAAACAACAAGCAAATAACATAATAAATAACATATAAATAACTAATAAATAACTAACTAAATAAATATCAAATAAATAGCAACTAAATAGCAAATGAATAACAAATAAATAGCATATAAATAACAAATAAATTGGAAATAAATATCAAATAAATAACAAATAAATAACAACTAAATAGAAAATAAATAACAAATAAATAATAAATAAATAGCGAATAAATATATAACAACTAAATAACAAATAATTAGCAAATAAATAACAAATAAATAGCATATAAATATCAATTAAATAGCAAATAAATTACATATAACTAATAAATAACCAATAAATAGCTAAATGAGCAACAAATAAATAGCAAATAAATAACAAATAAATAGCAGATAAATACAATAAAATAAATGGCTATTCTTATCTCTGACGTCAGCAACTGATAAGAAAGAGGCTCTGTATGGGATCTTCTTGTAACTGAAGAAAGCTTGGACTTGGACACATACCGACACAGCTCTGATGTGAGAAGCATTTGAAAACTACCAGCTTGAACTTGGATTTGAAAGCTTGGATTTGGACTTGGACTTGAAAGCTTGGACTTGGACTTGAAAGCTTGGACTTGGACTTGAAAACTTGGACTTGGACTTGGACTTGGACTTGAAGACTTGGGGGTGGACTTGAATGCTTGGACTTGGACTTGAAAGTTTGGACTTGGACTTGAAACCTTGGACTTGGACACATACCAACAGCTCTGATGTGAGAGGCATTTGAAAACTACCAGATAGCTGTATACATACCAACAGCTCTAGCGTGAGAGGCGTTTGAAAACTACCAGATAGCTGTATACATACCAACAGCTCTAGCGTGAGAGGCGTTTGAAAACTACCAGATAGCTGTATACATACCAACAGCTCTAGCGTGAGAGGCGTTTGAAAACTACCAGATAGCTGTATACATACCAACAGCTCTGGCGTGAGAGGCGTTTGAAAACTACCAGATAGCTGTATACATACCAACAGCTCTGACGTGAGAGGCGTTTGAAAACTACCAGATAGCTGTATACATACCAACAGCTCTGACGTGAGAGGCGTTTGAAAACTACCAGATAGCTGTATACATACCAGCAGCTAAATAGCAAATAAATAGTAAATAACAAATCAATTGCCACTAAATAATAAATGAGTAGCAAATAAATAACAAATAAATAGCATATAAATAACAAAAAAAGCCAATAATTAATAAAATAAATAGCAAATAAATATCAATTAAAAACAAATAAATAACATAAATAACAAATAAATAACAAGTAAATACCAAATAAATAAGAAGCAAATAACAAATAAATAACATATAAATAACTAATAAATAACCACTAAATAACTAACTAAATAAATATCAAATAAATAGCAACTAAATAGCAAATAAATTACAAATAAATAGCAGATAATAAATAAATAAATAGCATATAAATAGCAAACTAATAACAAATAAACAGCAGATAAATACTAAATAAATAGCATATAAATATCAAATAAATAGCAAATAAATAACAACTAAATAGAATATAAATAATAAATAAATAATAAATAAATAGCGAATAAATATATAACAACTAAATAACAAATAACTAGCAAAGAAATAACAAATAAATAGCATATAAATATCAATTAAATAGCAAATAAATTACATATAACTAATAAATAACCTATAAATAGCTAAATGAGTAACAAATAAATAGCAAATAAATAACAAATATATAGCAGATAAATACAATAAAATAAATAGCATATAAATAACATATAAATAGCAAATAAATAGTAAATAAATAACAAATGAATTGCCACTAAATAATAATAAATGAGTAGCAAATAAATAACAACTAAATAGCATATAAATTAAAAAAAATAGCCAATAATTAATAAAATAAATAGCAAATAAATATCAATTAAAAAACAAATAAATAACATAAATAACAAATAAATAACAAGTAAATACCAAATAAACAACAAGCAAATAACAAATAAATAACATATAAATAACTAATAAATAGCCAATAAATAACTAACTAAATAAATATCAAATAAATAGCAACTAAATAGCAAATAAATAGCAGATAATAAATAAATAAATAGCATATAAATAGTAAACTAATAACAAATAACAAATAAATAGCAAATAAATAGTAAATAAAAAGCAAATGAATAACAAATAAATAGCATATAAATAACAAATAAATTGGAAATAAATATCAATTAAATAACAAATAACAACTAACTAGAAAATAAATAACAAATAAATAGCGAATAAATATATAACAACTAAATAACTAGCAAATAAATAACAAATAAATAGCATATAAATATCAATTAAATAGCAAATAAATTACATATAACTAATAAATAACCAATAAATAGCTAAATGAGTAACAAATAAATAGCAAATAAATAACAAATAAATAGCATAGAAATAACAAAAAAAAGCCAATAATTAATAAAATAAATAGCAAATAGATGTCAATTAAAAAACAAATAAATAACATAAATAACAAATAAATAACAAGTAAATACCAAATAACCAACATGCAAATAACAAATATATAACAACTAAATAACTAGCAAATAAATAACAAATAAATAGCATATAAATATCAATTAAATAGCAAATAAATTACATATAACTAATAAATAACCAATAAATAGCTAAATGAGTAACAAATAAATAGCAAATAAATAACAAATAAATAGCAGATAAATACAATAAAATAAATAGCATATAAATAACATATAATAGCAAATAAATAGTAAACAAATAAATTGCCACTAAATAATAAATGAGTAGCAAATAAATAACAAATAAATAGCATATAAATAACAAAAAAAATATAGCCAATAATTAATAAAATAAATAGCAAATAAATATCAATTAAAAACAAATAAATAACATAAATAACAAATAAATAACAAGTAAATACCAAATAAACAACAAGGAAATAACAAATAAATAACATATAAATAACTAATAAATAGCCAATAAATAACTAACTAAATAAATATCAAATAAATATCAACTAAATGGCAAATAAATTACAAATAAATAGCAGATAATAAATAAATAACTAGCATATAAATAGCAAACTAATAACAAATAAACAGCAGATAAATACTAAATAAATAAATAGCATATAAATAACAAATAAATAGCAAATAAATAGTAAATAAAAAAGCAAATGAATAACAAATAAATAGCATATAAATAACAAATAAATTGGAAATAAATATAGTAACAAATAAATATCAAATAAATAAATAAATATCAAATTAATAGCAGATAAATAGAATAAAATAAATAGCATATAAATAACATATAAATAGCAAATAAATAGTAAATAAATAACAAATAAATTACCACTAAATAATAAATGAGTAGCAAATGAATAACAAATAAATAGCATATAAATAACAAATAAATTGGAAATAAATATAGTAACAAATAAATATCAAATTAATAGCAGATAAATAGAATAAAATAAATAGCATATAAATAACATATAAATAGCAAATAAATGGTAAATAAATAACAAATAAATTACCATTAAATAATACATGGGTAGCAAATAAATAACAAATAAATAGCATAGAAATAACAAAAAAAAGCCAATAATTAATAAAATAAATAGCAAATAAATATCAATTAAAAAACAAATAAATAACATAAATAACAAATAAATAACAAGTAAATACCAAATAAACAACAAGCAAATAACAAATAAATAACATATAAATAACTAATAAATAGCCAATAAATAACTAACTAAATAAATATCAAATAAATAGCAACTAAATAGCAAATAAATGACAAATAAATAGCAGATAATAAGTAAATAAATAGCATATAAATAGCAAACTAATAACAAATAAACAGCAGATAAATACTAAATAAATAAATAGCATATAAATAACAAATAAATAGTAAATAAAAAGCAAATGAATAACAAATAAATAGCATATAAATAACAAATAAATTGGAAATAAATATCAAATAAATAACAAATAAATAACAACTAAATAGAAAATAAATAACAAATAAATAATAAATAAATAGCGAATAAATATATAACAACTAAATAACTAGCAAATAAATAACAAATAAATAGCAAATAAATATCAATTAAATAGCAAATAAATTACATATAACTAATAAATAACCAATAAATAGCTAAATGAGTTGCTATTTAGCAAATAAATTACAAATAAATAGCAGATAATAAATAAATAACTAGCATATAAATAGCAAACTAATAACAAATAAACAGCAGATAAATACTAAATAAATAGCATATAAATAACAAATAAATAGCAAATAAATAGTAAATAAAAAGCAAATGAATAACAAATAAATAGCATATAAATAACAAATAAATTAGAAATAAATATCAAATAAATAACAAATAAGTAACAACTAAATTGAAAATAAATAACAAATAAATAATAAATAAATAGCAAATAAATATATAACAACTAAATAACAAATAACTAACAAATAAATAACAATAAATTACATATAAACAACAATTAAATAGCAAGTAAATTACATATAACTAATAAATAACCAATAAATAACTAAATCAGTAACAAATAAATAGCAAAAAAATAACAAATAAATAGCAGATAAATACAATAAAATAAATAGCATATAAATAACATATAAATAGCAAATAAATAGTAAATAAATAACAAATAAATTACCACTAAATAATAACTGGGTAGCAAATAAATAACAAACAAATAGCATATAAATAACAACAAAAAAGCCATAATTAATAAAATAAATAGCAAATAAATATCAATTAAAAACAAATAAATAACAAATAAATAACAAGTAAATACCAAATAAACAACAAGCAAATAACAAATAAATAACATATAAATAACTAATAAATAGCCAATAAATAACTAACTAAATAAATATCAAATAAATAGCAACTAAATAGCAAATAAATTACAAATAAATAGCAGATATTAAATAAATAAATAGCATATAAATAAAATTCTATGTGTAGGTAAAAACAATAAATAAGAAATATGTTTTTATTAAAATCATGAGCATTTGTTGGGTTGGGTTCGGTTGGGTCGGTTCTCCATTAGATGGGTTGGGTTAGAAAATGGCGCGCGGAACGCGTTCCGCGTACCAATTTCTAACCCAACCCATCTAATGGAGAACCGAACCCAACCCAACAAATGCTCATGATTTTAATAAAAACATATTTCTTATTTATTGTTTTTACCTACACATAGAATTTTATTTATATGCTATTTATTTATTTAATATCTGCTATTTATTTGTAATTTATTTGCTATTTAGTTGCTATTTATTTGATATTTATTTAGTTAGTTATTTATTGGCTATTTATTAGTTATTTATATGTTATTTATTTGTTATTTGCTTGTTGTTTATTTGGTATTTACTTGTTATTTATTTGTTATTTATTTGTTTTTAATTGATATTTATTTGCTATTTATTTTATTAATTATGGCTTTTTTGTTGTTATTTATATGCTATTTGTTTGTTATTTATTTGCTACCCAGTTATTATTTAGTGGTAATTTATTTGTTATTTATTTACTATTTATTTGCTATTTATATGTTATTTATATGCTATTTATTTTATTGTATTTATCTGCTATTTATTTGTTATTTTTTTGCTATTTATTTGTTACTGATTTAGTTATTTATTGGTTATTTATTAGTTATATGTAATTTACTTGCTATTTAATTGTTGTTTATATGTAATTTATTGTTATTTATTTGTTAGTTATTTGTTATTTAGTTGTTATATATTTATTTGCTATTTATTTATTATTTATTTGTTATTTATTTTCAATTTAGTTGTTACTTATTTGTTATTTATTTGATATTTATTTCTAATTTATTTGTTATTTATATGCTATTTATTTGTTATTCATTTGCTTTTTATTTACTATTTATTTGCTATTTATTTGTTATTTATATGCTATTTATTTAGTATTTATCTGCTGTTTATTTGTTATTAGTTTGCTATTTATATGCTAGTTATTTATTTATTATCTGCTATTTATTTGTAATTTATTTGCTATTTACTTGTTACTCATTTAGCTATTTATTGGTTATTTATTAGTTATATGTAATTTATTTGCTATTTAATTGATATTTATTTGCTATTTATTTGTTATTTATTTGCTAGTTATTTAGTTGTTATATATTTATTCGCTATTTATTTATTATTTATTTGTTATTTATTTTCTATTTAGTTGTTATTTATTTGTTATTTATTTGATATTTATTTCCAATTTATTTGTTATTTATATGCTATTTATTTGTTATTCATTTGCTTTTTATTTACTATTTATTTGTTATTTATATGCTATTTATTTATTTAGTATTTATCTGCTGTTTATTTGTTATTAGTTTGCTATTTATATGCTATTTATTTACTTATTATCTGCTATTTATTTGTCATTTATTTGCTATTTAGTTGCTATTTATTTGATATTTATTTAGTTAGTTATTTATTGGCTATTTATTAGTTATTTATATGTTATTTATTTGTTATTTGCTTGTTGTTTATTTGGTATTTACTTGTTATTTATTTGTTATTTATGTTATTTATTTGTTTTTTAATTGATATTTATTTGCTATTTATTTTATTAATTATTGGCTTTTTTTTGTTATTTCTATGCTATTTATTTGTTATTTATTTGCTACCCATGTATTATTTAATGGTAATTTATTTGTTATTTATTTACCATTTATTTGCTATTTATATGTTATTTATATGCTATTTATTTTATTCTATTTATCTGCTATTAATTTGATATTTATTTGTTACTATATTTATTTCCAATTTATTTGTTATTTATATGCTATTTATTTGTTATTCATTTGCTACTCATTTATTATTTAGTGGTAATTTATTTGTTATTTATTTACTATTTATTTGCTATTTATATGTTATTTATATGCTATTTATTTTATTCTATTTATCTGCTATTAATTTGATATTTATTTATTTATTTGATATTTATTTGTTACTATATTTATTTCCAATTTATTTGTTATTTATATGCTATTTATTTGTTATTCATTTGCTTTTTTATTTACTATTTATTTGCTATTTATTTGTTATTTATATGCTATTTATTTATTTAGTATTTATCTGCTGTTTATTTGTTATTAGTTTGCTATTTATATGCTAGTTATTTATTTATTATCTGCTATTTATTTGTAATTTATTTGCCATTTAGTTGATATTTATTTGATATTTATTTAGTTAGTTATTTATTGGCTATTTATTAGTTATTTATATGTTATTTATTTGTTATTTCCTTGTTGTTTATTTGGTATTTACTTGTTATTTATTTGTTATTTATGTTATTTATTTGTTTTTAATTGATATTTATTTGCTATTTATTTTATTAATTATTGGCTATATTTTTTTTGTTATTTATATGCTATTTATTTGTTATTTATTTGCTACTCATTTATTATTTAGTGGCAATTTATTTGTTTACTATTTATTTGCTATTATATGTTATTTATATGCTATTTATTTTATTGTATTTATCTGCTATTTATTTGTTATTTATTTGCTATTTATTTGTTACTCATTTAGCTATTTATTGGTTATTTATTAGTTATATGTAATTTATTTGCTATTTAATTGATATTTATATGCTATTTATTTGTTATTTATTTGCTAGTTATTTAGTTGTTATATATTTGTTATTTGCATGTTGGTTATTTGGTATTTACTTGTTATTTATTTGTTATTTATGTTATTTATTTGTTTTTTAATTGACATCTATTTGCTATTTATTTTATTAATTATTGGCTTTTTTTTGTTATTTCTATGCTATTTATTTGTTATTTATTTGCTATTTATTTGTTACTCATTTAGCTATTTATTGGTTATTTATTAGTTATATGTAATTTATTTGCTATTTAATTGATATTTATATGCTATTTATTTGTTATTTATTTGCTAGTTATTTAGTTGTTATATATTTATTCGCTATTTATTTGTTATTTATTTTCTAGTTAGTTGTTATTTGTTATTTAATTGATATTTATTTCCAATTTATTTGTTATTTATATGCTATTTATTTGTTATTCATTTGCTTTTTATTTACTATTTATTTGCTATTTATTTGTTATTTGTTATTAGTTTACTATTTATATGCTATTTATTTATTTATTATCTGCTATTTATTTGCTATTTAGTTGCTATTTATTTGATATTTATTTAGTTAGTTATTTATTGGCTATTTATTAGTTATTTATATGTTATTTATTTGTTATTTGCTTGTTGTTTATTTGGTATTTACTTGTTATTTATTTGTTATTTATGTTATTTATTTGTTTTTTAATTGATATTTATTTGCTATTTATTTTATTAATTATTGGCTATTTTTTTTAATTTATATGCTATTTAGTTGTTATTTATTTGCTACTCATTTATTATTATTTAGTGGCAATTCATTTGTTATTTATTTACTATTTATTTGCTATTTATATGTTATTTATATGCTATTTATTTTATTGTATTTATCTGCTATATATTTGTTATTTATTTGCTATTTATTTGTTACTCATTTAGCTATTTATAGGTTATTTATTAGTTATATGTAATTTATTTGCTATTTAATTGATATTTATATGCTATTTATTTGTTATTTCTTTGCTAGTTATTTGTTATTTAGTTGTTATATATTTATTCGCTATTTATTTATTATTTATTTATTATTTATATTCTATTTAGTTGTTATTTATTTGCTATTTATTTGATATTTATATGCTATTTATTTAGTATTTATCTGCTGTTTATTTGTTATTAGTTTGCTATTTATATGCTATTTATTTATTTATTATCTGCTATTTATTTGTAATTTATTTGCTATTTAGTTGCTATTTATTTGATATTTATTTAGTTAGTTATTTAGTGGTTATTTATTAGTTATTTATATGTTATTTATTTGTTATTTGCTTCTTATTTATTTGGTATTTACTTGTTATTTATTTGTTATTTATGTTATTTATTTGTTTTTAATTGATATTTATTTGCTATTTATTTTATTAATTATTGGCTTTTTTTGTTATTTATATGCTATTTATTTGTTATTTATTTGCTACTCATTTATTATTTAGTGGCAATTGATTTGTTATTTACTATTTATTTGCTATTTAGCTGCTGGTATGTATACAGCTATCTGGTAGTTTTCAAACGCCTCTCACGTCAGAGCTGTTGGTATGTATACAGCTATCTGGTAGTTTTCAAACGCCTCTCACGTCAGAGCTGTTGGTATGTATACAGCTATCTGGTAGTTTTCAAACGCCTCTCACGCCAGAGCTGTTGGTATGTATACAGCTATCTGGTAGTTTTCAAACGCCTCTCACGCTAGAGCTGTTGGTATGTATACAGCTATCTGGTAGTTTTCAAACGCCTCTCACGCTAGAGCTGTTGGTATGTATACAGCTATCTGGTAGTTTTCAAACGCCTCTCACGCTAGAGCTGTTGGTATGTATACAGCTATCTGGTAGTTTTCAAACGCCTCTCACGCTAGAGCTGTTGGTATGTATACAGCTATCTGGTAGTTTTCAAACGCCTCTCACGCTAGAGCTGTTGGTATGTATACAGCTATCTGGTAGTTTTCAAACGCCTCTCACGCTAGAGCTGTTGGTATGTATACAGCTATCTGGTAGTTTTCAAATGCCTCTCACATCAGAGCTGTTGGTATGTGTCCAAGTCCAAGGTTTCAAGTCCAAGTCCAAACTTTCAAGTCCAAGTCCAAGCATTCAAGTCCACCCCCAAGTCTTCAAGTCCAAGTCCAAGTCCAAGTCCAAGTTTTCAAGTCCAAGTCCAAGCTTTCAAGTCCAAGTCCAAGCTTTCAAGTCCAAGTCCAAATCCAAGCTTTCAAATCCAAGTTCAAGCTGGTAGTTTTCAAATGCTTCTCACATCAGAGCTGTGTCGGTATGTGTCCAAGTCCAAGCTTTCTTCAGTTACAAGAAGATCCCATACAGAGCCTCTTTCTTATCAGTTGCTGACGTCAGAGATAAGAATAGCCATTTATTTTATTGTATTTATCTGCTATTTATTTGTTATTTATTTGCTATTTATTTGTTGCTCATTTAGCTATTTATTGGTTATTTATTAGTTATATGTAATTTATTTGCTATTTAATTGATATTTATATGCTATTTATTTGTTATTTATTTGCTAATTATTTGTTATTTAGTTGTTATATATTTATTCGCTATTTATTTATTATTTATTTGTTATTTATTTTCTATTTAGTTGTTATTTATTTGTTATTTATTTGATATTTATTTCCAATTTATTTGTTATTTATATGCTATTTATTTGTTATTCATTTGCTATTTAGTTGCTATTTATTTGATATTTATTTAGTTAGTTATTTATTAGTTATTTATATGTTATTTATTATGTTATTTGCTTGTTGTTTATTTGGTATTTACTTGTTATTTATTTGTTATTTATGTTATTTGTTTTTGAATTGATATTTATTTGCTATTTATTTTATTAATTATTGGCTATTTATTTTTTTTTGTTATTTATATGCTATTTATGTGTTATTTATTTGCTACTTATTTATTATTTAGTGGCAATTTATTTGTTATTTATTTATTATTTATTGGCTATTTATATGTTATTTATATGGTATTTATTTTATTGTATTTATCTGCTACTTATTTGTTATTTATTTGCTATTTATTTGTTACTCATTTAGCTATTTATTGGTTATTTATTAGTTATATGTAATTTATTTGCTATTTAATTGATATTTATATGCTATTTATTTGTTATTTATTTGCTAGTTATTTGTTATTTAGTTGTTATATATTTATTCGCTATTTATTATTTATTTGTTATTTATTTTCTATTTAGTTGTTATTTATTTGATATTTATTTCCAATTTATTGGCTATTTATTAGTTATTTATATGTTATTTATTTGTTATTTGCTTGTTGTTTATTTGGTATTTACTTGTTATTTATTTGTTATTTATGTTATTTATTTGTTTTTTAATTGATATTTATTTGCTATTTATTTTATTAATTATTGGCTTTTTTTGTTATTTCTATGCTATTTATTTGTTATTTATTTGCTACTCATGTATTATTTAATGGTAATTTATTTGTTATTTATTTACCATTTATTTGCTATTTATATGTTATTTATATGCTATTTATTTTATTCTATTTATCTGCTATTAATTTGATATTTATTTGTTACTATATTTATTTCCAATTTATTTGTTATTTATATGCTATTTATTTGTTATTCATTTGCTACTCATTTATTATTTAGTGGTAATTTATTTGTTATTTATTTACTATTTATTTGCTATTTATATGTTATTTATATGCTATTTATTTTATTCTATTTATCCGCTATTAATTTGATATTTATTTATTTATTTGATATTTATTTGTTACTATATTTATTTCCAATTTATTTGTTATTTATATGCTATTTCTTTGTTATTCATTTGCTTTTTTATTTACTATTTATTTGCTATTTATTTGTTATTTATATGCTATTTATTTATTTAGTATTTATCTGCTGTTTATTTGTTATTAGTTTGCTATTTATATGCTAGTTATTTATTTATTATCTGCTATTTATTTGTAATTTATTTGCCATTTAGTTGATTTGATATTTATTTAGTTAGTTATTTATTGGCTATTTATTAGTTATTTATATGTTATTTATTTGTTATTTGCTTGTTGTTTAGTTGGTATTTACTTGTTATTTATTTATTATTTATGTTATTTATTTGTTTTTGAATTGATATTTATTTGCTATTTATTTTATTAATTATTGGCTATTTATTTTTGTTATTTATATGCTATTTATTTGTTATTTATTTGCTACTCATTTATTATTTAGTGGCAATTTATTTGTTATTTATTTGCTATTTATATGTTATTTATATGCTATTTATTTTATTGTATTTATCTGCTATTTATTTGTTATTTATTTGCTATTTATTGGTTACTCATTTAGCTATTTATTGGTTATTTATTAGTTATATGTAATTTATTTGCTATTTAATTGATATTTATATGCTATTTATTTGTTATTTATTTGCTAGTTATTTGTTATTTAGTTGTTATATATTTATTCGCTATTTATTTATTATTTATTTGTTATTTATTTTCTATTTAGTTGTTATTTATTTGTTATTTATTTGATATTTATTTCCAATTTATTTGTTATTTATATGCTATTTATTTGTTATTCATTTGCTTTTTATTTACTATTTATTTGCTATTTATTTGTTATTTATATGCTATTTATTTATTTAGTATTTATCTGCTGTTTATTTGTTATTAGTTTGTTATCTATTTGTTATTTATTAACTATTTATTTGTTATTTATTTATTATTTGATATTTATTTGCTATTTATTTGTTAAAATGGCGACCGGAAGTGCCGACCGGAAATCTGGACCGGAAATGAAAATTTGAGACCGGAAGTCCCGACCGGAAATCTGGACCGGAAATGAAAAATGGCGACCGGAAGTGCCGACCGGAAATCTGGACCGGAAATGAAAAATGGCGACCGGAAGTGCCGACCGGAAATCTGGACCGGAAATGAAAAATGGCGACCGGAAGTGCCGACCGGAAGTGTCGACCGGAAGTGACAAAAGGGGCTGACATTTTAAAATAAGAAGATGGTGTTCGAACATGGTTGTTAAACCCCCATTTAAAACAAGAAGATGGTATCGTTTAAGAGTTAACAGTTTAAAATAAGAAGATGGTACTCGGGGCTGACATTTTAAAATAAGAAGATGGTGTTCAAAGATGTCCGCTCAAACCCCATTTAAAACAAGAATCCGGCATCGTTTAAAAGTCCGACCCATTTAAAATAAGAAGATGTCGTGCAAACCATTTAAAATAAGAAGATGGTGCACAAGATGGCTGCCGATACACCGGCGATTTGCGCATGCGTGGCGACATTTTAAAATTTTTTACCCTAAATGGTGCGTGGCGGCACTTTAAAACTTATGGCGCGAAAATTTAAATGGTTTGCTTTTTAAAGGGGGACCGCTAGCGCGCGGACCTGTGCGTGCTCTCTCTAACATCGACGTGTGACTCATACACTTACGTTCCACGGTTCGATAGCGCTCGGTTTTAGTCGGGCGCATTTTAAAATAAGAAGATGGTGCTAGAGGTGGAAAGAGGTGGATCCAGAAGTGCCATTATATTACTACTTATAATTATATTTCGATAACGCACATACAGTTCACCATCTGTTTTTATGTGTCAGGAACGGACTGTATCACTCAAGATATTTAAGTAGTGTATTCAGGTGGCTACTGAACCCTCAATTTCATCCTCAAAATAAGGATATGAGGATGAAAAGAGAGGATCAAATGAGGAATGCATATATTAATATGTATAAAGCAATTAAACAATAATCACCACCCACGCGCATCATGGACACCCTACTAGCGCTCATTGCCATCTGCTAATTGATGCACTCGGGAACTTTTCGCTTATATTAAAGACTAACATATGAATATACAGGATGATTGCAAATGCAGGGTGATTATAGTCAATTTGAACATTTTAAATTGTTTTTTTTTTTCGAGTTTGCCTATAGATATAATATCCGAACACGGATCCGGTAGATGGCGCGTGTTATAACTAGATAACTAGATATACAGGGTGATTGCAGCATACCTTTATGACTTTATGACTTTAGTAATTTTAATATTTTAAAATTACGTTTTTCTGGAGTTTGCATTTATATGTAGCGTAATATTTACGTAGGTATGTATGTAGCACACACCTGAGTCGCACTTCTAACATCTTACAGTATGACATAATAATGGAGCTACATATAATACCTACCGATACTACTGGTAAACACAAAATTGTCGATAAATCTCTCTCCAACTATTATATTATTCGTATACGAAAATCAAAGCTTGTGAAGTTTACACGACCGCAACAAGATCAAGCTTCATTGTGACGCTCCTTGTTATTGCTACTTATTTCGCCAAACTTGACCCTATTGGCAACCAAATGTGCCAAATGTGCTTCAATGTCACCGCCAAAATGCCCTGATTGAGTTCAATACCACGTTTGAGAAAGCTAAACAAATTTGCGACGAACTAGATATTGAACTAATTTGTCCTCGAGTAGCGACAAGGCAACCTCAAAGATAGAATCACCTGTCTGAAAATATTCCTAAATTCTTAGTTCTATTTTTATCCGCTACTTGGACTCTATTATCTCGTCACTAAATGTTCGATTTTCTGCCACGCACAAAAATGTATATTTGCTTATGCAGCTCCATCAACATGCTATGCTTGCCAAATTTTAGCTCCGAAGTCACCACATGGTATGAAATATGCAATAATGAAGTAACCACAATCGATACCAATTATCTATTCTACAAACACATCGACGACAAAACATGTTTGAAAGCATCGCTGTTTTCAGCGGACAGCGGTTTTTTCTATAATTTTCTATAATAATACATAATAATAACGGCTGCTTATTATTATCATATAAAATTTAGCTTATTTTATTCTAAAACATCGATATTAACATCGCTGTTTAAGAATAAAAATATCGATGGTAAAAACATTGACCATTGAACCATAACATCGATGTCTATTAAGCATCGAGAAACATCGCCCACTTACGCAACAGAGGAATCCATCGAGTAAGCCGACTTAATTGGTCGAGCAAAACGGTTTTATCCAGCAGTAGCTGAAGCAATAAAGATTGGGCTGAGCCTTCCAGCAACAACATGTAGCATAGGGAACGAATAAAAGGAGACAAAGAATTTATTGAAAATATGATTATGAATTTTCACAACTACTGAAAATGTTCTTCAAACGTTCACTTTTGTACAATGGATTACAAATATTATTATATCTTATTATATTTTATTATCTTTTACATAGTAAATAGTTGGTGGGTTATTTTGTATTATTAAATTTTAACTCCTTACGTTGGAAAGAAATTTATTTCTTCTTTTAATATGCAAGATAATTTATAACTAGTATGAAAGAATGATGCCGCAATTACAGATTACTATTTCGATTGTTTTTACTTTTATTGTATGTCCTAGTTACCTGTTAACATTTCACAACTTTCCACTTGTTAATTACGGTAAAAAACAACTAAATCTGGCTACTCGAGCAGTACGGTCTGAGTGTTTTTCTCATTCCTTAGTTATGATGCGGAAATGGCATACCATAACCATACCATAGAACGGATAACAGAAAGTATTTTTAATGACGTTAAAATTATATGTTTTATGAATTTCTTGTCTCGTTAACCTACATCCACTTACACAAACGCTAGGTGCACCTTCTTACACCCACCGATATCAGCAAATACTGTTTTAATTAAATTTTGCGAGCGCTCATGGGTGTGCACTACATAACTACATAAATATTCCTGTATATCTATATGCAAACTCCAGAAAAACGTAATTTTAAAATATTAATTTACTATAATCACCCTGTATGCTGCAATCATCCAGTGTATATCGCTTTTTACTACACGCGCCATCTACCGGCTAATAGATGGC